>CM038230.1:1163525-1763525 GCA_021442155.1 Cymbidium sinense
GGTTCAGGTTGCGTGTTTAGCCTGACTGGGCCAGATACATGACCCTGAATGCTAGACCGCGAATACCTAGACCACTGAGCCACTGAATGCAGGCCACCAGGCCTGGGCCACTGAATACTGAGTACTGGGCCACCAGGCCACTGAATACTGCCACACTGGGCCACTGAATACTGAATACCACAGGCCGAGGCCACTGGGACTGAATACTGACTGCCAGATACTGAGCCACTGAATACTGGGCACTGGGCCACTGGGCCACTGGGCCCTGAACTGGGCCATACTGAATACTGAATACTGAATACTGAATACTGGGCCACTGAATGCTGAATGCAGGCCACTGAATGCCTGGGCCAGATACTGAATACTGGGCCATGAATACTGAATACTGGGCCACTGAATACAGCCACCAGGCCCTGGGCCACTGCTGAATACTGGGCCACTGAATACAGGCCTGGGCCACTGGGCCCTGGGCACTGAATGCCTGGGCCACAGATACTGGGCCACTGGGCCACTGGGCCTGAATACTGGGCCTGGGCCGCAGGCTGAATGCACTGAATACTGGGCAGATACTGAGCTGGATACTGAATACTGACTGGGCCCAGATACTGAATACTGAATACAGATACTGAATACTGGGCCTGACTAGGCCACTGAATACTGAGCCACTGGGCCAGAATACTGAATACCAGACCACTGGGCCCTGAATACTAGACCACTGAATACTGGGCCACTGGGCCTGGCCACTGATACTGGGCCACTGAATGAGGCCACTGAATGCTGGGCCACTGGGCCACTGGGCCCTGGGCCACAGATGACCCTGGGCCTGGGCAGAATACTGGGCCACTGAATACTGGGCCACTGGGCCTGAATACTGAATACTGGGCCTGAGCCACTGGGCCCTGGGCCACTGGGCCACTGGGCCACTGAATACAGACCTGAATGCTGAATGCTGAATACTGGGCTGAATGCCTGAATACTGAATACACAGATACTGGGCCACTGAATACTGAATACTGAGCCAGGCCCTGAATACTGAATACTGGGCCACTGGGCCACTGGGCCACTGAATACTGGGCCACTGAATACTGGGCCCAGGCCACTGAATACAGATATACTGAATACTGGGCCACTGGGCCACTGAATACTGAATACTGGGCCACTGGGCCACTGAATACTGGGCCCTGGGCAAATACAGACAGATACTGGGCAGATACTGAATACACTGAATACTAGACCACTGGGCCCTGATACTGAATACTGAATACTGGGCCACTGAATACTGACCACTGAATACTAGGCCACTGAATACTGATACTGGGCCACACAGACCCTAGACTGAATGCTGAATGCCCTGAATGCCAATACTGAGCTGAATACACAGGCCACTGGGCCACTGGGCCTGACCTGAGCCACTGGGCCACTGGGCCACTGGGCCGCAGACCAGGCCACTGAGCCACTGGGCCTGAATACAGATACTGAATACTGAATGCAGAATGACTGAACTGGGCCCAGGCCACTGGGCCACTGAGATAGACCTGAATGCCTGGGCCTGGGCCTACTGAATGCTGGGCTGGCCTGAATACTGAGATCTGAATACTGAATGGGCCACTGAATACTGGGCCCTGAATACTGGGCCACTGATACTGAATACAGGCCACTGGGCCACTGGGCCACTGACTGGGCCACTGAATACACAGATACTGGGCCCGGGCCACAGATACTGAATACAGATACTGGAATGCAGATACTGAATACTGGGCCACTGATACTGAATGCTGATACTGATACTAGGCCTGAATACTGAATACTGAATACTGGACCACTGGACTGAATACTGAATGCCCTGGGCCACTGAATACTGGGCCACTGAATACTGGGCCGGAATACACTGGGCCGCAGGCCTGAATGCAGGCCACTGACCTGAATACACAGGCCACTGGGCCACTGAATACTGAATGCCTGAATACTGAATACTGGGCCACTGGGCCTAGAATACTGACACTGAATAGAATACTGGGCCACAGATACTGGGCCGCAGATACTGGGCCACTGGGCCCTGGGCCACTGAGACCCTGATACTGAATACTGGGCCACTGGGCCACTGATACAGGCCACTGGGCCACTGGGCCTGGGCCACTGGGCCCTGGGCCACTGAGCCACTAGACTGGGCCTGAATACTGAATACACTGACCACTGAATACTGAATGAGGCCACTGGGCCACAGACTGGGCCACTGAATACTAGACCTGGGCCACGCCAGATACTGAATGCTAGACCACTGAATACTGGGCCGCAGGCCACTGGGCCACTGAGCCCTAGGCCACTGAATACTGAATACTGACCCTGAATACTGATACTGAATACTGACCACTGAATACAGGCCTGAATGGGCCACTGGGCCCTGATACTGAATACTGAATGCCTAGACCCTAGATACTGAATACTGAATACACAGGCCCTATACTGAATACTGGGCCACTGAATACTGAATGCAGATACTGCCCTAGACCTAGGCCCTGAATACTGGGCCCTAGACCACTGAATACTGGCCACTACTGAATACTGAATGCCTGAGCCAGAACTGAATACTGAATACTGAATACTGGGCCACTGGGCCTGGGCCGCAGGCCACTGGGCCAGAATACCTGAGACACTGAATGCTGGGCACTGGGGCGAATACACAGGCTGCCTGAATACTGAGACCCTGGGCCCTGGGCCACTGGGCCACTGGGCCACTAGATACTGAATACTGAATGGGCCACTGAATGCTGATGAATGCCTGAATACTGGGGAGAGGCCACTGAATGCTGAATACTGGGCCACTGGGCCTGGGCCCACCAGGCCTGGGCCACAGATACTGCTGGGCCACTGAATACTGATACTAGATACTGAATACTAGACCACTGAATACTGAATACACTGAGGCCACTGGGCCTGAATACTGGGCCACTGATACTGAGCCCTGATACAGGCCTGAATGGGCCACAGACTGGGCCACTGGGCCACTGAATACTGAATACTGGGCCTGATACTGAATACTGAATGCCCCAGGCCTGAATACTGGGCCTAGACCACAGGCCACTGAATACTGAGCCCTGAATACTGGGCCACAGAGGCCACTGGGCCACTCAGGCCTGGGCCACTGACCTGGGCCCTGAATGGGCCCTGGGCCACAGGCCAGGCCACAGAATACAGGAATACTGAATTGACAGGCCCTGAGACTGGGCCACTGAATACTGAATACTGGGCCCTGAATACTGAATACCAGGCACTGGGCCTGACCCTGGGCCACAGGCCCTGGGCCACTGACTGAGGCCACTGAATACTGGGCACTGAATGCCTGGGCCACTGGGCCACAGACTGAATACTGAATGCCCTGGGCCACTGAATACTGAATACTGACTGGGCCACTGAATACAGATACTGAATACTGGGCCACTGACCCTGATACTGGGCCCTGATACTGAATGCTGACTGGGCCCTGACTGATACAGGCCACTGGGCCACAGGCCCCAGATACAGACTAGGCCCTGAATACTGGGCCTGAACTGAATACTGAATGCCAGATACTGAATACTGAATACTGGGCCACTGGGCCACTGGGCCACTGAATGCCTGACTGGGCCTGAATACTGGGCCACCAGGCCACTGACCACGATACTGAATACTGGGCCACACACTGGGCCACTGGGCCCTAGATACTGACTAGACCACTGATACTGGGCCAGATACCTGGGCACAGGCCTGAGCCACTGGGCCCGCAGGCCCAGGCCCTGGGTACTGAATACTGGGCCTGAATACAGACCACTGGGCCCTGAATACTGGGCCACTGAATACTGGGCCCTGAATACTGGGCCTGGGCCACAGGCTGGGCCCTGGGCCACTGGGCCCTGAATGCCTGGGCCACTGAGATACTGAATACAGATACTGAATACTGAATACTGAATACTGGGCCTGAATGCTGAATACTGGGCCACTAGACCCTGATACTGAACCACTGAATGCCTGAATACTGGGCCGAATACTGGGCCAGGCCACTGACTAGATACATGCTGAATACTGAATACTGAATACTGGGCCACTGAGAACTGGGCCACACTGAGACTGATACTGGGCCACTGAATGAATGCAGATACTGCCCTAGATACTAGACCACTGAATACTGAATACACAGATACTGCCTGAATACTGAATGGCCCTGAATACTGGGCCTGAATACTGATACTGACCACTGGGCCCTGATAGAATGCCTGAATACTAGACTGAATACTAGACCCTGATACTGAATACTGAAAGGCCTGAATACTAGATACTGAATACTGAATACAGATACTGCCCTGATACTGATACTGAATACTGAACTGAATACTGAATACTAGACTGCTGGGCCCTGAATACTGAATGCCAGAGACCCTAGACCACTGGGCCACTGAATACTGGGCCACAGACCCTGGGCCACTGAATACTGAGCCACTATGAATACAGGCCACTGGGCCAGGCCACTACTGGATGAATACACAGGCCACTGAATACTGGGCCACTGAATACAGGCCAGGCTGAAGGCCGCACTGAATACTGAATACTGAATACAGACACTGGGCCACTGGGCCAGATACTGGGCCACTGGGCCCTGAATACTGGGCTGGGCCACTGGGCCACTAGACCCTGGGCCACTGAATACTGAATACTGAGCTGACAGGCCACTGACCTGGGCCAGGCCCGCAGATACTGAATACTGCTGGGCCACTGGACCAGATACTGACCCTGGGCCCAGGCCTACTGGGCCACTAGATACAGGCCACTGAATACTAGACCACAGACTGAATACTGACCTGAATACTGAATACTGAATGCAATACTGGGCCACAGACCTGAGATACTAGACTGAATACAGATACTGGGCCACTGAATGCCTGAATACTGAATACTGAATACTGGGCCCTCAGGCCCTGAATACTACTGAATACTGAATACAGAACTGAATACACAGAGACCACTGAATACTGGGCCTGAATACTGGGCCCTGGGAGATACACTGAATACTGAATACTGGGCCACTGGGCCCTAGACCCTGAATACTGAACTGGGCCACTGAGCCACTGAATACTGAATACTGAGCCACAGGCCCTGGGCCACTGATGCCACTGAATACAGACCTGAATACTGGGCCACTGGGCCACTGAATGCCTGAATACTGGGCCACTGGGCCACTGATAGGCCAGATACTGGGCCACAGCCCTGCAGGCCACTAGGCCACTGAATACTGGGCCCTGACCCTGAATACTGAATGCCCTGAATGCTGAATACTGACCACTGATACAGGCCAGAATACCAGGCTGAATGCCTGAATACTGAATGCCTGAATACAGATACTGAATACACAGGCCACTGAATACTGAATGCAGGCCCTGGGCCCTGGGCACTGGGCCACTGGGCCACCAGGCCCTGAGCCCTGAATACTGGGCCACAGGCAGATACTGAATGCCTGAATACTGGGCCACTGAATGCCTGAATACTGGGCCTGAATACTGGGCCTGGGCCACTGAATACTAGACTGGGCCACTGGGCCTGAGGCCACTGAATACTGAATACAGATACAGACCCTGATAGAACTGGGCCCTGGGCCTGGGCCACTGAATACTGAATGACCCAGGCCACTGGGCCTGAGCCACAGGCTGCCACTAGCCACTGGGCCTGAATACAGATACTGGGCCACTGGGCCACTGAATACTGGGCCCTGGGCCACTGAATACTGGGCCTGGAGACTGGGCCGCAGGCCTGAATACACTGGGCCACAGGCCTGGGCCACTGAATACAGATACAGATGCTGAGCCACTGACCTGGGCCCTGACTGGGCCACCAGGCACTGATGGGCCTGGCAGGCCAGACTGGGCCTGAATGCCTGAGCCCTGGCCACTGGGCTGGGCCCTGAATACTGGGCCAGGGCCCCTGGGCCACTGGGCCACTGATACTGAAGCCAGGCCTGGGCCACAGGCCACTGGGCCACTGGGCCACTGAGCCACTGAATACTCAGGCCTGGGCTGCACAGACCTGGGCTGAGGCCACCAAGACCAGCCCTGGGCCACAGGCCCTGGGCCACTGAATGCTACCCTGGGCCTGGGCTGCCACTGAACTGAATACTGGGCCTGAGCCACTGAACCACAAACCTGACCACACATTTCTTTAATTCAATTTATGTTTTAGAAATATGGATATCGTATTTTTTACTCTCCTTGGTTGAGATCGGGTGGCAGAGATGGATCGATGGTCATATCCCTTCTTGGAGGCTGCGGACTTTGAAGCAGTTCTTGATATTGGGATAATACTTTATTGTATCACTGCGGGTAAGTTATTGAATTCTTTTATAAATCATTCCTCTGTCATTTCTCTATCACGAAATAATGAGACTATTTCTTGTTGCAATTTGGTGAGCGATGGAATGAAATCTATCCATTGTGGATCATGTAAGCCTTGTCATCGTTAAAGTAGAATTTATAATCAACTTTTATAATCAATTGTACATTCACCCAATTATTCTAGCCATTGAACACCCAAATCACATCACTCTTGCATGGGTAGCAAATAGCAATTGGTAAAGTATTCCCTTGTAGTTGGATAGGAATATTAGAACATATTCACGAACATTTTAAGATTTCTCCATTCTACTAACTTGAAAATTGATCGGTGTTATTTTATATTCAATAAATTTTGCTAGTTTTGGTGAATAAAATTGTGGGTTGACCCGTCAATCGATACTTGTACTTTTGTTTCTAATCGTCCTTGTAATCTTAAAGTTCTAGGATTAGGCCCGTAAATGCATTGAGGTGATTTGAAAATTCTTCTTGTAATATTTGCATTTACAGTTGATTTTTCTTTGCATGTATTGCTCTTGATCATCATTGATCACCATTAAGGCAAATAATTTGGATTTCCATATGTGACATCGTGATATTTTTTAAATCGATTAAAACATAATCCTTTATTTCTTCTTTCTTCCAACTGTGTTGTTGTTAATTTATGGATTGGGATGTTTTGTTTGTTGGTCATATTATTGTTCTGGTTGGGAACTAGGGTAGGCAGTAAAGGTGGTTGGTATATATGTGGTTGTTTTAGTGGTAAAGATTGATTGGCTCTGTAATTTATTGTCATGGTAATTTCATCAGCTTTATCTTCCATTAAAGCTAATTGAAAGCTTCTTTGTAGGGAGTTGGGCTGTAAGGCTCTTACTTCCCTTTTAATATCATATGCTTGATTCAAAATAACTTTGTAGAAATTCATGTGGAATCCCTAAAATTTGATTAGCTAGCTCTTCAAATTCATTGTAGAAATTACACGTAGATTTCTAGACCAATTCTCCTCTCAAATCTCTGTATAAAGATGGACCAAATCTTTGAATGACCTATTCTTTGCATTGTGTCCATGAATGCAACTATTTATTTAAGTGCATCCAGATTCCGACTTAGTCTTTGGTCCATGTAAGCGATGCAATTAAGAATTTACGGTCCTCACGATGAGCTATATCGAAAAAAATTGGTATGCTTTAAGCGACAACCTCGGGTTTTCTATTGAACATTGGCATATCTACTTTCCGCTCTACTATTTTTCGTGTATGTTGTCTATTTGAAAAGGAAATTTCTGTATGAGAAGGAGTGCATACTTGTGATTGTTGTTGTTCTTGATGATTGTTTTCCAATTTTTCTTCTATAGAAGATAATCTTCTTGAGACTTCATTTAATATTATAGTGATTGAAGACATCTGTTCATCTGTTTTATTGAGTCTTCCTACACACTCATCTATTATCTTGGCTGTGTGTTTTGTTCCTTCTGCCATTTTTTTTTGAGTGATGTAGTCAACGAGAGCACCAATGATATGAGTCTGGTTCGGTGAGAATTGGGTTTGGTTCAGTGAGTTGACTCACTCTGAGTGGAATGAACCCGGCTGAGTTAAGTAATAATAGTGGAGATTATCGGGTGCCTTCTGAACCGTTGGATTGCGCCTATTTTCTCTTGATCGTTGGATCTAGCACTTGGATTGTGTTTCTTTTGAGCCGCGTCTTGAATCGTCTGATTTATTTAGTTCTTTTTCTGCCCGTGGATAGGTGCTTCGATGGCGCGATTCTTGATTTTCTTTCTTCCGATAGTGGGTTACACGCGTCTCTCTCGGCGCGGTTCGATCTTGTGCCTTGATCTGTGTCCCGGGGAATTAATTGGTGCCTTTGATTCAAAACAATCTGGCGGTTTCTTGGTCGTGTGATGAGGCTTCCTGGGGAAGCTTGCTTTAACTTTTATTTTGTTTTGTTTCTCTCGACAATTCGGTCGGCCTCAGAGAGGAAAGAGGGGAGCGAGAGAAACCCTAGGGTTCTCCGATCGGAGATGAGCAGCGATTTCCGGTGAGGATAACTAGAAAAGAACTTAGGAGATTTAGGAGAAGAGAAGATACAGAAAAGAAAGGAAGTTTGCTTTCATAATATTTCATATCTTCTGTTGGGATTTCTTCCTTCTATTTATAGTTTTCTTTTCTTCATATATCCTAGATCTAGCCCTTCTATACTTAGCAGTTTTCTATTACGATTGTTTATTAATCTTGCTTACGTCATTACGGAAGTTGAGTGCGTGCCATCATTTACTACTCTTCTTGGTTTCTTGATTTTATGCCCTATGTTCCTTTGGTAATTAATTCTATTATGATTTTATTTACTTTCAGGGAGGCTCTGAAAATAGTTTCTGTTGATCTCTTTTATTATGAGTTGTCTCCTGATTCTTGTATTATTAAAGTTTGTAATTTTATTTGGACTTTGATAGCTGCTGTTGTAGATCTTTTTTATTCCTACTGATCTCTGTTGTTGTAAAACTGCTATTCTGATTTGGTTTTTATTCTATAAATATTTACGTGCGAATGTAATTAGACTTTGTTGATGTTGTATTTTGGGAATATTTGTGAAATCTTTTAGCCAACTCGGCCTTCTTCTGTCCCTTTTGTTTCTGTTGTTAATTTGGGGATATGGATTCATATCAGAAAGATTCATCTAATCACTCACAGAAGAGTGTTGTTCTTACAAGTGCGTGACCAAAGACTTCATTTTTCTTCTTAACCATGAGTTCAAAAAGATGTTTCTAACCCTATCCTTTCAATTTTCAGTAACCAATAAACATTTTGGCTTGAAGGAAATTTAATCCAGTAAGGGTTCCCTGAGTTCCCTGCTCAGTAATGTGGGATGCATTGTGGGAGGATCTAGTGACCATGGAGTTGACCCACGAAAAGAAGGATAACACTGGATCACCCCCTTCACACATGTTATTATGCATGCAGATAGTCTCCTGATGCAAAGGAAAATGTCCGTATCATAAAATGCACGAGCCAAACACAATAGGCTAATGAAATTTGTTTGTCAATTCAGGATGCTTTGAATACACTTTAATACACTTTATTATAATATAATATATTATACTATATCACACTATCATATACTATATTACATGAATGATCACCTTAATAGCTTGAAAAACCAAAATTTTCATCATAAAAGATTGCTTATTTTACCAAATATAACATCATAAGTAAAACTGAACTCTATCTGAAAACTTCTATGATTTTGACGAGTTGTATTATTTTGGCCTTTAAATTGAACTTTTTATTATTTATACTACATATCCTACTATATACTTTACTACGTCTTATTGTACTATATTATGTTATATCATGCGACACTGTCATATAATATATTATCACTTGAAAGGCTTGAAAAGCCTAATTTTCATCCTAAAAATTGATGTATGATGATACTTTTTATTAGAAACAATATTATGAGCAACCCTCTAATACCTTACCCAATATATGTATATGATTTTAGCTGAATTCAATTATTTTGACCTTTAAATGAACACTTATATAATTTATATTAAAAAATTTCATGAGATATACTATATAGAACTTTAATATGCAATATTATATGATAATATACTACATTATCGTGTGAAATACTGCACAAAAGATCACCTAATAAGCTCTAAAACTCAATTTTTTATTAGAAATATGATGCCATTTTTTTACAATAAATAGCACCATGAGAACTTTTAAGCTTTGCATTGGATCCCAACATGATAACAACCACATTTCAATATTTCTTCTCAAATTAGCATCTTTATAATTTATACTGAGATATACTTAGGGTTTAGGGTTTATAATCTTCTATTGTATTATATTATATCACATTATATTGCACTATTCCATGCTATAGTATAAAAATGATTACCCAAAAAGCCTAAAAAGACCAAAATATCACAAAAATAATCTACTATGTTCATTTTTTTTATTTATGAGCCCACTTTTATAATTAAAAAATATATATTCTAAGTAAACTTTTGAAGCCTCATCTTGCAGCTCCACTTGATTCCAGTCAAATTCTATTATTCTAATCTTCAAATCAACACCTTTCTTATATATACTTTAATATACCTTATTACATACTCCATTGCCCATCTTTTTTACTAGAAATAACACTAAGCCAATCAATAACCAAGGTAAAGTCAACAACTAAAGAGAAGAAATTACAAATGGGAGTAGAGTTGAACAATTGTGCCTAATTTCAGTTCTTTTATTTGATTGGGTTAAAGAATTTTTAGCTTCAAAATTTTAATCCTTAGTAATTTTAAATTAAAATTAATGGTTTTGATTTGCTCCAATCAAGAATTTATCAATTTAATTAAATTCTCTTTAGTTCAATTGTTCAACCCCTATTCTAATCAATTCAATCTTAATTCTTACCTAAGGTTTAGAATTTAGGGCTCAATTGTAAGACCGAACCAATCAAAAAAATTAATTTATAATTAAAATACACATTTCATGCAATTACTTGGCTCATTGAATTTAAAAGTATAATAAATTCACTTTTTAAATGGCACTTTTAAAATAATGCACGACACGATAGCCCAACATCTAAAACTTATTTGAAGATGAAAACTTAAAATTTTCGAATTGCCTTTAAAAAGCATAAATTGAAAATTGAAAGTGTTTACTATTAATTCATATAGTGACAAAAGTTTGAATTTAAAAAATAAGGTTGAAAAAATAAAATACAGCTTTTTATCAACATGTTACATGCTTTTTAAATGAGACTAAAAAATTCAGGGTAAGGGAGACCGATTACCTCTTATCATTAGTTGCTAACCAATTTTGGAAGGGGCTTTTAAGACTCCATATCAATTGGGAATTTACTATTACTAATTTATTATGGGATTGTGTTCACGTCTTTTTTTCATTTATGTTGCCTCTTTTGAAAAGATTTTTAGGTTGCTACCCATTCTTAAAATTATGTAATGACACCTTGTCTCATATATAAAGAAGCATACACCTCATATCTAAAATTTTGATTTTTTTTTTAAAATAAAATTAACTAAAATCCCTTTCTTATTTATTTATTTTTAATTTTGCTCGAATCCTCCCACAAGGCACAAGCTCAACTTCAATTGCACTCACAAACGCACAAGATTCAATAATCCACTTCTCTTGTGTAGCACCCCCGCTACAACAATCATCTTGGGACCAATCTATCCATTCCATGGTCATCCGCACTTTCTTTTGGGTCCCATCAAAATTCGATTTTGCGGCATCCTTCATATCATCTTCGGCGTCATTTACTAGTTTTGATGTTGTATGTTCTAACCGTTCAGAATCCCACTACTGCTTCGGATTTCTTCAAAAACCCAAAATGGTTTGACGATCTAAAGAACTAATTAAGTAAAACGTTAGTTCAAATAAATTCAGGGAATGAAAATGCTTCAGGGCGAACCCCAAAAAAACAGTTACATGCCCAGGTTTTCAATTTACAAAGGCTTCAACCAAAAGAGAAATGAACCGTTATGCGATGGGATTAAGCAATTGACCAAAATTGATGATTTTTTTATTCGGCCAATGACATCTAAAAATGTACATCAGAATTGCATCTCCATTAATCTCTTAGTATCCTACTATTTCAATGAAAACCATCAATTAGATTCAAATATAATATAAATACTAAAAATATGAGGTCATGCATGTTCAACCAATTAACAGGACCAGAATCACAAAGTTAGATGACAGAAATGACACAATGCCTTGGCGAGCTCATTATTTACAAATCTTAATTTCTCTACGCATGCTCTAAATGTTTCAACAATGTACTGATGCCGTGACCAAAAGAATTAAAATCAAACATAAACACATGTAAGCCCATAAAAAAACAATTAACTTGCCATTAAAATTATACCTTATAACTTAGAACAAAATAAGGGTCAACTCCTGCATCAACATCTTGGTAACCAAAATGACTCAACTTTCTAAAAGAATATATATATATATATATATATATATATATATATATATATATATATATATATATATATATATATATATATATATATGTTTATGTTCATCTACTTACATTGAATTTCACTAGCCGGTAAAAGTACATTCATATCAAACAAAACTTGCTCAACAGAGAGCGACCACAAACATACCTATAACGGGTACTTGGTAAGTTATATATATATGTTTATGTTCATCTACTTACATTGAATTTCACTAGCCGGTAAAAGTACATTCATATCAAACAAAACTTGCTCAACAGAGAGCGACCACAAACATACCTATAACGGGTACTTGGTAAGTTCTAAATCCTAGAGGAACTCAAAAATTCCTTGATTGCACCAAGCCAGCAAACGTTCAGATTTAACGTTTCTTAAGGAAAAAAAGAACAACACACTAAAAAAATAATCACATGTAATAAGTAATGTTATATTATTAGGCGTACTTCAAGTAACACACTATTTTAATCAGTTTCAAGAAATACCAACAGGATTATAATTTTCAATCATTCTTGTTCACAATAGAATGCATGAAGGTAGCCTAAATCCTCAAGCATAACTTTCTAAATTCCTAATTCCGGGATTTCTAGTTATAATTTGAGAAAAGACCATAACATCAATTTCTTTTTAAACGTCGTCCCCGAGCAAACTAAATTATAACACAATATTTAATACTACAATAAAAATTCAACTTCAGAATCATCAGAGAAAATAAAATTATATACATGATTTAAATTATTATTTGATTTCATACCAATCGAATATAATAATGAATCAAAAATTGTTAACTACAATCTGCAAATAGTAAGCGATAGCTTACTTTTCATGTAAGAATACTGCAGAATGCAAAAGATTTTTAAGGAGTCGGTACTTTCTCAAGAACCTGAAAAACTCCTTCCATATTCCAACCCACAGCAAATAAAAGACAGATAGTCCTGTGGAACCTCACTAAAATTAATAAACTTCAATGTTACACATCCATAAATCAAGAAAGAATGAAACAAACCTCAGTGTCTGTGGCCTTAAGCTTGTTAAGAAACATTGATGACCATTATAGATGGTGTAAATCATAACCCTCTGCAAAAAACTTGATATTACCTGAGTACACAGCAAAATAAGCTAAAAAAATGCTTGAATGTATTTGGAGATTAAATGCCTGCTAATCATTAAGTTCATCTCTTGGAAAAGAAGGGAATACTTTCTACTAACTACTAAAGCATACATCCCATCATATGAACCAGATTGAATCAAGCTGATATATACTGAATCAAGAATGGATCCCATCCTTCATATATGCATTTACATATATAGCAAACCATGGGAAAATAACGAGTAGGGCAGATTGCAAAAACGTACAAATAAATTAAAACAAAAAAAGAGACGACAAGCTACCAAATTATATAAAGGCAATATAAGAACTTAAATTCCATTGTAGAAAAGAGCGAAAAACTTATAATCCATAGTTTGGGGAAGACTTCCTCTAATAACTATAGCAAGCATCCAAAGAAATAATTCAAAAAAAAAAAAAAGATCATGCAATACCAATGTACTACAGTTGATAGAAATTCATCCAAATAACAGGTCTAACAAGATATAAGTCCCTTAGGAGCACTACTCATAATTGGGTCTACATAACAACAAAGAGACATAATCAAGATATAAATCTCGTTGCATGTTGGTACTCCTAAATAAAGCTTCCAAGGTAGGCCATGGATATTTCAATCTCTGTTCATCTGGTCTTCTGGTTAAGGCTCGAGGCTTCATAAAGGCTAGCTCCAGGCTTCAGGAACCTCAGCTGTTTTAATTGGATGGAAAGGCAGCAAAGGTCAAAAAACATAAGCATTATAAATCTAATGTAGGTTGGTTGGGTAGGCTACAGACAATAAGCTGTCAAAATATGAAGTAACTGATCAGTGCATCTACAAGTAATTCTATTATACCGGAATGACAAGTAAGGTAAAGGTAGTAGTCTACCTGCAGGCCCTATTTGGGGATACCCTAATAACCATAATGTTTTCCATGTGAAATAGGGTTTGGACCAGATAACCTGGTAACAGAAGCTCAGTCAGGTGCAACATAGAGGGAAACTTTTAGATGAGTCACGGGAGAAATGGAGAAATCAATTGACTGCACATAATAAGATGCATTACATAAAATCATAAAATAAAAACGTTAACATGAACTTTCAATAGATGTTGTGTGGCTAATAACGAAATAGATCTTCCATTTGCTTCTTTAATCAACAACTATGCTTGAAGGATAATACCAGAGGATCGTCCTACAATGTATATAACATGTCAGATGTTTGGAAGCTAGGACATGGAGTATTTAGAGTGTTCACAGGCCACATGCATTTGTATACTTATATACATACATACATACATATATACAAATATATATGTGCATCCATACATAACACACATAAATGTGTGTTTCTGTGCGTGTATACATGCCAAATCATATATTTCCTAAGATTTAGCAATGCCACATGTCAGGCTCAAATATCGTGTTCGTACTCATGCTTCAAATGTCAGAAATTCAGAGGTGAATTATTCTGAGCTAATAAATGAATTGCTTGGATAAGTTAATCAATATTCAAACCGTACAATTTCACAAGAAATACAAAATAAATGACTGCCATCTTTTTTACTTGTCATCCAATCCCCAAATGATGCACAAATAAGTTTAGATTGCAACACCATGATTGAGTTTGATGCAAAAAAAACATTACTGTTATGTTAAATTATGTTAAATTCATGAATGCATGTCATAATCATGAATAGAAATAGAGCGAGCAATTTGGGAAGAAAATGAATTTACCCTGTGCTTCCAGCACGACCTATACGGGCACCATATGTCCCATAACTACTGCCGCCAACCTTCAGGAAAGAGCAACACACAAATCAAATCACTAAGCAGTCATCAATTAAAGCAAACTGGCAACCACATGAAAGCTAAAATAGGTTTTTATGTGAATGTTACACAATCATTCAGCTCAAAAGGAATAGTAGAAAAGTCACCACAGAAGATGTACTTACCGAGGGAAGCAAGTCACCTGAAGCTCCATAGGGACTAGAATAAGAATAACCACGACCAGGTCCTTTTGAATCCCTGCTTCCATGTTTTGAAATGTCTGGAACATCACTTGGCATATGGTGGGAAGAAAAAGGTTGAAATGTTAATAAAGCATCCTCTCTTTCAAAAAAATTGGCTTTCAGCCTTGTTGTTATTTGAACAAGAGCCTCCTTGGCAACTTCAAGGTCTCCACTAATCTGATGACATATAGTTTAGTCAACTCATAAAAGCAGAAAGAAATTTCAAAACAGAAAATAAGGATTCATACTTGAACCATTTCATCATCATCAGATGCAACTTTGGGAAGGTTTTCCTTTGACAATATCCGTATATTTGCACGAGTGCTTCTCCTCATCTCAGAGATGATGCTACCACCTTTCCCAATAAGACAACCAATACGTGCCGTCGATACAAGTAAGCGAGTCGTATATGTAGGTTCACCAGACTCTCTTTCAGATTTTTCGCTGCACTTAGGCTGCAAGCGCACTGCAGCATCTATTGTTGCAGAAATTGGGTCTTCAAAAAGCTTTAGAAAAACAGAAACGAAATATTTTAAAAAAAACGCACTTAAACAGGAGTTGAATTCTATTTGCTGAAAAGAATTCTTTCACCTCTTTTGCTGAGATTGTAATTATGCAGTCATCTTCTGCATTAGAACTATCAACCTTTATAAATGCCCCAGAATCTTGCCTAATCTGTTTGATGATAAAACCACCCTTTCCAATGACACCTCCAATGTTGGCAGAAGGGCATATCATCCTTAAGTTGAATTCTTTTGCCGAAGCATCATCCCTTGGAGGGTAGAATGATGGCCAGTCACCAGCAGCATCACTCTTGTAGCCTCCAAATGGACCAATCAAAGAACCAACACCCATGACAGGTGTTCCAGTATTGAATCCACCATAATGACTGCTGTTAGCCGCATTCGAAAATAGCAAATGCTGCGAGCGTGATGGGTTTTCATGGAGACGAGATGAAACATCAAAAAGAGCCCTTTTCACAATAGAAGCATCTCCAGCAATCTAAAATATTGGATAAAGGAGGATTTATTAGGTATATTGACATAATATGACAAATGAATGCAATACAAAATTTAGGCATAATCATTAAGTTGCACCAAAAGAAAAAGAGTAATTTTCATGATCAAAATGATGATTTGCAAAGTTTCTCATATCTTTCTTACACAGGTAAATATGAACCTCAAAACCAATTTTCTAGACATTTTGCACAATTGGCTCAATATATATTCTTCAAACTTTCATGGTTTTATCAAACTTAGACAGAAATAAGCTTGCGCCACAACTTAGATTCCACATGCTGTTTTGTTTTTGACAGTATGCATAAACCCAAGCCTTCAGTGGATACCACCCCAAAGAAAGTTTGATTAAAACTTGATTTACCATCAAGTAAGATTAGGGTTGTGAAAATATAAGCTTTCACCAATGTATAATGACCTCCTTTTTCAAACCAATCGATTCTGCAAGTTGCTGATATGAAAAGTAAAAGCATGCATATAGCAATACCTGAAGAAGTTCATCAGTATTAATGGCACAAGAAGGAAGATACTCATTCTTTAATATGCGTATCTGAGCACCTGAGCTGCTACGAATACCTTGAATAATCTGCCCACCTTTCCCAATAATGCATCCAATCTGATCTGATGGCACGAGTAAGCGAACAGTAACTTGAGGAGCATTTGCATCAACATCTTCATCACCTACATCCTCATCTGATATTAACCTCTCATGAATTCTGAAGAGTGCATCTTGCGCAGCGCATACAGTTTCTCCGGTATCTTCAAGTGAATTAGACTCTTCACTTGAACTAAAAATTGTTATCACTCGCTCCTCACAGCCATGTACAGTATCACCAATTCTTATCTTAGCACGTGTGTCCGCCCTCAATTGCTTCACAATCTCACCACCTCTGCCTATGATACTTCCTATCTTCCTTCCAGGACACAGATAACGGTAGACAGTATCATCAGTCCCAGGAGCATATGCCTCCCTTTCATCACCAGGATTCCTTCTCTTGCTTCCTCCATTATCTCCATAATCAGAACGCGAATGAGAGCGCTTTCCATGGTTGTTTCTTTGTCCAGCCATTTAGTATGCTAGGAAGAACACTTCCAGAAAACGTACCTATTGAGATGATTATTGAAAGGTACAGTTAGTCGGTGGAATCAAGATAAAACAAATAAGCCAAAAATGGCAAAACAGAGGTTCAAAGATATATGCAAGAAGTGGTAATAAAATCTGAGATAGAGCAGTAGAAATGCAAATAGTTTTGAACAATAAAGAAGTGAGTAATCATAACAGACAATTTGAACAAAATTAAGGTCTTGAACACTAGTTCCATTTAGGTTTCATGGTAGATTAGGAAATAATTCTTTGAGATCCATAGCAGCTTCCAGCTAAAAAACTCAATTTTAAAATAAGCCTAAAAAAACAAATCATAGTCAAGATGATCCAAACAACTATCAGGCATCAGCGATTTAAATTTGTCATGGGTAGCAAAATCCTTACAAGGTATATATTTTCGTACATCCATCTATTCAGTCCACCCTCCCTTGCAAAGTCCATATAAAGCACCAAAAATATCAAATAAAAATGAACAAGCAGCTTGAGATCCACTCAAGTAATATGAAACTAGAATATTAACTAGTCCAGAAGTTTTCCATCTCTTTACCTTGGTTAAGATGCACAAGAGTTGAGGAACACCAGATGTGTTCTAGCTTCTATCTTTAAAAACTAGGGTAAACCATTCGTGACATAATGGAATGTCAAATAAACAAAACGAGTAATTTGCCATCAAGAATCAACAAACAATTATGGGGCTTAAAAAGATAAAGAGAAAAAAATAAACGACGTATGGATCGAAAATATTTTTTACAAAAAGGAATATATGAAAGTTAGAATTAGAGGTTTACCTTCAGATATCCGAACAATCTGAGTAACAAGACAAGATGGCCGACGGCGAGAGAGATCCTAGTTCTTATAGATGCGATGTATACGGCGTAAGTGATGAAATAGCCGGCTGGTATCTATCTTCTTTTCCCCGCCCTAGGGTGTTTGTGTATTGGTTCGATACTTTGACAGTGGAATGACGGTTTCACCCTTAGACGGGCAATTTTTTCGGTCTGACTCTGATCCGATATGAAATGTCATGTGCCCTACCGATAAGTAAACCAGAGCTGAAGTGAGAAGATATTTATCAAAATCCTAGAACGATAATATATAGATGCATAGTTATACAAAAAAACGTTTATCGGAAAACTGCTTATTGTACATAGTAATTGGAATCGATACAGAGAGGATGATCGTATTTTTATCCTTTAAAAAAATTGAAAAGAATATTCTAATACGATTTCTGTCAAAATGGACTTGATAGTCTTTAGATCTACATTAAAATAAGTTTTAAATTTGATATCTAAGTGTTGAATCTAATAAGCATATGCTGATGTAAGTAGCATCAGGATATCTTGCATAATTTTTTTGATCAATGAGATAAATCATAAGACTATTTTCATGTTAAAGATTTTATTTCTCATTAAAATTTAATAGAAATATGATAAATTTCAACATAATTAATGAAATTCTATATTAGACCATTCGTCACAATAATAAAAGTATATAAAATGCACAGACATGAGATTTTATGTGTTAAATTTTGAATATTATAGAAATTTACAATTGCGTGGAGTTGCAACATAGCAAGGCATTGTTGCAAACGATCATGATGTGAAATAGCAACGTGTGAATGATGTTGCAATACAACAATTCTTCTTGGAGATAATCATTGTGCACATCCTGCAAAAGACTAGTATGGCATGGATTTTAACAAGTTTGTGGCAAAAGTGAGATTGTGATGCAAGTAATATTGAACATGATGTTTGTTGAAGTCAGCCCAAACTATACTAAAACTGACTTATCAGCACCTCTTCTCAAACTACAATTTATACATGTAAAAATAAGTTGACAATATTGTCCTATTATTGTTGCCAACAATGAAAGTGGGATAGTTGGCAGATTGGCCACTAAGATCTATATAGCTAAATATTAGTCTGTCACACCCTTCAATCATACAACGCATGCACATTACTAGTTCTAAAAACATGTTGATTTCTTAAAGCTATTATGGCTTTCATATGTCTTAATTTTATGGATTGATTTCTTAAAAAATCTTTTTAAAAGACGAATATGTTCATGTAAAAAGACATATCATCAAAGATGAAGACTTCTGTAGATTATTCTCATCAATTTGGCTTTTAAAACTCCAACCTATTATAATCTATGATATTTATATTTACATCTTCAATTAAATATATTGCTTTATGATCATAGTCAAGCCACCACCATTGGTTATTAATGATAATTGAACATGCTTTGAGTTTAAGAATGATTTAAAGATAATTGAGCCTGATACTTCAAGAAAATAAGACTGTTATATTTGAATGTAGCTATGAAACAAATGCATATAACATGCTTACAGAAGAGGAGATATTATAAGTATTTGTAAAAAAAAATAAGTGATCTAGGAAGAGACTAATGGTTTAAGATGAACATCTAAATAAGATCCTTGGTTTTTGCTACATTTTATCTTAGATGATTTATGTTGAAGCGATGTAAGTATTATTATTAACCTCGCTTTTGGATCAACTTTGAGTCGACTTAATTTATGTCTAGTTAATATGAGGATGTGAATTCATTTAATGTTCTATAGCACATGTTTTATTCTTTTTTTTATTATTTGGATTGCAAAGTTTTCATGATCTAACTGTAATTCTAAGTGTTCTTAATGATTTAAATTGTTTTTTATTTTCCATAAGTGATTTTCCTCCAATAGTTTTTTTTATTGATTCACAATTATAAAAATATAAGAAAAAAAAATCACATATCCCTCTAAATGCCCATTCAATTCATGTTAGCTCCCTCTTCCTCTTTTATTATCTTTTATTTAATCTTTTCACTTCATTTGGGCACCCAAATATCTAAAATATATCTCATAATTGAAGCGATTATCCTGAACCATTCGATGGAGTGATTTGAATTTTATTTATATTTACAAAAAAAATGTCACTCTCAAAAATTATAACCATGGTTTCATTCTTCACATGAAAGAACTTCTATTACAGATAAAGGAGAGCTCTAAAGTTGGAAGAATCTCATAGCATCATTGGATCATCGTCCAACTACTATTATTGGCATTATCAAATCATCACCTAACAACCATCATCATTGGACTGCCACCTGGTCACCATTGTCAATCCACTATCACTCATTGGACTACTACCATCATTGTCATTTATCCTCTATCACCAAAAATTGTCGGACACTACCCACCACCATTGATAGACTATCTTCCGACCATCATCATTAGACCACCACTCGACCACCATCTTTGAACTGTCACTTGAATCACTGAACCATCATCCAGTCATCATCATCAGACTACCACCCAACCACTATCGTCGGACTATCATCCAACCACTACCATCGGACCATCATCCTCTCATCATCATTAGATGGTTGCCCACCTACTGTCATTAGACCATCATATAGCCACCATTGTCTCTCAATCATCATCAAATCGTTCCCCAACAATCATCATTAAATCACAATTTTACTAACATCATTAGATAGTCGCCCAATTACTGTTGTCGATTCACCACCTAATCACCATTATCTAATCATCACCTAGCTAATGGCTACTTTCACCAGTCCACCACCTAACCATCATCACCTGATAACCAATATCAGATTACCTCCCAATCATAATCAACAAACCACCACCGTTTGTTATCTAATGGCATTCATCACACTACCGCCCAACTTTATTATTCTAAACATTGGCATCCAAGTATACCATCCCCTGCTGACACCATTGCCAATAATGTTGGTACATGACATTACTAATATGATTGATACACATGATTGATACACACTATAGACGCATGCCATTGCTCGTTAGGATAATACATGTTGTCAACACACAATATTGCCTATAATTCCAACGCATGCAACTGACTCGCATCATAAAATTTATATTATATGATTATATTTATATATATATATATAATTTATAAATCAAGCACGAATCTAAAGTTAAAGCATGTATACAATCAAATTAAACAACTCAGCGAGACAAGTTCAATAATATTAGAATCTGGTCAAATTGAGCCCAAATGAGCTCAAATCAAGCCCAAAAGCTACATATAAAAACTTTGAAATACTAATTGGATGATCAAATGACTTCCAAATTTGACGTACTTATAGTCTAATCGAGCGGCTCGATGAGACAAATCTGACGAGCCTATGATCACTCAAATCGAAGATCATTTGAATGGTCAAATCACCCAAAAACCTATCTATGATCAAAATTGTCTGATGAAGTGTTTTGAGATTTTGGATACAATGACCAAAATGCCCCTCTCAGAATTTTATAAATAGAACCCCATTCTTATCATTAAAAAAGGAGGAGCTAGAAGCAAACATGGGAGAGAGGTGAGAGAGAGCTAGAAGTTTGAAGTTCGTCATCACCGCGCCATCACCACCTATTAGTCGAATCACAACAACTGATCCAACTATCATTGCATAACTGTTGTAACCTGATTATGGAATACCCATTATCAAAATTTATCATATATAATCTTGTAATCTGCTATCAGGGAGACTTAAACTCTGTACTCCAAAGCAAATATATAGTGAAGTATTTTTGCTAGGCTAGGCCTCGTAGTTTTTCCCTCTCTTTCTAAGGTTTTTCCATGTAAAAATTTTAGAGTTTCTTACTCTCTTTTCAACTATTTGTGTGCGTGCTGGATTTCTCAAGTTTTCTGTCATGCAACAGTTTGGTATCGTCTGTGAAAAATATTCTCTTTACATCTTCACAATGGTTGACAATCTGACTTCAAGTTCAGAGTAGCACCATCTATATCGTGGAGGAAATCTAACTCTAGAGGAACACATAGGAAGTTGAAAATTCATTAAACTCCGATCCTTCAACTTTTTGTTGGAAACTGGGGGGGGCAACTCTTAATTTTAAAAGATAGCCCAAATCAATATTCTAAATATCTAATTGATTATCAGTTTGAGAAGCAAGCTAATGATGGGAGTAATTTCAACATTAAAAAAATAGCTTTGTAAATCATGATTCTTCAATCAAACTCATGAAAAAATAAGGCAAATGCCATCGAGCGAAAACTATGGCAAACAACCTCAGATAGGTCAAAACTTCGTACCTACTCCACACAGGTTAATGTCATCAAGCGAAACTCTAACAAACAACCTTGGATAGGCCAAAACTTTGCACATACTCCACACAGGTTAACATCATCGAGCGAAACTCTGACAAATAACCTCGGATAGGTCAAAACTTCGCACATACTCCACACAGGTTAACATCATCAAGAAAACTTTGGCAAACAACCTCGGATAGGTCAAAAATTTATACTTACTCCACACAGGTTAACATCATCAAGCAAAAACTCTGACAAACAACCTCAGATAGCTCAAAACTTCGCACTTACTTTACATAAGTTAACGTCATCAAGCGAAACTCTAACAAACGACCTCAGATAAGTCAAAACTTCATACATACTCCACACAGGTTAACATCATTGAGTAATACTCTAATAAATAATCTCAGAAGAATCAAAATGTTTAACCTCTTTCATATAGGTTAATATCATCAAATAACACTTTGACAAAATAATCTCGGATTAGAGTTAAAACTATTGACTTCTTCCACATAAGTTAAATGTCATCAAGTAACACTCTGACAAATAAACTTGAATTGGTCAAAAATCTTTTTATGGATGCCTCCCCTGGAAGGCACACCCTTGAGGAAGCCTCGATGGAAAGCTAATAGTGGACAAGTTCCTCACTAGAAAAACTCCAAGAGAGCAAGTGGTTAGCATGGTCTCCACTCATCAAAAATCTCAGAAGGCAAAAGCCTCAGAAAATAAAAGCCTCGGAAGGTACAAGTACATCAAAAATCTCAATAGGCAAAAGCCTCAAAAGGTATAGGTACATCAAAATCTCTACGAAGTCTGAAGGTCTGGCATCAAAATCTCAAAAGGCGAAAGCCTCAGAAGATACATGTACATCAAAAATCTCAGAAGGCAAAAGCCTTAGAAGGTACAGGTACATCAAAAACCTCAATAGGTAAAAGCTTAAGAAGGTACGGGTACATCAAAAATCTTAGAAGGCAAAATCCTCATAATGTACAGGTACATAAAAAATCTTAATAAGTAAAAGCCTCAGAAGGTACAGGTACATCAAAAATCTCAGTAGGCAAAAGCCTCAGAAGATACATATACATAAAAAATCTCAGAAGATAAAAGCCTCAAAAGGTATAGGTACATCAAAAATCTTAGTATGCAAAAGCCTCATAAGGTACAGGTGCATTAAAAACCTTAGAAGACAAAAGCCTTAGATGGTACAGGTATATAAAAAATTTAATAGACAAAAGCCTCAGAAGGTATAGGTACATCAAAAATCTCAGAAGGCAAAAGCCTCAGAAGATACAGGTACATCAAAAATCTCATAAGACAAAAGCCTCAAAAAGTACATATACATCAAAAATCTCAGAAGGCAAAAACTTTAGAAGGTACAGGTACCACAACGAAGGAGTATAAGCTCGTTGCAATCTTTTAAGAGAAATAGCCACCAAATCATTTGGAAAATGAAACTTCTTCCTAATGATTATCAAAGTATAACTATTGATAGTTGGCATTACATCGTTGGATTTCACAGTCCCTTGATGCTTCCGCAACATGTAATATTGTATCTTTAGACATTGAGATATCTATTGAAGAATGCTCACCCATAAAGATACTATCTATTTTTCAAGCTTTGAATCACACTAGAGCTTGAATTTGGGATGTGCGCTGCCTAACTAGGTCAGTTGAAAACCTTGAGATCGGGAAGAATTAGAGCTTGTGAGGGTGGTCAGCACCGTTATACAGGTTAGTGGAGGCTACCAAAGAGAAGAAACTGGAAGAACACTAGAGACTAAATTCGGGATGCGCGCCACCTAACCAGGTTAGTTGGAAACCTCGAGATCGGAGAGAACTGGAGCCTACGAGGGGGTCAACACCATTATACAGGTTAGTGGAGGCTACCAAAGAGAAGAAAGCGGAAGTACACTAGAGCCTAAATTCAGAATGCACGCCGCCTAACCTGGTCAGTTGGAAACCCAAAGATCAGGGAGAACTGGAGCCTTTGAAAGGGGTTAGCATCGTTATACAGGTTAGTGGAGGCTATCAAAGAGAAGAAAGCAGAAGCACACTGGAGCCAAAATTCGGAATGCACGCCACCTAACTAGGTTAGTTGGAAACTCCAAGATTGAGAAAAATTGGAATCTATGATGGGGGTCTGCACCGTTATACGGGTTAGTGGAGGCTACCAAAGAGAAGAAGCAGAAGCATACTGGAGCCTAAATTCGGGATGCGCGTCTCCTAATCAGGTCAATTGGAAACCCCGAGATCGGAGAGAACTAGAGCCTACGAGGGGGTCGGCACCGTTATACATGTCAGTGGAGGCTACCAAAGAAAAAAAATTAAAGAAAGTAAGGTGCAAGTTTTTCATTACCCATTGGGAGATATTTATACTTGAAAAAAAGACTCTTCAAATTCTTTAAAAATTTAAAAAATAAAAAATAAAAATAACTCTTCATATTCTTTTAAAAAATAATAAAAAAAGAAGAAAACTTTTCATATTCTTAATATATATATATATATATATATATATATATATATATATATATATATAAGATGAGAAAATTATTGATATTTTAAATTAAAAAAAAAACTCTTCACATTCCTCATTAAAAAAACTCTTTATATTCTTCATTAAAAAAAATTTATATTCTTGTTGACCTCATTTTTAGGATAAGCTCTCAACCCCCTCCATCTTAGACATAGGACTCCTCTTAAACTTTAAGAGATCCATAGTCTTAAGACACATTTAGTAATTAGGTGGACACTCAACCTAGCCCTAGAGACTTAGAAGAGTTGGCCATAGGAATAGGTCATGCCTTAGGGGTGTTAGGAAAAGTTGCCTACCCGATAGCTTGAGCCACATTCCTCACTGCCTTCCTTCAAGTCAAATTTCAAATCAAATCAACATCAAACCTAAATCAATTCCAGCTTAATTGACTTTCTCCAAGCTGAAATCAATGCCAAATGATTGAAACCAATAATTGAAACTTATGATCCAAAATTGAAATTCCAAGTTCAAAATCTTCTCTAAGTCCTTAGATCCCCTCTTAAGGACTTAGCCTAAATCAAACTTAAATCAATTCAAATTCATGAAATTTTCTCACAACTCATTTATATTTACATTTATATTCACATATATAAATAAAATATAAATTCAAATCAATCAAACTAAATCCAAAATTCAATTCCAAGTTCAAAATCTTTTCTAAATCTTTTAATCCCCTCGTAAAGACTTAGCCTAAATCAAATCTAAATCAATTCAAACTCATGAAATTTTTTCACAACCCATTTATATTATCATTTATATTCACACATATAAATGAAATATAAATTCAAAACAATCAAACTAAATCCAAATCACAAATCTTTTCTAAGTCACTTTGATTCCCTCTTAAGGACTTAGCCTAAATCAAGTTCAAATCACATCAAACCCTTAAAATTTTTTCATAACCCGTTTATATTATCATTTATATTCACAAATATAAATGAAATACAAATTCAAATAACCAAAACCAACTTCAAAAATTAAACTCAAATTCAATCAAAATTTAACCTAAGCCTTTCAAGTTAAAATCTTGAATTTAGCCAAATTAATTTCAAATCAAGCCAAACCCTTGATTTTTCTTCATGATTCAATCAATCCTTCAATCATGAATCCAAATATAAAACATAAACTTCCATCACCAAACCAAGACTCAAATTCAAAAATTGAACCCAAGTCAAACTCATGTTTACTCTTTTAAACTTAGAATTGTCAAATGAATCAAAACTCATTTGACTTAAAACCACTTACAAATGGATTTATATTTCAATCATAAGTCCATATGTGAGTTCAATCAAACTCAAATCAAGCTTTGACCAAGCCATTTGACCTACTTAGGCTCGTTTGACCCAAAGTAACCTAAAGTACCCTTATGAGCCAAATTCTAATCCTAACCAAATTGGAATAAACTAAGCCCACCTATGTCTCTCATCATAATCAACAATCATCATGAGATGATGAATCACTCAAATTGGACAAAACTAAGTTAAACCAAAGGGTTGACCAAGTCAACACTTAGCCAAAATGAAACCTAAATTGGCCAAAATCCATCATAGGCCAAATTGATTGAAATCATTGATCAAAACTCATTCATGATCAATGTTTGAACTTGACTAAGTCAACATTTGTGCCTAACCTAGCCCAATTGGCCACTTGACCCAAGTTGACCCAACTTGACCTAAAAGGTCAAAATGTGTCAAAACTTGATCTAAGCCAAATTGATTGAAACCAATAGGTCAAGTTCATTCCAAAATGATTGTTGAACTTGACCAAAGCCTCAATTGGCCAACTAGATCTAACCTAACTCAATTGACCATGAACCTAACTTGACCTAAAGGGTCATATTGAGCCAAACTCAAATATAAACCAAATTGATTGGAAACAAAGATATCAATTCATTTCATATGATCAACCAAACATGAACCAACCCATGACCTAACATAAATAGGTCAAATGGGTCAATTTGGTCAATTTGACTCATTTGACCTAAATGAGTTCAATTGAACCAAAACTAAATATAAACTAAATTGAATCAAATCAAAACCACCAAAACATTTCAAAATGATCATATGAACTTGACCTAACCCTTGGTTTGACCCAATTTGACCAATTGGTCAAATTGACCCAAGTTGACCCATTTTGACCTAAATGGGTCAACATGAGCCAAATCACATCAAACCAACTCCAAATTCAATGAAACTTGGCCTAACCCATTTTTCAAACATATTCAAATTGAAACCCAAGCCAAATGACCATTTTACTCCTAGGGCATAAGGTAACCCAAAATCAAAACCACTTGGAATTTGGTCAATTCCTTTTCATGGATACTTGGCATCCTCTTAGTGGACCAAATGGTCAATAATGGATCTAGTGCACATGACCCAATGGGTTTGGGTCAGCCAAACCCAACCCAAATCCAAAACTGACCACCTCCTTTGAAAATGGCCACATGGAATCCTCCCACCACCTTGTTTGAGCACATGGCCACCTCACCCACTCCTCCTCTGGCCAAAATCGAATGCCATAATAGTCTAAACAGATCAAACAACCCATTGAATAGGGTCGATTGGATCAAAACAACATCTCCTTGCTCGAACGTTCGATTGCTCTAGGGGGAGATATACTCCCTCTAATTTGATTTTATTTGCACAGTCCCTAATTCAATTGAGCGAGAGGAAGCCAGATAAATCATTTCCAAGCCTCCCTAAGCTCTCTTAAGCAATTCCCAAATTCCATTTTCTCAGTTTTCATAGATTGAAAATAGGCGAGCTCCACTGAAAATCTAACTTAGCCTACACTCAATATCAACCTAATTCACTTTGCAAGCATCCTCAGGGAACTCAATTGAGTTCACCCAATCTTTTTCCCAAGCTCTAAAGGCAAGGGAGATGCTATATCAAAGTCGCAAGCAAGTGAAGGTGGAGTTGGCCCATAGGAGGATCCACCCAATCTCAAGACCTCAAACTCTCAACAAAGCTCTGTATTTAGTAGACGAAGCTTCTCCAAGGGAATCGAGCATCGGTGATCACCTCTGGTGAGGTATGCCATTAAATCGAGCTTAATTTTAATGTGGTCTAGTCCTTTGTGAAGTAAAGTGTCACCCCGTGAGATTATAGCCATTAGATGTGATCCCCTTTCCCTTTAGATGGTGTGGGTTGAGTTTCAATCCAATCTGAGTTCAATCGAGCTTGGATCTTCTCCTAGAAGATGGTCGGTGTCCATTGCTCACAAAGAAGAATAGGGAAGGATCATGGGTCATCCATCCGTGCATTTTGGATGGATGGTCGTGATCAAAGACACGTAGATCCATGTTTTAATCCCTTAGATCCACGGCTTTAACCTCAATTATCTGATCCTTGATTGGACGGATGAGGAGAAAGCACATAGCACCGCCGCTGATGCGGTGTTATGATGTGACAACTTAAAATTGAATCCCATCATGCCACGTTGAAAGTACATGCCGCGTCAGCAGTGCACGTGGCACCGATAGGATTAAACATTTAATTAGGCTATTAAATCACTAATTAATCATGGAAACTTTCTAAATTCATATCTAAGCTTAGAAAAATCAAAAAAATATGAAATAAATTGCATTATATAGATAATTAAACATAGAATATTTTTAAAATGATTTCAATGGATTTTGAGTAGTGCTTTTCTCTGGATTTAGGTTTTATTGGGAATATTATTTTGCTAATTACCCTCTAATTACTCCATTGATTAATCCAAAACTTATTATGCATAATTAGTGGGATGACTCCTACCTCCCCTAATTTTCTTGGGATTTATTAGTGGTTTAATTTGGGAAATTGCTAGTTCATTTCTTAATCACTCCCTTAATGTAATTAAGCTTAATTAAGGGTATAATTAGTGATCTAACCCTTTGATTGGGTCAATTAAGTTTTGCTTAAGTGAATTTAAGATTTAGGGAATAAATTTGGGATACTTTCCCTAAGATATTCTTTAAACCTCCTTTCTTCCTTAATCCAACATTAATTAAGGGTTAATTCACTAATTACCCCCTTAATTAATTTCATAAAATTCTGAAACTTTTCAGAACTCAATTAATCTATCTTGGGTAGATGCTTAGGTGTTCAAGAGCTTAAGTACAATTAAGGAAATCAAAACTCAACTCACATGTGTGAGAGGTGTTATGAAATTACTAAAAATAAACCCTTAGCTTAATTAATATTTAATCATGAGACAATTGTATTAGGTACATTTCTTTCCTAGGTGCATTGCTAAGTTAAATTTCTTGTGTAGTTTTATGTCATATCATTGGCTCATAATTATTTGATTAACTATTCTAGGGTGGTGTATGTAAAGGATAATTAATACACTTAATTCATACCTTAACCTAAGGAACATATAAAAATTATCTAATGATCCTAAGAATAAACAAAATCAATAAACATATGTGAGAATGGGTTAGGAGCAGCAAACTCATCTCATATTTTTCAAATTAAATCAAACTCAAAATAAAATCAAACCTTCCTTAAGAACAACTTGATTTGCTTTAAGCTTTCATATTTTATAAGATTGTCCTTAAGAATTAATTAGGGTGAACGTGTTTACATGCTTTCATCACTTTAGTTCTTTCTTAACATGCTAAATGTTTATGTCATATGAATTTCTTGCATTCATGCTTTTCAAAAATCGAATTGAAAATGATATATTTTCTTTATGTCAAATTGCATATTTTGGCTAAAGTAAAAAATATGAATGGCTATTATCACTATTAAATTTAAAATTATTTTTAAAATCTATGAATCAAATACCTAAAACTGATAGTGAGCTACTTATAATTATTTATAAGCTTGCATGTGGATATAAATACGAAGATGTACATAGTGTAGCTTTCCTTCTCTTTTCTTTTATCATAATTTTGAATAGGATTTGATAAAGTGTATAGTTCATTTGAAAAGAAAATAACACTTGCCTAACTCCCCTTCCTTTTCATTCCTATGTTATTACCCAAGAAGGATGTGGAGAAAAATTCCTATAGGGAGTTGCCTTCAAATCTGTGGGGAGAAAGAAAAGGCAAGACACTATAATAATTCATCTTGGTAAGATGCCATGCAGATCTGCAAATGTACTTATTTAGGTGATTGGGTACATCATCAAGGTATAGTGTACTATCTCAAAAGATAGAAATCACTACCCTTTAATGGAACCAATCACCTTAATAAGGACTCCTAAGAACGATGAGTCTGCATATGTACAAGAGATTCTTCCCTTGCTTTACATGAAAAAGTAAAGCAGGGTTTATTTTAAACCAAGTTCATTAAGTTTCCTACAAGGGCAAGCCCCCATAGTTAATTACATCCTAAGGGATAGGATCCCTTAGGGAAACTCTCGATTAAAGTTAATTATCATTGTCTCTGAAGATTTTAATAGAGAAGGACTATCAATCGATTGGTTTATGTTTAAAGATCAAATGGGATTGATCAAAAGAGGGAGTTATTATTGAAGCCAAAATGGGAAATAAGTAAGAGATGCTCATGATGCTAGAAAACCTAGCGAGCATCTCAGACTATCCTATAGTTGGGCTTTACATTTTAGGAATTGATTTAGTTTGTTTGAGTTGTATTTTTTATTAGAATTTTAGGACTTAAGATTCCTTAACATAAGATTAAGGAAATGCCTAAGAGATGAGGAATTATGCTTATGGCCCACAAAGGGGAGAAGCAACCTCAGAACCTAAATCTAGGGAGCTTCAGTGAGGGTCGGAAGCACAACCTAAATTTAAGGTGAAAATGGGTAATTTGTTTGCCTCCACAAGAGAGGACAAACCACCTGACAGCTTGGACTTACAATCGCCTAGGGGTGACCGCCAACTAACTCCTATGATTTTAAATACATGTAGATAAGTCTTTATGCTTATGCAAGATAGCTATGTTGTTATTATTTAGAAAGAGACTAAGTCCTTAAACTCACTCCCTAAAAAGATTAGATCATGTTAAGAGACATGATTCAAATGACATAAATCTAATATAATTCAAATTTTATTTTTATTTTCATTTTGGATAATCATTTTGACTCAGGATAATAGGATTTTTATGACTAATGCATGAGAGATCAGATTATTGGCCAAAATCTGTGAGAAGGGAGGTGGTGAGTTTCCACCACTGCTCTCAAAGGATAAGTTGGGTTTTTTGACAAAGGTGAAAGCCCTCCAATCAAGAGTGAAATAAGATGTATTTGTGTATGATATTATAAAGAAATCCTCATCCATCTAAGGGATTGCTAATTCTTTTATCTTGATTTTAAACTTAAGCTTTAGGTGAGGTTATGAGTTATTTAATTTGAATTTGAATTATTAAGTTAGGTAAAAGATTTATTTTTTTTCTAAAGAGCCTAATCCACATTTAGGTCATACATAAAGCACGGAAGAAACTAGAAAAATCATGCCACTTAATGCAAAAGCTAAACAAATCATCAATCAATTTATAAAGCTAATCGTAAAAAGATTAAATGGCCATTGTGGTCGGGCACCACCGCACAAATCCGAAAATATCAAATATGGGTAGCCGAGCTCTACCCTTATACAACCTGGATTATAAATGAATATTATATTTTAAGCAAGGAATTCATTATTATGGGGGTCTTCAAGCTTTATTCTTCTTTCTTCTTCTTCTTCTTTTGGTTCCTCCTTTGGAAGGTTGGAAGGTAGATGCTCCAAGGCTTCACATGGTGCATAAGATGGGATCCTATGACTAATGCTTATCCTAATCCCCATAACAATCATTCCAAAATCCTAATTATACAAATTTTTACATGAAAAGGGAAAAGTGGAAATCTAACTAACACCTTCAAAATAAAGGTTAGCTAAAACACACCATACAAATCTCAAGCATTTATATTGGACTTATCACCCTACACATGGGTAGCTAAGTCCACCTGACCTATGGATTATGTTTAGGGGTATAAAGCGCATGCAAGCATAAGCATTTATATTTTTATTTATGATAGCGCCCTTAAGCACAATCCTCTGTAGAAAAGAATAGTTAGACTAAGCACGTCCTGCCATTCATTTTACGAGCATACACCCTAACATCTAGTCTAAAATATATATCATGAAATAAAATAAACATCAAACTATGCACCGACCTAACCACCTAAGGCTAGAAGTGGTGACTTAAGCTAATGTGTGTGCTTTGATGGTTTGTGTGGTATGCTTAGCTATAACTTTAGATTTAAATTTTCTAAGTGTGAAGAATATGTCCCCACCTAGTGGGATTAAGACTTTTTGTTGTTGTTGTTATCGTTGTTATTGAAGAATATGTTCAACTTAGAGGAGGGTTTCATTTAAGTTGTTTAAGTATTTTGGATTAGTTTTATTTCATGTTTTGATTTAGTTTAAGTGAAACTTATAATTAATTACTAAGTTATGAAGAGAGGGAAAGAGAAGAGAACTTCTCTTTCCTTCCCTAACCTAAAGTAATTTTCTAAAGTAAGTTCATATTTTAGTTTCATTTATGTGAATGTTTTGATTAAATCTTTTAATTAATCCTAGTTTTAGATAAACTCTAAATAAACCTATTCAAAAAGAAAGACATTTTAAGATTAAATAAAATGAATCAAAATTTACATAACACACATTACTTCATTTCTTTTCCAACATATATAGCATGCATATGGATGGACCCTAAGCATATCTATATATGCAAATGAGAGTAGTTAACACACTTTATGATGCATGCTAAGTAATCCATTTAAGAAAATTTAGAAGTTGAATATGCATGATTTTTCTTAAGTCGAAAAAGATTTTTCTTATCCAAATTTTCACATACATACATGAAAGTAAGAAAGGCATACAACACCATTGTTAACCAGAGGTGTAAGTTACAAGACCTACTTAGGGCTACTAAAAGCCTCGCAATCTCGGGGTTGTCCAGACTAATATATCACTTTTCTTAAGTACAAACATGCATATAAAAGAAATGAAATAGAAAAGGAATATGCAAAAGTTATTTAATGGATTCATTTTTGTTTATGAAATTTATGTATGCAAGTATAGACAACCCTTCTTAGGTGAGAGCATAGGGATGAATAGGGTATGGAATTAAGTAAGTGTTAGGTTCTTTTCAAATGAACCCTACACCTTACTAACTCCAATTCAAAACTATGATAATAATTCAAACCTTACTAACTCCCAAGAAAATTAGGGGAGGCAGAGGTCATCCTCTAAAACTTACCCAAGAAATTTAGGATTAATCAAAGGCCTAATCAAAGAGTGATTAGCAAAATACAATTTCCAATAAAACCCAAAATGAGAGAAAACCATAATTCAAAACTCATCAAAGTTAATTTTAAAATATTCTAGGCTTAATTATCTATCCATAGGTTTTATTTCATATTTTTCTAATTTTTCTATGAAGAGTTATGCATTTTTGAAGTTACATGGATTAATTAGGAATTAATTAGGCATTTTAAATAACCCCCAACTAATTCCTAGCTCACGGCGTCATGCATGGCAATGGCAGTCAGCGCGCTTTACACACGTCATGCCATGAGGGGGCAACTTAAGTTGTCACCTCATAAAGGCAGCAGTGGTGCATGCGCTTATATTCTCGATCGTCCGATCAAAGCTCGGATGGCTAAGGATTCCCCCGTGGTTTATAAAGGATAATTAGATTTCTAAACATGTTAAATAATCTCAGCCGTCCATCTAAAATACGTGGATGGACGATTGAGATGAGCCAAGTTCCTCCCCCTTGATCAACAGAGATCGTCCATGATCAAGGGGAATATCTAAGCTCGATCTAGCATAGAATCACATAAAATTTAACCCACACCATCTAGAGAAATAGAGCGGCAAATTCAATGGTCAAAATTTGATGAGGTGAAAATTTCTTTCACAAAGCTCCACACCACATTGAGTTTAGTGATTAGAAAATTCTTTACCTCACCGGCGTTCGTGATCGATGAGGTAGTTTCGTCTGGTGGAGATGAAGCCCTATTGAAATTTCTAGTCCTTAGGATTGAGTGGATCAATGGATGGACCAACTCCTCCTTGCTTGGGCATTAGCTTTGATTGAATTTGATCCTTCCTTATTGTGGGAACTCTAATAGAAGCTTAGGCAAGCTCGACTTAGCTCCTAGATGAAATGTGCAAGAGCAATTGGGAAGAAATCAAGTGTGGAAAAAAATTCACTAATGGATTGAGCTCCCCTATTTTTGCATTGTGCAAAATTGAGAAATATGGAATTCAAATCTTATCTAAGAAGCTTAGGAGTGCTCTCTGATGATTGCTCTGGGTTCCTAAGCTTCAATCAACAGGGAGTGAATGAAAATTTCATTGAATTAGGAGGAGTATATCTCCCCCTATGGCAATCAGACAGCCAAACCATGAGTTGCCATTTTGATCCAATTGACCATATGGGAGGGGTTGTTTAGGTTATTAGATCTTTGCATATGGTCAGTTTGAGACCTTGAGTGGATTTCCAACCTCCCATGTGCAACAAATTGGGTTTAGGAGGGAGTTTGAAAACTCAATTTTGAGATAGGTGGTCAGGTTTGGTCTAGGGACCAAATGGGCTGACCCAAACCCATTGCGTTGGGTGCACCACTCATCACTAAGTCTTCTTGAGCTTTTACGAAAGCCTCAAGTGATTGTGAAGAGGGTATGACCAAAATACTCATGGGCTAGGCCAAATTTGTTCTATGGCCTAGGGGTAGGATGTTCATTTTTTCTATTTTTTACTTTGGACCTATTGGGTATGTGGAGAAACTAGGTTTGACCAAGTTTCATTAGATTTGGAATATATTTGATAGGGTTTGGCTCATGTTGACCCATTTTGGTCAAAATGGGTCAACTTGGGTCAAGTTGACCAATTGGTCAAATTGGGTCAAACCAAGGGTTGAGTCAAGTTCATATGACCATTTGAAATTTTTTGGTGGCTTTGGTTTGGCTCAATTTGGTATATATTTGATTTTGGCTCATATGACTTCATTTAGGTTAAATGGGTCAAGTTGACCTATTTGACTCATTTGACCTATTTGGGGTAGGTCAAGGGTAGGTTCAGGTTAGAGTAGTCATACGGAGTGGATTGATTTCTTTGTTTCCAATCAATTTTGGTTAAGTTCAATTTTGGCTCAACATGACCCTTTAGGTCATATTGGATCTAAGGTCAATTGGGATAGGTTGGGTCTAGTTGGCCAATTGAGGCTTTGGTCAAGTTCCACAAGTGATTTGGAATAGACTTGACCCATTGGTTTCGATCAATTTATCTTAGATCAAGTTTTGACACATTTTGACCCTTTAGGTCAAAATGGGTCAACTTGGGTCAAGTGTCAATTGGGCTAGGTTAGGCTCAAATGTTAGCTTAGCCAAGTTCAAACATAGGTCATGAGTGAACTTAGATCAATGGTTTCAATCAATTTGGCCTATGATGAAATTTGGCTATGTAAGGTTTCATTTTAGGTTAAGTGTTTACTTGGTCAACTCTTAGGTTTGACTTAGTTTGACCCAATTTGATTGATTGATTATCCCATGATGATTGTTGATCATGATGAGAGGGATATATGAGTTTGGTTCAATCTAATTTGGGTAGGATCAAAAGTTGGCTCATAAGGGTACTTTAGGTCACTTTGGGTCAAGTGAGCCTAAGTGGGTCAAATGGCTTGGTCAAAGCTTGATTTGAAGTTGATTGATCTTGTATATGGACTCATGATTGAAATATAAATCCATTTACAAGTGGTTTGAAGTCAAATGGATTTTGATCTATTTGAAAATTTCATATTCAAAGGAAGAATATGAAGGGGTATTGGGTTTGATTTTTCATTTGGGTTTTGATTGAATGATTGAAGTTTGGATTTATATATGAGCTCATGAATGTAGGGTTGATTGAATCATGAGAGAAAATCAAGGGTTTGGCTTTATTTGAAAGTGATTTGGCTAAGTTCAAGATTTTGAATTGAAAGGCTTAGATTTGATTTTGAGTGGATTTGAGTTTGATTTTTGGATTTGGTTTTGATTGTTCAAATTTATATTTCATTTATATATGTGAATATAAATGAGAATATAAATGGATGATGAGAAAATTTCAATGATTTTGGATAAGTCCTTTAAAGGGAATTTAAAGAATTTAAGGAAATTTTTATTTTGAAATTTAATTTTTGAATTGGATTTGATTGATGTATATTTATATTTTATTTATATATGATAATATAAATGAGAATATAAATAAGTTTTGAGAAAATCCCATGAATTTGAATAGGTTTGATCAAAGTTTAGGTTAAATCCATTAATGGAATATTAAGGGATTTAAGAGAATTTTCAGGATTTTAAATTTGGAATTTAATTTTTCTCCTTTGATTTGATTGATTTATATTTATATTTCATTTATATATGAGAATATAAATGAGAATATAAATAAATTTTGAGAAAATTCCATGAATTTGAATAGGTTTGATCAAGGTTTAGGATTGATTTTGGCTAAGTCCTTTAATGGAAAATTAAAGGGACTTAAGAAAATTTTCATGAATTGATTTGGAATTTTGAATTTAGTTGGATTGATTTGAATTTATATTCATTTATATATGTGAATATAAATGAGAATATAAATGGATTATGAGATTATCTCAAAGATTTGAATAGGTTTGAATCATGATTTTGGTTAAGTCCTTAAGGGAGGATTAAGGACTTAGGAATTTTTGATGGATTTTGATCATGGGTTTCAATCATATCTTTCAATCATGGAATTCAATCATAGATTTCAATCATAGAATTTATTTAAGTTTAGAGAAAATCAAATATAGTTGATTTAAAATTTGACTTGAAAGAAGGAAGGTGAGGAATGGTTCAAGCTAAGGTAGGTAGATTTTCCTAACTCCTCTAAGGCATGACTAATTCCTATGGCTAACTCTTCTAAGTCTTCTAGGGCTAGGTTGGAGTGTCCACCTAATCACTAGATGTGTCTTAAGACTAAGAAACTCTTAAAGTCTAAGAGGAGTCTTATGCCTAAGATGGAGGGGTTGAGAACTCATTCTAAAAATGAGGTCAACAAAGGGCCCCCAATAGGTGTGGTGTGATTGACAAGGAACACCGCACGTATTAGTGTTGACCAAAATGATCAACAACACCAAGAGCTCACAAGCACTAATAGAAATAATCTATCCTTAACTTAAGGAAAAGAAAGAATCTAGAGCTTAGTGCAATGTGGTTCTACTTATGTCTAAGACATAAGAGAGGGGGAAGAATCCTCTAAGGGATAGAGTGTGAACCTTCCGCTAGGAAAGCATGTTCAAGTCATCCACAAGGGGATGAAAGGTTTGATTTGATTTGAATCTCACTAGGGAGAGATCTCCACTGGGGGAGAGGGTTGAATTTGTTTTAATTTTTATTAGGTTTAAATTTTTAGGATGAACCCTGTTGGTTCGCAATGGGTTGCACTAAATAGGAGCCATGGAGGCTAAGACCTAATTCAGATTTATCAATCCAAAGGGGTAGTTTACTAAACACATAGTAGGACTAGCCAACCAAAGGGATGCCTTTTGGTATGTAGCAACTGTAATAGGAAGAAAGCATAATAGACTTACATCCTCCAAGTAAGGACCAGTTGTTAGGGTAATCTATTGGCAAGGCAATAGATTGAACCCAACCTAGGGATGACTATTAAGTGAATGCCACTAGGGGACTTAAATCAGCTCAAAGATAGCCAAGATTAATTTTATTTTTAATATTTGTTTATTTTGATGGATTTCGTCAGTTTGCGATGGATCACACTGAGAATGAGCTTATAGAAGCCTAGACCTATCTCAGATTTACTGAACTAAAGGGAGTAACTTCCCAACTGATGGGAGAACTATCCAACCAAAGGAGTGTCTTTCAGTTTGCAATGATCAATTTAAGTGAAGAAAGCTCAGGGACTCACATCTTCCACTAGAAAAGATCACTGGGTGATTGGTTGCTTTGGGCAACAAATCGAACCTGACTTGAGGCTGGTCGTCGATTTGCGATAATCATGCTAGAAAGAATGCATCATAGTCTTATATCTTTCAAAATATAATGACTTCTAGGGTAACCTGCTTATGAAAAAATAGATTGAACCTGACCTAAGGGTGACTATGGAGTGAGTACCGACTTGGGGATTTATCTCAACTCAAGCAGTCAGGCAATTCTTATTGGGAGTTCTGCTGACACTGACCTAAAGATAGAATGCCTGCTTGGGAGAAGGGCCCCTTTGGGGGTTCGAATTCCTAATCCACAAGCAAAAAAATTTTTTTGTTTTAGTTTGTTTCAGCATGGACCCTGTTAGTTTGCGAGGGATCAAACTGAGAAAGAGTTATATCAGCCTAGACCTATCTCAAATTTACTGAACCAAGGGAAAATCTGCGCATCCGCTGAACAAATTCTCTAACCACAGGGGTCGCTACTTGGAAAGGGGAACTGTCTATTATAAACAAATGCTCATCCAGCTACTGGGTTGCTAATTCTTTTATCTTGATTTTAAACCTAAGCTTTAGGTGAGGTTATGAATTGTTTAATTTGAATTTGAATTGTTAAGTTGGGTAAAAGATTTATTTTTTCCTAAAGAGCCTAATCCACATCCAGGTCATACATAAAAGTAAGGAAAAAACTAGGAAAATCATGCCACTTAATGTAAAAGTTAAACAAATCATAAATCAATTTATAAAGCTAATCACAAAAAGAATAAATCATCGTTGTAGTCGAGCACCACCGCACAAACCCGAAAATATCAAATGTGGGTAGCCAAGCTCTACCCTTATACAACTCGGATTATAAATGAATATTATATTTTAAGCAAGGAATTCATTGTTATGGGGGTCTTCAAGCTTTATTCTTCTTTTTTCTTTCTTCTTTCTTTCTTCTTCTTGTTCTTTTGGTTCCTCCTTTGGAAGGTTGGAAGCCAGATGCTCCAAGGCTTCACATGGTGCATAAGATGAGATCCTATGACCAATTCTTATCCTAATCCCCATAATAATCATTCCAAAATCCTAATTATATAAATTTTTACATGAAAAGGGAAAAGTGGAAATCTAACTAACACCTGCAAAATAAAGGTTAGCTAAAATGCACCACACAAATCTCAAATATGTATATTGGATTTGTAACCCCACACATTGGTGACTAAGTCCACCTGGCCTATGGATTATGCTTAGGGGTATAAAGCACCTACAAGCAAAAATATTTATATTTTTATTTTTCATAGTGCCCCTTAAGCACAATCCCCTACAGAAAAGAATAGTTAGACTAAGCACATCCTACCATTCATTCTACGAGCATACACCCTAACATCAAGTCTAAAACATAAACCATAAAATAAAATAAACATCAAACCATGCATTGACCTAACCTAAGGCTAGAAGTAGTGACTTAGGCTAATGTGTGCTCTTTGAAGGTTTGTGTGGTATGCTTAGCTATGACTTTAGGTTTAAATTTTCTAAATGTGAAGAACATGTTCAACTTAGATGAGGGTTTCATTTAAGTTGTTTAATTATTTTGGGTTAGTTTTATTTCATGTTTTGATTTGGTTTAAGTGAAACCTACAATTAATTACTAAGTCATGAAGAGAGGGAAAGAGAAGAGAACTTCTCTTTCCTTCTCTAACCTAAAGTAATTTTTTAAAGTAGGTTCATATTTTAGTTTCATTTAGGTGAATATTTTGATTAAATCTTTTAATTAATCCTAGGTTTAGCTAAACTCTAAACAAACCTATTCGAAAAAGAAAGGCATTTTAAGATTAAATAAAATAAATCAAAATTCACATAACACACATTGCTTCATTTATTTCCCAACATATATAACATGCATATGGATGGACCCTAAGCATATCTATACATGAAAAAGAGAGTAGTTAACACACTTTATGATGCATGCTAAGTAATCCATTTAAGAAAATTTAGAAGTTGAATATGTATGATTTTTCTTAAGTAGAAAAAGAATTTCCTTATCCAAAATTTCACAGACATACATGAAAATTTCAAATCCATACATGAAAGTAAAAAAGGAATAAGTGAGTACAACGCCATTGTTAACCAGAGGTGTAAGGTACAAGACCTACTTAGGGCTACTTAAAGCCTCGCAATCTCAGGGTTGTCTAGACTAATATACCACTTTTCTTAAGTACAAACATGCATATAAAAGAAATGAAACAGAAAAGGAATATGCAAAAGTTGTTTAATGGATTCATTTTTGTTTATGCAATTTATGTATGTGTTGACCTCATTTTTAGAATGAGCTCTCAACACCTCCATCTTAGACATAAGACTTCTCTTAGACTTTAAGAGTTCCTTAGTCTTAAGACACATATAGTGATTAGGTTGACGCATTCCCCTAGCCCTAGAAGACTTAGAAAAGTTAGCCATAAGAATAGGTCATGCCTTAGGGGGTCTTAGGAAAATCTCTTACCCTTTAGCTTAAACCATTCATCACTTCCCTTCTTTCAAGTCAACCTCACTTCAATTCCATTTGATTTTCTTAAACTCAAATCAATTCCATGATTGAAATCCTTGATTGAAACCCATGATCAAAATCCATCAAAAATTCTTAAGTCAAAATTTTCTAAGTCCTTAACCCTTTCTTAAGGACTTAGCCAAAACTATGAGCTAAACCTATTCAAATCTTTGAGATTTTCTCATGATACATTTATATTCTCATGTATATTCACATTTATAAATTAAATATAAATTCAAATCAAATCAAATCAAATTCAAAATTTCAAATTAATTCATGAAAAATTCCTTAAGTCACTTTAATTTTCCATTAATGGACTTAGCCAAAATCAACTCCAAAACTTGATCAACTTATTCAAATCCTTGGTATTTTCTCAAAATCAATTTATATCCTCATTTATATTCTCATATACAAATGGAATATAAATATAAATCAATCCAATCAAAGGCAAAAATTAAATTTCAAATTAAAAAAATGCTTGAAATTCACTTAAATCCCTTAATTTTTCATTATTGGATTTAACCTAAACTTTGATCAAATCACTTCAAACTCATGGGATTTTCTCAAAATATATTTGTATTCTCATTTATGTTCTCATATATAAATGGAATATAAAATAAAACAATCAAATCCAACTCAAAAAATTAAATTTCAAATTAAAAATTGAATTAAATCCTTTAAATTCCCTTTAATGGATTTAACCTAAATCATGATTAAACTCTTTCAAATTCTTGAAATTCTCTCATGATCAAATTATATTCTCATTTATATTCACATATATAAATGAAATATAAATTCAAACAATCAAAACCAACTCTAGATATCAAACTCAAATCCAATCAAAATCAAATCTAAGCCTTTCAAGTCAAAATCTTGAACTTAGCCAAAATCAATTCAAATCAAGCCAAACCCTTGATTTTCTCCATGGTTCAATCAAACCTACAATCATGAGCTCATATATAAATCCAAACTTCAATCATTCAATCAAAACCCAAAACCCTTTCATATTCTTCCTTTGAATATGAAATTTTCAAATGGATCAAAATCCATTTAACTTCAAACCACTTGTAAATGGATTTATATTTCAATCATAAGTCCATATAAAAGATCAATCAACTTCAAATCAAACTTTGACCAAATCATTTGACCCACTTAGACTCACTTGACCCAAAGTGACCTAAAGTACCCTTATGAGCCAACTTTTGATCCTAACAAAATTGGATTGAAGCAAACTCATAGTTGTTTCTCATCATGATCAACAATCATCCTGTGATGATCAATCAATCAAATTGGGTCAAACCAAATCAAACCTAAGGGTTGACCAAGTCAACACTTAACCTAAAATTAAACCTAACATAGCCAAAATCCACTATAGGCCAAATTGATTGAAACCATTGATCTAAGTTCACTCATGACCTATGTTTGAACTTGACCGAGTCAACCTTTGAGCCTAACATAGCCCAATTGGCTCACTTGACCCAAATTGACCCATTTTGACCCATGTGTCAAAACTTGATCTAAGCCAAATTGATTGAAACCAATGGGTCAAGTTTATTCCAAATCACTTGTGAAACTTGACCAAAGCCTCAATTGGCCAACTAGACCCAACCTAGCCCAATTAACCTTAGACCCAACATGACCTAAAGGGGTCATGTTGAGCCAAAATTGAACCTAACTCAAATTGATTGGAAATAAAGATACCAATCCACTCCATATGACTAACCAAACTTAAACCTACCCTTGACCTAACCTAAATAGGTCATATGGTCATATGAACCAAAGAAAATCTATACCAAATTGAACCAAACCAAAGGAACCAAAACATTTCAAATGGTCATATGAACTTGACCCAACCCTTGGTTTGACCCAATTTGACCTATTGGTCAACTTTACCTAAGTTGACCCATTTTGACATAAATGGGTCAACATGAGCCAAACCCTATCAAATGGATTCCAAATCCATTGAAACTTTGCCCAACCTATTTTCTCAACAGCACAAACATACCCAAATTGAAAAAAATAGTAAAATGATCATTATACCCATAGGCCATATAACAAATTTTGGCCTAACACATGGGTATTTTGGTCATACACTCATCACAATCACTTGAGGCTTTCCTGAAACCTTGAAGGGACCTAGTGATGAGTGGTGCACCCAACCCAATGGGTTTGAGTCAACCCATTTGGGTCATGGACCAAACCCGACCACCTATGGCCAAATTGGAATTTCAAACTCCCCCCCCAAAGGTCAATTGGATGCACATGGGAGTTAACCTTCCACTCCTCTGGCCAAATTGAACATGTGCACACCTCTAATAGCCAAAACAACTCATCCCATATGGTCAATTGGATCAAAACGGCAAGCCCATTACTGATCATCAGATTGTAATAGGGGGAGATATGCTCCCCCTAATCCACTAAAATTTTCATTGCCACTTGATCAATTGGAGCCTAAAGAGAGTTAGCAACCACCTTAGAGCTTTCCCAAGGCCCCTAGAGAGGATTTGGATCTTGTCTTCTTCAGTTTTGCATAGTGTAAAATAAGGGAGCTCACCTTGATTCCCAATTTTCTCTACACTTGATCTTAGCCTAATTCCTTCTACACTCATCATCCAAGGACCAATTCGAGCTTGTCTAAGCATCCAATTGAGTTCTAGAGGAAAGAGGAAGATCAATTCAATCAAAGTCACAAGGGGAGTGAGGAGGAGTTGGTCCATAAAGCTCTACACTCAATCTCAAGGCCTAGGAACTTCAACGAGGATTCATCTCCACTAGATGAAGCTACCTCATCAATCCAAAGCACCGGTGAGGTTAGTGATTTTCTGACCATTTAGGCTAAGAGGTGTTGGTCTTTTGCGATAGAAATTTCCATTTCAAGTGAAATCCACCGTTTGATTGGCCGCTTTGGTCCTTTAGATAGTGTGGGCTGAGTCTTGAATGAATCCATGAAGGGTCGGGCTCGGATCTCCCCTTGGATTGTGAATGGTTCACATTAATCCTCACAGAAGAACTCAACTCATCTCAGCCATCCATATGCGCATTTTTAGATGGATGGCTCAGATTATTAGACACATTTTAGAAATTAATCCTAAATTTAAAACCACAGGTGTATTTTCAAATCTTTTGATCCACTATGATAAAGCATGCAAGCCACCGCCCCTCATATGGTTAAGGGGCTCAAGCACATGTAAAGTGCTAATGCCGCCGCCACAGAAGTACCATGAGCTGCACTAACCAGGATTAGTTAGGGATTATTCTTAATTTCTAATTAATTTAAAAACATTTAAAAAATTATAACTCCTTCAAGAAAAATCAAAAAAATATAAGGAAAAATGCAATGGATAGATAATTCCATTTAGAATAGATTAAAAATGTTTTCAATGTATTTTGATTTCATTTTTTCTCTAAATTTGGGTTTCATTGGGAATGGTAATTAGCTAATTATTTCTTAATTAAGTCATCAATTAATCTCAAACTTCTAGGGTTCATTTTAGAGGATGACCTCTACCTCCCCTAATTTTCTTGAGATTTATTGAGGCATAGTTTAGGGAAATTTCTAGCTCATTCCAAAATTACCCCTTCCATGTAATTAAGGGTAATTATGGTATAATTAGTAGGCTTTTCCTATGATTAAGTTGTATTAAGGTTAGATCCAGTGAGTATAGGTTTTATGCAATAATTTTGGAGTATTCCCCCTAAGCTATTCCCTAAACCCCCTTTTTCTTTCCTTAATCCCCTCTTAATAAAGGGTTAATTCATTAATTATCTCTTTAAACAATTAATTCATTAATTATCTCCAGAACTTAATTAATCTATCTTGGGTAGATAATTAGTTGTTCAATAGCCTAAGTCTAATTAAGGAAATTAAATCCCTTTCATAAGTGTGAAGGGGCATTTTAAAAGTATTTAAGCTAAAACCCCTTAGCTTAATTAACTTTTAATTGTGAGCCAAAATGCATTAGGCCCTTTCATTACTAGGTGAATTGCAAATTTACATACCTTGTGAGTTTTATGTCATCTCTATGGTTCATAATTACTTAGTTAAATTTTCTAAGGTGGTGTAGGTAAGGGTTAATTACGCCACTTAATGTATACCTTAACCTAATCAACATTTAAAGATGGATTTAATTATCTAAAAATTAAAATTAAAACACATGTGGGAATGGGTTAGGAATAGTAAACCCATCTCACCTTTTCAAAATTAAATCAAACTTCAAACAAACAAAATTCATTTTTGAAATTCACTTTGATTTAATCTAAGTTTTCTTATTCTTTAAGAATGCCTTTAGGAATTAAGTAAAGTGAGTTTGTTTACATGATTACATTGCTTTAGATCTTTCCCAACATGTTAAATTGTATTCCATGTGATTTATGCATCCATGATTTCATATTTTCAAAGTTTTAAAATGAAATTATTTACTTTATATCATATGTGCATGTGTTGGCTAAAGTAAAATATGAGTGGCTATTATCACTACTAAATCTAAAGTATTTTCAAAATCTATAAATGAAACATCAAATCTGAAAGTGTGTTATTATTATAATTTAATTATAAGCTTGCATGTGATGAATTATAAAGTTATGTTTACTATAGCATTTTCTTCTTTCCTTATATTAGCATAGTTTTGAATAAGGGTTAGTAAGATGTAGGGTTCATTTGAAAATAACCCAACACTTGCTTAATTCTATACCTTATTCATCCCTATGCCATCATCTAAGAAGGATTGCCTACACTTGCATGAATAAATTGCATAAATAAAAATAAAACTACTAAATAGCTTTTGCATATATTTTTATTTTCCATTTCATTTCCTTTATATGTATGTTAGTACTTAAGGAAAGTGATATATTAGTCTGGACAACCGCGAGATTGTGAGGCTTTAAGTATCCCTAAGTAGGTCTTATACCTTACATCTCTGGATAACAATGAAATTTTGGAGAAAGAAAACCTTTTCTACTTAAGAAAAATCATGCATCTAAATCTTCTAAATTTTCTTAAATGAATTACTTAGCATGCATCATAAAGTATGTTAATTATATTCATTTGAATGTATTGATATGCTTAAGGTCTATCCATATGCATATTATATATGTTGAGAAAGAATTGAAGTAATGTATGTTATGAGAATTTTGATTCATTTTTCTTAATCTTGAAATGCCTTTCTTTTTGGAAAGGTTTGTTTAGAGTTGATCTAAACATAAGATTAATTAAAAGATCTAATTAAAACATTCACCTAAATAAAATTAAAACATGAAGCTTACCTTAGAAATTATTTAAGGATTAGGGAAGGAAAGAGAAGTCTTCTTCTCTTTCCCTCTCTTTATAACTTAGTAATTAATTGTATGCTTCACTTAAACCAAATTAAAACATGAAATAAAAATAACCCAAAACACTTAAATAACTTAAATGAAACTCTCCTCTAAGTTAAATATATCCTTCATACTTAGCAAACTTGAACCTGAAATCCCAACATAAGCATGTCACACAAACCTTTAAAGCACACACATTAGCTTAAGTCACCACTTCTAGCTTTAGGTTAGGTTGGTGCTTGGTTTAATGTTATGATTTATTTTGTGATGAATATTTTAGACTAGATGTTAGGGTATATGCTCGTAGAATGAATGGTAGGATGTGCTTAGTCTAACTATTCTTCTCTGGGGATTAAAGGTTTATCATAATAAAAATATAAATGCTTCGCGCTTATACCTCTTTGCATAATCCATAGGCCAAGTAGACTTAGTCACCCATGTGTGGGGTGATAAGTTCAATATACATGCTTGGGATTTGTGTGGTGTGATTTGACTAACCTTTATTTTACAGGTGTTAGTTAGATTTATGCTTTTCCTTTTCATGTAAAAATTTATATATTTAGGATTTTGTAATGATTTGTTATGGGGGATTAGGATGAGCATTGGTCATAAGATTCCATCTTATGCACCATGCGAAGCCTTGGAGCATCTACCATTCAACCATCCAAAGGAAGATTCAAAGAAGAAAAGAAGAAAAGAAAAGAAAGAAAGAAAGAAAGAAGAAAAGAAGAAAGAAGAAATGAAGCTTGAAGATCCACATAATAATGAATTCCTTGCTTAATTGTAATTTAATTCATTTGTAATCCAAGTTGTATAAGGGTAGAGCTGGTTTAATATTATTTTGATTTGTGCGGTGCCCCAATATAGCCTTTATTCTTTTAGCGAATTAGCTTTATAAATTGATTGATAATTTGTTTAGCTTGTGCATTAAGTGACATCTCTTTTCCTAGTTTCTTCCTTGCTTTATATATGGTCTGGATGTGGATTAGGCTCTTTAGGGAAAAATAAATCTTTTACCCAATTTAACAATTCAAATTAAAGTAAAATAACTCATAACCTCATCTAAAGCTTAAGATTAAAATCAAGATAAAAGAATTAGAAACCCCTTAGTTGGATGAGTTCTTTTCTTTATAATATCATGCACAACAACATCTTATTTCACTCTTCATTGGAGAGCTTTCATCTTTGCCAAAGAACCCGACTTGACCTTTGAGGGCCTTGGTGGAAACTCACCTCCTAAACTTTTAGCTGATTTTGGCCAATAATCTTCTTTCTCATGCATTAGTCATAAAAATCCTATTAGCCTGAGTCAAATTGATTGTCCAAAAATGAAATAAAATGAAATTTGAAATGCATTAGATTTAGGTCATTTGAAGCATGTCCCTTTATATGATTTAGTCTCTTTAGGGAGTGAGTTTAAGGACTTAGTCTCTTTTTCTAAATAAAAAATATACTAGATATCTTGCATAAGCATAAAGACTTGTCTATATATATTTAAAATCATAGGAGGAGTTAGTTGGCAGCCACCCCCAGGCGGTTGTAAGTCCAAGCTGTTGGGTGATTTGTCCTCTCCAGTGGAGGCAAACCAATTACCTATTTTTGCCTTAGATTTAGGTTGTGCTTCTGGCCTTCGCTAAAGCTCCATAGATTTAGGTTCTAAGGTTGTTTCTCCCCTTTGTGGGCCATAAGCATAATTCCTCATCTCTTAGGAATTTTCTTAATCTTATGTTAAGGAATCTTAAGTCCTAAAATTCTAATGAAAAAATGCAACTCAAACAAACTAAATCAATTTCTAAAATGTAAAGCCCAATTTTAGGATAGTTTGAGATACTCGCTAGGTTTCCTAGTATCGTGAGCATCTCCTACTTATTCTCATTTTGGCTTCGATAATAACTCCCTCTTTTGATCAATCCCATTTGATCTTCAAATACAAACTAATCGATTGATAGTCCTTCCTATTGAAATCCTCAGAGATAATGATCATTTACCTTAATCAAGAGTTTTCCTAAAGGATTCTGTCCTTTAGTATGTAATTAACTATGGAGGCTTGCCCCTGTTGGGAACTTAATGAACCTGACTTAAAATAAACCTTGCTTTACTTTCCCATGTAAAGTAAGGGAAGAATCTCCAATACATATGCAGACCCATCATCCTTAGGAGTCATTATTGAGTTGATTGGTTCCATTAAAGGGATAGTGACTTCTCTCTTTTGAGATAGTACACTATTTTATTGATGGCGTATCTGATCACTAAAATAAGTATATCTACGGATCTGCATGGTGTCTTACCAAGATGAATTTCTATAAGGTCTCTTCTTTCTTTTCTCCACAGATTTGAAAGATGACTCCCTATAAGAGAATTTTTCTCCACAGTATGCAAGTATAGGCAACCCTTCTTATGTGAGAGCATAGGGATGAATAGGGTTTAGAATTAAGTAAGTGTTGGGTTCTTTTCAAATAAACCTACACCTTACTAACTCCTATTCAAAACTATGCTAACATAAGAAAAAAAAAGGAAAGCTACACTAAGCATGACTTTATAATCTATCACATGCAAGCTTATAATTAACGTATAAGTAGCACACTTTCAAATTTGGTATTTGATTTATGCATTTTTTTTAAATAATTTGGATTTAGTAGTGATAATAGCCACTCATATTTTACTTTAGCCAAAATATGCACATTTGACATAAAGTAAACAATTTCATTTTAAAATTTGAAACATGAAATTATGAATGCATGAAATCACATGGCATACAACTTAAAATGTTGGGAAAGATCCAAATCAATGAAAGCATTTAAACAAACTCACTTCACTTAAATCCTAAAGTCATTCTTATAGAATAAGGAAATTTAGAGTAAACCATAGTGAATTTCAAAATGATTTTTATTTAGTTTGAAGTTTGATTTGATTTTGAAAAGGTGAGATGTTTTTGCTATTCCTAACCCATTCCCACATGTGTTTTGTATTTTTGTTTAGTTTTTTAGCTTATTAAATCCATTTGTAAGCATTGACAAAGGTTAATATTAAGTAGCTTAATTAACCCTTACCACCAGAAATTAACTAAATAATTATGTGCCAATGAGATGACATAAAATCCACAAGGAATTTAAATTTGCACCTAATAATGAAAAGGCCAAAAGCAATTTGGCTCACAATTAAAGTTAATTAAGCAAGGGTTTTAATTTCAAACAACTTTTTCACATTTATGAATGGGGTTTTGATATCCTTAATTGAACTTAGGTTATTAAACACCTAAGCATCTACCCAAGATAGATTAATTAAGTTCTGTAACCTTTTAGAATTTTTAAAAAATTAGTTAAGGGGATAATTAATGAATTAACCCTTAATTAAGAGGAGATTAAGGAGAGCAGAGAGGGTTTAGGGAATAGCTTAGAGGAAATGCCCCAAAATTATTCCATAAACCTCCTACTTATTAGATCTGATCTTAATCAACCCTAACCATAAGGTAAAACCATTAATCATTCCCTAATTATGCTTAATTACATAAGAAGGGTAATTAAGGAAACCATATGCAATTACTCTAATCAAGCCTTCAATAAATCCCAAGAAAATTAGAGGAGGTAGAGGTCATCCCCTAAAACTTACCCAAGAAATTTAGGATTAATCAGAGGCCTAATCAAGGAGTGATTAGAAAAATATAATTTCTAATAAAACCTAAAATCAGAAAAAAACCATAATTCAAAACTCATCAAAATTAATTTTAAAATATTCTAGGTTTAATTATCTATCCATAGGTTTTTATTTCATATTTTTTTATTTTTCTATGAAATGTTATGCATTTTTAAAGTTCCATGGATTAATTAGGAATTAATTAGGCATTTTAAATAACCCCCAACTAATCCCTAGCTAATGATGCATGGCATGGCATCGACGCATGAGGGGACAACTTAAGTTGTCACCTCACAAAGGCAGTGGAGGCGTACACACTTATATTCTCAACCGTATGAAGAAAGATCAGAAGGCTAAGGATTCCCCCATAGTTTATAAAGGATAATTAGATTTTTAATCATGTTAAATAATCCAATTGTCCATCTAAAATGCGTGAATGGACGAATGAGATGAGTCAAGTTCTTTCCCTTGATCAACAGAGACCATCCATGATCAAGGGGAAGATCCAAGCTCAATCTAGCATGGAATCACATAAAATTTCACCCACACCATCTAGAGAAATAGAGTGGCAAATCCAATGGTCAAAATTCATTGAGGTAAAAATTTCTTTCGCAAAGCTCCATGCCACATTGAGTTTAGTGATTGGAAAATTTCATACCTCACCGAAGGTGATCACTGGTGCTCGAGATCGATGAGGTACCTTCGTCTGGTGGAGATGAAACCTTGTTGAAATTCGTAGGCCTTGGGATTAAGTGGATCAATAGATGAACCAACTCTTCCTTGCTTGGGCTTTGGCTTTGATTGAATTTGATCCTTCCTTGCTATGGGAACTTAAATAGAAGCTTAAGCAAGCTGGACTTAGCTCCTATATTAAGTGTGCAAGAGCAATTGGGAAGAAATCAAGTGTGGAAGAAATTCACTAATGGATTGAGCTCCCCTATTTTTGCACTGTGCAAAATTGAGAAATAGAGAATTCAAATCCTCTCTAAGAAGCAGGGTGCTCTCTAATGATTGCTCTAGGTTCCCAAGCTTCAATCGACAGAGGGTGAATGAAAATTTCATTGAATTAGGGGGAGTCTATCTCCCCCTATGGCAATTGGACGACCAAACCATGAGTTGATGTTTTGATCCAATTGGCCATATGGAAGGGGTTGTTTCGGCTGTTAGATCTTTGCACATGGTTAGTTTGAGGCCTTGAGTGGATTTTCACCCTCCCTTGTGCATCAAATTAGGTTTAGGAGGGAGTTTGAAAACTCAGTTTTGAGATAGGTGATTGGGTTTGGTCTAAGGACCAAATGGGCTGACCCAAACCCATTGGGTTGGGTGCACTACTCATCACTAAGTCCCCTTGAGCTTTTAGGAAAGCCTCAAGTGAATGTGAAGAGGGTATGACCAAAATACCTATGGGCTAGGCCAAAATTTGTTCTATGGCCTAGGGGTAGGATGGTCATTTTGCAATTTTTTTACTTTGAACATGTTGGGTATGTGGAGAAACTAAGTTTGGAAAAGTTTTACTGGATTTGGAATCATTTGATAGGGTTTGGCTCATGTTGACCCATTTAGGTCAAAATGAGTCAACTTGGGTCAAGTGGACCAATTTGTCAAATTAGATCAAACCAAGGGTTGGGTCAAGTTCATATGACCATTTAAAATTTTTTGGTGGCTTTGGTTTGGTTCAATTTGGTATATATTTGATTTTAGCTCATATGACTTCATTTAGGTCAAATGGGTCAAGTTGACCCATTTGACCTATATGGGGTAGGTCAAGGGTAGGTTTAGGTTAGGATAGTCATATGGTGTGGATTGATATTCTTGTTTCCAATCAATTTTGATTAAGTTCAATTTTGGCTCAACATGACCTTTATTGTCATCAAGTCACTCTAGTCTAGTTGGCCAATTGAGGCTTTGGTCAAGTTCCACAAATGATTTGAAATGGATTTGACCCATTAGTGTCAATGGCTTAGATGTTTTGATACATTTTGATCCTTTAGGTCAAAATGGGTCAACTTGAGTCAAGTAATCACAGTTAGGCTCAAATGTTGTCGGTCAAGTTCAAACATAGGTCATGAGTGAACTTAGATCAATGGTTTCAATCAATTTGGCCTATGGTAAAATTGGCTATGTAAGGTTTTATTTTGTTTGACTTGGTTTGATCCAATTTGATTGATTGATCATCCCATGATGATTGTTGATCATAGAGAGGGATATATGAGTTTGCTTCAATCCAATTTGGTTAGGATCAAAATTTGGCTATAAGGGTACTTTAAGTCACTTTGGGTGGAGCAATAAAATGGTTTGGTCAAATCTTGATTTGAAGTTGATTGATCTTGTATATGGACTCATGATAGAAATATAAATCCATTTACAAGTGGTTTGAAGTCAAATGGGTTTTGATCCACTTGAAAATTTCATATTCAAAGGAAGAATATGAAGGGGCCTTGGGTTTGATTTTTGATTTGGGTTTTGATTGAATGATTGAAGTTTGGATTTATATATGAGCTCATGATTGTAGGGTTGATTGAATCATGAGAGAAAATTAAGGGTTTGGCTTGATTTGAAAGTGATTTGGGTAAGTTCAAGATTTTGACTTGAAAGGCTTAAATTTGATTGAGTGGATTTGAGTTTGGTTTTTGGAATTGGTTTTGATTGTTTAAACTTATATTTCATTTATATATGTGAATATAAATGATAATATAAATGAATCATGAGAAAATTTTAAGGATTTGATGTGGTTTAATCATGATTTTAGATAAGTCCTTTAAAGGGAATTTAAAAGATTTAAGGAAATTTTTAATTTGAAATTTAATTTTTGAATCAGATTTGATTGATGTATATTTATATTTTATTTATATATGAGAATATAAATAAGTTTTGAGAAAATCCCATGAATTTGAATAGGTTTGATCAAGGTTTAGGTCAATCTATTAATGGTAAATTAAGGGATTTAAGAGAATTTCAAGGATTTTAAATTTGGAATTTAATTTTTTTCCATTGATTTGATTGATTTATATATATATATATATATATATATATATATATATATATATATATATATATATATATATATATATATATATATATATATATATATATATATATATATATATATAATATAAATGAGAATATAAATAAGTTTAGGAAAATCCCATGAATTTGAATAGGTTTGATCAAGGTTTAGGATTGATTTTAGCTAAGTCCTTTAATGGAAAATTAAAGGGACTTAAGAAAATTTTCATGAATTGATTTGGAATTTTGAATTTAGTTGGATTGATTTAAATTTATATTTCATTTATATATGTGAATATAAATGAGAATATAAATGGATTATGAGATTATTTTAAGGATTTGAATAGGTTTAAATCATGATTTTGGTTAAGTCCTTAAGGGAAGATTAAGGACTTAGGCAAAATTTAGACTTAAAAGTTTTCGAGGGATTTTGATCAAGGGTTTCAATCATATCTTTCAATCATGGAATTCAAACATGGATTTCAATCATATAATTGATTTAAGTTTGGAGAAAATTAAATAGAATTGATTTAGAATTTGACTTGAAAAAAGGAATGTGAGGAATGGTTCAAGCTAAGGGTAGGTAGATTTTCCTAACACCCCTAAGGCATGACCTATTCCTTTGGCTAACTCTTCTAAGTCTTCTATGGCTAGGTTGGAGTGTCCACCTAATCACTAGATCTGTCTTAAGACTTAGGAACTCTTAAATTTTAAAAGGAGTCTTATGCCTAAGATGGAGGGGTTGTGAGCTCATTCTAAAAATAAGGTCAACAAAGGGCATTCACACATGTACATATAAATTGCATAAATGAAATAAACAAATAAATACAAACTTTTTGCATCTTTCTTTTTCATTTATTTCTTTTATACATGTGTTTGTATTTAAGGAAAGTGGTATATTAGTTTGGACAACCTGGGTTAATTTTAGGCTTCCAAGTAGGTCTTTACACCCCTGGTGCTAAGAATGGTGTCGTACTCCCTTATGCCTTTTATACATATACATGTGCATGTGAATAATGGATAAAGAAACCCCTCTTTTCTACTTAATGAAAATCATGCATCATAAAGCATTCCAATTTTCTTAAGTAATATTTCTTAGCATTTATCATAATGTATGTTAAACATTTCCATTTTGTATGTATAGATATGTTTAGGATTCATTCATATGCATATTATACATGTTAGGAAAGAAATGAAGTGATGTATGTTTTGTGATATTAAATCACTTTATTTAATCTTAAAATATCTTTCTTTTTGAATATGTTAATTTAGGGAAAATCTAAATATAGGATTAATTAAAACACATAATAAAACTTTCACTAGATAAAACTAAACATGAATCTACTTTAAAAATTACTTAGGGTAGGGAAGGAAAGATAAGTTCTCTTTTCTTCTCCCTCTCTTTACAACCTTTAGTAATTCAGTAGGTTCACCTAAACTGAAATAAATCATCAAATAAAATTGACCCAAATCAACTAAACAACTTAAATGAAACCACCCATCTAAGTTGAACATATTCACACTTAAGAAATTTAAACCTTAAAGCCATAGCTAAGCATGCCACACAAACCTTTTAAAACAAACATATTAAGTTAAGTCACCACTTCTAGCTTTAGGTTGGAGATGTTTGCTTTTTTGTTTTGTGATGTATTATTTCTCAGATAAAATAATGTAGAATGAATGGTAGGATGATTTAGTCTAATCCTTATTTTCTACAAAGGATTGTGCTTAAGGGGTGTTATAATAAAAATATAAATGCTTTGTTGTGTAGATGCTTATACCCCTAAGCATAATCCAATAGCCCAGGTGGACTTGGTTACCCATATGTGAGGTGCTAAGTCCAATATACATGCTTGGGATTTGTATTGTTTGTTTAGCTAATTTCTGTTTTGTAGGTGTTAGTTAGATTTACTTTTCATTTTCATGTAGTTTTTGCAATTAGGATTTTAGAATGAATATTATGGAAGATTAGGATGAGCATTGGTTATAAGATTACATATTATGTACCATGTGAAGCTTTTGGAGAAAACACCTTCCAACCATCCAAAAGAAGGATCCAAAAAAAGAAAGAAGAAAGAAAGAAATGAACATAATATGAATTCCTTTGATTGTAAATTAATTCATTTGTAATCTGGTTATATAAGGGTAGAGCTTTACCAATTTATTTTGAGTTCAGTGGTGCCCACCAAAATGCCTTTTATTCTTTTATGCTAGCTTTATAAAATATTTGATATTTTGTTTAGCTTGTGCATTAAGATGACATATTTTCCTAGTTTCTTCCTTGCTTGATGTATGGCCTGGATGACTTTTAGGCTCTTAGGGAAAAATAAATATTCTACCAAATTAATCAACTCAAAATTAAAAATAAACAACTCATAACCTCACCTAAAACTTAGGCTAAAAGTCAAGATAAAAGAATTAGCAACCCCTTAGCTAGATGAGTATTTCTTTTATAACATCATGCATAAAAGCATATTGTTACACTCTTGATTGGAGGGCTTTCACCTTTGCTAGAAAACTTAGCTCGACCTTTAAGAGCCATGGTGGAAACACACCTCCGCCTTCTTGCTGATTTTGGCCCATAATCTTATTTTTCATGCATTAGACATATGAATCCTATAAGCCTGAGTCAAATGATTATCCAAAAATGAAAATAAAATGTAATATATTTTTCATTAGATCTAGGTCATTTTTCATGCCCTTAAATGATCTAGTCTCTTAGGAAGTGAGTTTAAGGACTTAGACTCTTTCTAAAATAAATAATAGCCTACTATCTAAATAATGACTTGCCAACATGAATTTAAAATCATAGGAAGAGTTAGTTGGCCCTAGGTGGTTATAAGTCTCAAGTGGTTTGTCCTCTCAGGGCAAACTAAATATCCATTTTGCCTTAGATTTACTTTTGGCTCTCCAAAGCTCCTAGATTCTAGGTTATTTCTCCTTCCATAAGCATAAATGCTCACCTCTTATGCATTTCCATAACCTTGTATTAGAATAAGCCCTAAAATTCTAATAAAAATTCAAATAAATAATTCAATTTCAAAATATAAAGCCCAATCATAGATAGTTTGAGATGCTAGGTTTCCTAACAGCATCTACTACTTATCTTTCATTGGCATAATAGCTCTCTCTTTGATCAATCCCATTTGATCTTTCAAAATAAACTACTGATTGATAGTCCTACCTATTGAAATCTTTGGATCATCATTTACCTTAATGGAGTTCTAAGGGATCTTATCCTGATGTAATTAACTCAAGCCCTGTAGAACTTGATGAACCTAGTTTAAAATAAACCCTACTTTTTTCATGTAAAGTAAGAATCTTTGGTACATGCAAACCCATTGTCTTATGAGTCCTTGTTGAGAAGGGACAGGTTGGTGACTTTTATCTTTTGAGATAGTACACCTCTCCTCAATGTTATACTCGATCACCCTCAATAAGAACATCTGCGGATCTACATGGTGTCCAAAAATGCATAAAAGAGTATATTTATATCTTCATTTTATTCCTCATAGAGTGAAGATGGAAGTATACATCTTAGAAATCTAAAATTTCACCACAGATTTTTCTGGCGACTCCGTTGGGGATGGTTCATCTCTCCATCTTTGGTAAATGATTGTTGTTTTCAAGTATCGATAATGGGTTCATGAACCAATCCAGCTCATCCTTAACCAAGATCTTTATGGTTTATTTAAAACCCTCAATAGGTGATAAAAGTTTAAACAAAAGAATTAAAGACTTTCTCCATGAAGGAAAGGTTCATTCTAAAATAATAAAGAAATAAATCTTTAAAAAAAAGCACTCTTTCAAAATGCAAATATTTTTGCAAATCACTTCTTCTAACAATCTTCATGATTGCTATATATAAGATCATCTTTATAAAAATAAAATTCCAATGATCACATTTTCTAAAAGCACAAATATGTTTCTTCACTCAATTCATTTTGGTAAAGATCTCATTTTCAAAAATTAAAATTCCAATAATTACATTTTCTAAAAGCACAAATGAGTTTCTTCACTACTTTTTTTCATTTTCAAATAAAATTTCAACAATCATGTTTTCAAAACTATAAAATTTGATTTCCATTCAATTGTTGAATGGATATTATTTTTTTCATAAAATATCTGCACTTAACACATGTGTTAGGTTGGAACTTTCACATTTTCAAAAAGCACATATGGAACCTCTCCATTCAATATACTCACATTTTTTGAATGGAAGTTTTATTTTCAAACAAAAATCAAAAATAAACTTCAAAAAGCAAATATGAATATCTCCATTCAATCTACCCAAATTTATTGATTGGAAATTTCATTTACAAATAAAGTAACATTATTTTGAAATTCCACTTAACATATTCCAAATATGATTATGTTGGGATTTCCTCTTTCAAAAAGCAAAAATCAGACACAAAATATACATCTTTGGAAAATGAAACATAATTGATTTCAATTGTACATACCTAAATTTATTAAATGGAAATCTCCCTTTTAAAAAATCAACAAAAATAAAATTTTTCAAAACACATTTGGACCTTCAATTTACCATACCCCATTTGCTATAATGAAGTCTCCCTTCTCTAAAACAAAAAGAACACATTATTAATACCTAAGTGAAATCTCCATTCCACAAAATTTTAAATATTTGGAACTTCAATTTAGCATACCCATTAGCTAAAGTGAAGTTTCCTTTCAAAATCTAAACAAAAAATTTGAAAGCATTTTGAATTTCATTTAGCATACTCAAATTTGCTAAGTGAAATTTCCATTTCACAAAATTTTCAAAAAAAAAAAAAAACACTTTTGGAACTTCATTTTTTAGCATACCATATTTGCTAAAATGAAGTATCCATTTTCAAAATAAAATCAAAACACAAAATTGTTTTTTAAACACATCTTTTGGAGTTTCATTTAGCATACTCAAATTTGCTAAAGTAAAATTTCCATTTCACAAAATAAAAAGAAACACCTTTGGAACTTCATTCTTTAGCATACAATATTTGCTAAAGTGAAGTCTCCATTTTCAAAATAAAATCAAAACAAACATTTCTTTAAACATATCTTTTGGAATTTCATTTAGCATACTCAAATTTGCTAAAGTAAAATTTTCATTTCACCAAACAAAAGAAACACTTTTGGAACTTCATTCTTTAAGATATCATATTTGCTAAAGTGAAGTCTCCATTTTTAAAACAAAATCAAAACACAAAAATTTTAAACACCTTTATGGAATTTCATTTAGCATACTCAAATTTTCTAAGTGAAAATTTCCATTTCATAAAATTTTTAAAAACACTTTTGGAACTTCACTTTAGCATACCATATTTGCTAAAGTAAAGTCTCCATTTTCAATTAAAATCAAATCAAAATCAAGAGAAACACATTTGGATTTTTTTTTTTTTTTAGCATACTCAAATTAGCTAAGAATCCTATTTTCAAAAAAAATTCAAAAAACAAAACACACTTGGATTTTCTCATTTAGCATACCCAAATTTGCTAAATGAGATTTTCATTTTCAAATCACAAAATGATCCACAAAATAAAGCAAAGAAAGAAACAAAAAGAAGAATTTATTTTCAAACATCTCACTTAGCATACCAAAATTTGCTAAGTGAGTAAATTCCAAAAATCTCAAATCTCTTTACTTTAACATACATAAATTTGTTAAATAAAGGGTCCTCAAAATCAAAATTAAAACTCAAATATGAACCTATGGAAGCATCCCTTCAAACAAAAAATTTGAATCCATTTTCAACACATCCAAATTTGTTAAAAATGAATTCTACATCCAAATAATTCTTCTTCCCAATCAAATCTCATAATCTATTCTAAATCATTTGAACTTGACTTAACATTTTCAAAATGTTGAGTATGGGTTCAAATTCTAAATTCAAATTTCAAAATCAATAGAAATCTGATTCAAATTTATTTTCAACATGACTCGTCACATTTCAGGGACAGATGTAAATGGATGCACAAAAGTATGTGTTTACCTTTCCCTATGGGATGGACTTGGCCCTGGATCAGGTCAGCCTTCCCCATTCAATTTATGCCCACCTCATTCATTTTGGATGAGGTTTTGAGGGGGTGAGGATTACTTATGAGGGAACTCCCCTCACCACTGTTAGTACAAGCATAGTGACCGGGCAGAAGCCGGTCATTCAGATTGATATGCCCTCGGACTTTGATATTGCATCATTGAAGAGGAAGGTAGTGGTAGTTCCTATAATGTCAGCATCAGTACCAGTGCCAGTGCACTCAGTTGTTTCCCATGCTACCTAGTGAGGGCTAGCACCCACTCATTAGCACCTTCCAAAAGGAAGGCTCCTCTGATCCCAGGGATAGTCTCTCCTACTTTTGAGGTTGGGTCTATCTCTTACTCCTCCTGCCCTACTAAGATTCAGAGAAAAAATAAAAATTGCATGATAAAGCGGTACCATACACTCTTGACTAAGGAGATGGATGAAGCTACATGGTCAGTTGTTGAGGAGTTACCCACTCTAATTTCCTCTCTCTCTGGGTCTAACAGAGAGGATGCCAAGAGGATCCCTACTTCACCTCCACCCACGGTTCAATTCTAGCCCCCAGTCAGTTAGAGTATGAGGTTATATGCTAGTCTCCGTTCAGTTCTATGCCAAGTTGGCAGGGCCTACTGACGATCTGAGTCTGGGGCTCAATTTGACTTGAGATTTGTCATCCCCAAGAGCGTGGGGAAGCATCTTCGGCAGGAGAGGCCAGGGAGACCCATACTACAGTTCATATCGCTAGTCGAGAGAGGTGGAGGTTTGGTCGGCAGTCAACGGCCTCTACACTCATTGATTTTCCTGATCGGCGTGCTACCCACATTGATCACACAACCAATATTCTACTTACAGGGACTACTCACCACACAAGGAGAGCCCCTATTATAAGAGAGTCGGTGGTATCTCCACCACAATGCTCTACCCCCATCCACCGTCACATGTTCATGTTTCAGCATCTCTAGTTTCACCAAAGGCCATGAAGAGGGAGAAGAGGACCTGCGGATCCCCTATGAGATCCCATTCCATCTACACCGCCTATTGTGGTGAGGCCGAGCTCTCCTACTCGACCTTCTACCACAGTTGCGGTATGGAAGGAATGGCGACCCCAAAGCATAGTGGTCATCCCTTCACCATCACCACCGTAATAGGATCTAGAGATGGTTACAACATTATAGAAGGAGAAGGTGACAACCCAGTTGCACTTATGATCATAGGACCTCTTAAGAGTGTCACCCTGTACAGGGTCAGTGATAATCAGGAGTGTATATCTTTCAGTGAGTACAACCCTCGCAGGGTTGATTCTCTAGCAGTAGGGGAGGTCCAGTGCCTCACAGTACATGATGTTGATCCTAACACCGGTCAGCCAAAAGCATTTGTGCCAGTTTTGATAGGTCATTCTTTTGATCACATGTAGCTCACTATTTCATGAAAAATAAGGATATACTAGGATATGACTGGTCTGATGAGAAGAAATATTACCTACCTTTGATCTTCACATCCCAAAAGCAATGGCACTATATGCTTTCTCAATAGGTGAACTTGATTTCCAGAACCAATCCACTGCACTATCTCATGACATGGCCAATGCTATTCGGACGGTTGGCATGATGATCCATGATTCTCTCATAGTTTGATACCACATTCGTACCCCTCCATATGGTGAAAGGACAAGCACTAGCAGATTTCTGAGTAACACACCCACTTCATGCTGATTCTTCGCTTAGTGATGATGTCCCTGATGAACAAATCATGAACTTAGGGGAGGTTGACAATGGCCGATGGGAGATGTATTTTGATAGTACAGCTTCTTTTCATAAAGGGGAAACACCACGATCTACTCTTCTAGAAAAGACAGGGGTATGAATAGTTCTTCTAACTCCAGACCGTAATGTGATGAGATTCTCATACTATCTTTCCAACCCTTACACCAACAATAAAGCTGAGTATGAGGCTTTGATTGCCAGTCTAGAGTTAGCCATCATAATTAGTGTCAAGAGTATCAACATCTTTGGGGATTCCCAGTTGGTCATCAATCAGATTGTCGGGTCCTACAAGGTTCTCAAACCCAAGCTTCATCATTACCTTGAGTATACCATGAAGTTGTTGGCCCAAATCACTAAAGTCACCATCTACAAGATTCCTCAAGTAGAGAATGCAGTAGCAGATGCTTTGGCCAAACTTACCAAAGAATTGGCATGTCCGAAAGATGAGTCCATTCTAATAAGTGTCCAAAATAGATAAGTCATATCCCTTATTGATGTTGAACTCACTGAGAGACTTTCTCTTGAAGGGGAGGTTGTCATTGCCTATAAGGACAAGGAGCTGGATTAGGAGAAACCATTCATAGACTATTTGAACACCGATAAACTACCTCAAGAAAAGTCACAAGCCCATCAGGTGAAACAGAGAGCTCTCTCTGAAGCTCTCATTGATGGCACCTTGTACTGGCAATCCTTTGACCAGATGTGGTTATGTTGTTTAGACAAACACGAAGCTCATGGAATTATAACTAAGGTACATTCAGGTCTACATGGAGTGCATCAATCCAGTCCAAAGATAAAGATGAAGATCAAGAGACTAGGATACTACTGGCCTTCGATGATTATAGACTGAATGGATGTAGCTAGGAGATGCCATCAGTGTCAGGTGTACGGTGTGGTCTTACATCAACCACCCAACATTCTCCACCCTACATTGGCCTCATGGTCATTTGAGTGTTGGGGTACCAACATCGTGGGTACGATCGATCCTCCTTCTTCCAAGGGTCATCAATTCATCTTAGCTACCACTAACTACTTTTCTAAGTGGGTGGAGCCAATCCCACTAAGAGAGATCATAGCTCAGCATGTGCTTTAGTTTTTTAGAAACCATATCATATATATGTTTGGGGTTCTTCGATGAATTATATCTGATAATCGTACTACATTCAAAAGCACCAAGATCAACACTACGCTAGAAGACACAGTATAAATTGGAGAAACTCCACCAGCTATTACCCTAGAGCAAATGGCTTAGTAGAAGTATTCAACAAAACTCTCATCCAAAGACTAAAGAAGACTCTTGATTATAACAAATGGTAGTGGAATAAATAGTTAGTTGAAGCCTTGTGGGCCTACCGCACCACATACCAAACTCCAACTCAATCTACCCCATTTTCCTTAGTGTGTGGGTCTGAAGTCATTCTACCCTTAGAAGTCCAACTCCCAGCACTAAAGATAGCATTAGGTAGCAAGATTGCCACAAAGCAGAATGCAAAATTACGGTAGAAGAGCTCAAAGGTTTGGAGGAGAGTCTCCTACAAGCGTGCCAAAATCTCGAGTTGTACAAGGCCAAAATGATTCTAGCTCACAACAAGCTGGTCCCCCTAAGTCTTTCCGAGTAGGAGAACTTGTGTTAGTCCTAAGAAGACTAATTATTGCCCGTCGAAAGATGGGAGGCAAGTTTGAACCCACTTGGGAAGGTCCCTATGTCATAGACAAGGCCTACAAAGGAGGATCTTATTAGCTTATTGATTATAAAGGGGAACACTCGATGCTTCCAATTAATATGCTCTATTTGAAGAAATATTATCCATAAAAATTATGTTTGAAAATGATTCTATTAATCAACAAAAATCTAATTTCATTTCATCAAAATCTTCTCTTCTTTCGAAGCATTATTTACTTGTATTGTGAATCCTCTATGATGTGTTTAGGGTGGGTGTAGGAGTCCCCTAGTGGCATCCTATCCCTCTTTCACAACACAAACACAATCTCTGGGCGCTACTATAATAGGTGTGAGAGAACTCAAGCGGCATCCTTTCTTAGTAGGTGTAAGAGTCCCCTAAGGGCGTCCTATTCCCTTTAACACGTGCACAAAAATAAGCACATATCTTTTGTCTCAGGCTACTTTGATGTGGGAACAAGCCCCTGTGGCACTCACTCATTAACTACTATAGGTCGGGTCTACATGCCACCTCATTAGTATGTCGCCTCAGTGGTCACTTATTTGAAAGATATGAGTCCTCGCGCTTTCTTCCTAACTTGATCCTCGCAAACCAATGAGTGCTTTGTTAATATGGTAGACTTTAGTGTTTAAACCCTAGACTTCACTACCCAACCAGTAAGCTATCTCATATTGATTTTTTTAATAAGATGTGAGTCCCTGAGTTTTTTTCATGAACTAATCATCATGATCTAACTAAGTCAAGTATATTCAAGATTTAGGATAATTCCCCTAGAGGCTCCTTTCCTTTTGACTACATTTGAGTTGATATAAGTCCTCCAGTGGCATTCACTTAGTAGTCGCCCTAGGTCGGATAGCACATATCGAGCCGAAGATAGACTATCCCAACAATCAGTTTCACTATAAGAGGATATGAATCCCCGAGCTTTTTTCCTAGGCTAATTGTTGCAAATTGACTGGCACATTAGGTTATTTGATATTTGCTATGCTGACAGTGACTCACCTAGTGGATACACCACCCTTGGCAGATATGAGTCCCAGTGATTTCTCCTTGGGTTGGCTACCCAATACCTATTTGACATATGACTAGCCATGTCATCTTCTCTAGGGTTTTGGATTAAGCCCTTAGCGATCCCTCTCCCTACGAGCATTCTATTTGGATCAAGTCCTTTTATGACCCCATTTAGACACTACCTGGGTTACTTTTGGATTGGACAATCCTCTTTCCTAGTAGCCACCCCTGTGATTGGAGAATTTGTTTAGCGAATGCACAGATTCTCCATTTGGTTTAGTAAATATGAGATAAGTCTAGGATAATATAAGCTCCTTCTTAGATTGATCCCTCATAAATTAACAGGGTTCATGATAAACAAACTAAAAAAATAAACAAATTAATTTGCTTGGGGATTAGAGATTCAAGCCCCCAAAGGGCCCCTTTTCCCAAGCAGGCATCCTATCTTTAGGGTAGTGTCAACAGAACTCCCTATAGGAATTTCCTGACTACCTGAGTTGAGATAAATCCTCGAGTCGGTACTCACTCTGTAGTCACTCTTAGCTTGGGTTCAATCTATTTTTCCACAAGCATGTTACCCCGACAGTCATTCCACTTTGGAAGATGTAAGACTATGACACATTCTTTCTAGTATGATTATTGCAAACTGATGGGCAGCCCTAAGTCGGGTTCGATTTGTTGCCCAAAGCAACCGATCACCCTAGTGATCTTTTGTAGTGGAAGATATGAATCCCTGAGCTTTCTTCCTTTAAATTGATCATTGTAAACTGAAAGGCACTCTTTTGGTTGGATAGTTCTCCCATTGGTCGGGAAATTACACCCTTTGGTTCAATAAATCTGAGATAGATCCAGGCTGATGTAAGCTCCTTCTCAGTGTGATCCATCGCAAACAAATGGAATCCATCAAAATAAATTAAAAATGTAATTAATATTTGACTATCTTTGAGCTGATTTAAGTCCCCCAGTGGCATTCACTCAATTAGTCAGCCCTAGGTTGGGTCAGATTTATTGTCCAAAGCAACCAATCACCCCAGTGGTTTCTTATTTCTAGAAGATGTGAGTCTCCATGCTTTCTTCTCAAGACTTGACCATTACAAACTTAAAGAAATCCCTTTGGTTGGATAGCCCTACTTTGTGGTTGATAGACTACTCTCTTTGGATTGGTAAGTCTGAGTTAGGTCTAGGCCTCCATGGCCCCTACTCAGTGCATTCCATCATAAATTGATGTGACCCATCAAAATAAACCTAAAAATAAAATTACTTTTTGACTTTCTTTGAGTTGATCTAAGTCATCAAGCGAAATTCACTCAATAGTCAGCCCTAGATTGGGTTCAATCTGTTGTCTTGCCAATAGATCACCACACAACTGGTCCCTACTTTGGAGGATGTAAGTATACTATGCTTTCTTCTTAGTTCAGCTGTTGCATACCGAGAAGCATTCCTTTGGTTGGCTAGTCTTACTATGTGCTTAGTAGACTACTCCTTTAGATTAGTAAATCTGAGTAAGGTCTAGGCCTCTGTGGCTTCTACTCAGTACGATCCATCGCAAACCAAAAGGGTCCATTTCAAAATCCAAAATTAAAAATCCAAAATAAATAAAACAAAAATAATCAATCAATCCAAATCCAATCTTTTGCTCCTTCTCAGTGAGATGCAAGCCTTTCTAGCTCCTCAACGGATCCAAAATTCCAATCCTTAGGCAAATTTCATAACCTTTCCTCCCTTGTGGATGATTTGAACTTGCCTCCCCAGTGGAGAGTTCACTTGTCTATCCCTAGTGGAGTCAAAACAAACACAATTAAATAAATAATAAATTGAAACAAATTCAATCCTCTTCCCCAGCAAAACTTAATTAAACAAATCAAATTTCTCCCCAGTGAGACTCAAATCAAATCAAACCTCTCATCCCTTTTATGGATGACTTCAACCTGCTTCCTTAGTGGAAGGTTCACATACTTTATCCCTACTGGATTCCTCCTTCCCTCTCTTATGTCCTTAACATAAGTAGAGCCACATTGCACTAAGCTCTGGATTTCTTCTACGCCTCGGGTTAGGAGTAGATCATCTTTGTTAGTGCTCATGATAATTTGGTGTTGTTGATCATTTCGGTCAACACCAATACGTGCGGTGTTCCTTATCAGTCAAACTACACCTATTGTGCACCCTTTGTTGAGCTCATTTTTAGGATGAGCTCTCAACCTCCTCCATTTTAGACATAGGACTCCTCTTAGACTTTAAGAGATCTATAGTCTTAAGACACATCCAGTGATTAGGTGGACACTTAACCTAGTCCTAGAGACTTAGAAGAGTTAGCCATAGAAATAGGTCATGCCTTAGGGGTGTTAGGAAAAGTTCCCTACCCTATAGCTTGAAGCACATTTCTCACTGCCATCCTTCAAGTCAAATTCCAAATCAAATCAACATCAAACCTAAATCAATTCCATCTTAATTGATTTTTACCAAACTCAAATCAATGTCAAATGATTGTAATCCATAATTAAAACTTATGATTGAAATCCAAAATTGAAATTCCAAGTTCAAAATCTTCTCTAAGCCCTTAGATCCTCGCTTAAGGACTTAACCTAAATCAAACCTGAATCAATTCAAATTCAAGAAATTTTCTTACAACTCATTTATATTCTCATTTATATTCACATATATAAATGAAATATAAATTCAAATCAATCAAACTAAACCCAAAATTCAATTCAAAGTTCAAATTCTTTCCTAAGTCCTTCAATCTCCTCTTAAAACTTAGCCTAAATCAAATCTAAATCAATTCAAACTCATAAAATTTTCTCACAACCCATTTATATTCTCATTTATATTCACATATACAAATGAAATATAAATTCAAAACAATCAAGCTAAATCTAAATCACAAATCTTTCCTAAGTTACTTTAATTCTCTCTTAAGGACTTAGCCTAAATCAAGCTCAAATCACTTCAAATCCTTGAAATTTTCTCATAACCCATTTATATTCTCATTTATATTCATAAATATAAATGAAATATAAATTCAAATAACCAAAACCGGCTTCAAAAATCAAACTCAAATTCAATCAAAATCTAACCTAAGCCTTTCAAGTCAAAATCTTGAATTTAGCCAAATCAATTTCAAATCAAGCCAAACCCTTGATTTTTCTTCATGATTCAATCAATCCTTCAATCATGAATCCAAATATAAACATAAACTTCAATCACTAAAACAAGACTCAAATTCAAAAATCAAACCCAAGTTAAACTCATGTTCACCCTTTTGAACCTGGAATTGTCAAATGAATCAAAACTCATTTGACTTCAAACCACTTGCAAATGGATTTATATTTCAATCATAAATCCATATTTGAGTTCAATCAAACTCAAATCAAGCTTTGACCAAGCCATTTGACCTACTTAGGTTCACTTGACCCCAAGTTACCTAAAGTACCCTTATGAGCCAAATTCTAATCCTAACCAAATTGGATTGAACTAAGCCCACCTAAGCCTCTCATCATAATCAACACTCATCATGAGATGATCAATCACTCAAATTGGATAAAACCAAGTCAACACTTAGCCAAAATGAAACCTAAACTAGCCAAAATCTAGCATAGGCCAAATTGATTGAAACCATTGATCAAAACTCATTCATGATCAATGTTTGAACTTGACCAAGTCAACATTTAACTAGTAATTGGCCACTTAACCTAAGTTGATCCAACTTGACCTAAAAAGTCAAAATGTGTCAGAACTTGATCTAAGCCAAATTGATTGAAACCAACAGGTCAAATTCATTCCAAAATAATTGGTGAACTTGACCAAAGCCTCAATTGGCCAATTAGACCTAACCTAGCCCAATTGAACATGAACCCAACTTGACCTAAAGGGTCATATTGAGCCAAACTCAAATATAAACCAAATTGATTGGAAACAAAGAAACCAATCCATTTCATATGACCAACCAAACATGAACCAACCCATGACCTAACAAAAACAGGTCAAATGGGTCAATTTGGTCAACTTGACCCATTTGACCTAAATGAACTCAATTGAACCAAAACCAAATATAAACTAAATTGAATCAAAACCACCAAAATATTTCAAATGGTCATATGAACTTGAACCAACCCTTGGTTTGACCCAATTTGACCAATTGGTCAACTTGACCCAAGTTGACCCATTTTGACCTAAATGGGTCAACATGAGCCAAATCACATCAAACCAACTCCAAATTCAATGAAACTTGGCCTAACCCATTTTTCAAACATAAAAAATATATTGAAATTGAAACCCAAGCTAAATGACCATTTTACCCCTAGACCATAGGATAACCCAAAATCAAAACCACTTGGAATTTGGTCAATTCCTTTTCATGGACACTTGATATCCTCTTAGTTGGCCAAATGGTCACTAATATACCAAGTGCACATGACCCAATCGGTTTGAGTCAGTCAAACCCAACCCAAACCCAAAATTGATCACCTCTTTTGAAAATGGCCACATGGAATCCTCCCTCCACCTTGTTTGACCACATGGCCACCTCACCCACTACTCCTCTGGCCAAAATCGAATGTCATGCCACTCGAAACAGATCAAACAACCCATTGAATAGGGTCAATTGGATCAAAATAGCATATCCTTGCTCGGCCATCCGATTGCTTTAGGGGGAGATATACTCCGTCTAATTTGATTTCATTTGCACAATCCCTAATTCAATTGAGCTAGAGGAAGCCAGAGAAGTCATTTCCCAGCCTCCCTAAGCTCTCTTAAGCAATTCCCAAATTCCATTTTCTCGATTCTCATAGATTGAAAATAGGGGAGCTCCACTGAAAATCCAACTTAGCCTACACTCAATATCAACCTAATTCACTTTGCAAGCATCTTTAGGAAACTCAATCGAGTTCAACCAAGCTTTTTCCCAAGCTCCAAAGGCAAGGGAGGTGCTATATCAAAGTCAAAAGAAAGTGAAGGTGGAGTTGGCCTATAGGAGGATCCACCCAATCTCAAGACCTCAAACTCTCAACAAATCTTTGTTTCTAGTAGACGAAGCTTCTCCAAGGAAATCGAGTGCCGGTGATCACCTTCGGTGAGGTATTCTATTAAGCCAAGCTTAATTTAAATGTGGTCTTGTCCTTTGTGAAGTAAAGTGTCACCCCATGAGATTTTAGCTATTAGATGTGATCCCCTTTCCCTTTAGATGGTGTGGGTTGAGTTTCAATCCAATTCGAGCTCAATCGAGCTCGAATCTTCTCCTAGAAGATAGTCGATGTCCATTCGTCATAGAGAATAACAGGGACGGATCATGGGCCATCCATCCACACATTTTGGATGGACGGTTGTGATCAAAGACACATAAATCCATGTTTTAATCTCTTAGATCCACGACTTTAACCTCCATCATCTGATCCTCGATCGGACGGATAAGGAGAAAGCGAGTAGCACCGCCACTGACGTGGTGCTATGTTGTGACAACTTAAGTATTGAACCCCATCACGCCACGTGGAAAGCACATGTCATGTTTGTGGTCCACGTGGTGTCGATGGGATTAAACATTTAATTCGGCTATTAAATCACTAATTAATCATGGAAACTTCCTAAATTCATATCTAAGCCTAGAAAAATCAGAAAAATATGAAATAAATTGTATTTGATAGATAATTGAACATAAAATATTTTGAAAATGATTTCAATGGATTTTAAATAATGTTTTTCTCTGGATTTGGGTTTTATTAGGAATATTATTTTGTTAATTACCCTTTAATTACTCTAGTGATTAATCCCAAACTTCTTATGCATAATTAACGGGATGACTGCCACCTCCTCTAATTTTCTAGGGATTTGTTAGTGGTTTAATTAGGAGAATTGCTAATTCATTCCTTAATCACTCCCTTAAAGTAATTAAGCTTAATTAAGGGTATAATTAGTGGTCTAACCCTCTAATTGGGTCAATTAAGTTTTTCTTAAGTTAATATAAGGTTTAGGGAATAATTTTGGGATACTTTCCCTGAGATATTCCTTAAACCCCCTTTCTTCCTTAATCCAATCTTAATTAAGGGTACTAATTACTTAATAAAATTCTAAAACTTTTCAGAACTCAATTAATCTATCTTGGGTAGATGCATAAGTGTTCAAGAGCCTAAGTATAATTAAGAAAAATCTAAACTCAACTCACATATGTGCGAGGAGTTATAAAATAACTTAAAATGAACCTTTAGCTTAATTAATCCTTAATCATGAGCCAATTGTATTAGGTACATTTATTTCCTAGGTGCCTTGCAGATTTAAATTCCTTGTGTGGTTTTATGTCATATAGTTGGCTCATAATTATTTGATTAACTATGCTAAGGTGGTGTAGGTAAAGGGTAATTAACACGTAATTCATATCTTAACCTAAGCAACATATAAAAATTATCTAATGATCCTAAGAACAAACAAAATCAACAAACATATATGGGAATTGGTTAGGAGCAGCAAACTCACCTCATATTTCTCAATTTAAATCAAACTCAAAACAAAATCAAACCTTCCTTAAGAATAACTTGATTTGCTTTAAGCTTTCTTATTTTATAAGATTGTCTTTAGAAATTAATTAGGGTGAATGTGTTTACATGCTTTCATCACTTTAGTTCTTTCCTAACATGCTAAATGTGTATGTCATATAAATTCCATGCATTCATGCTTTTCAAAAATCAAATTGAAAATGAAATATTTTCTTTATGTCATGTTTTAGCTAAATTAAAAATGTGAATGGCTATTATCATTATTAAATTCAAAAAATTCTAAATCTATGAATCAAACACCTAAAACTGAAAGTGTGCTACTTATAATTATTTATAAGCTTGCATGTGGATATAAATATGAAGATGTGCATAGTGTAGCTTTCTTTCTCTTTTCTTTTAGCATAATTTTGAATAGGATTTGGCAAAGTGTATAGTTAGTTTGAAAAGAACACAACACTTGCCTAACCCTCTTCCTACACATTCCTATGTTATTACCTAAGAAGGACATTCACACTTGTACATATAAATTGCATAAATGAAACAAACAAATAAATACAAACTTTTTGCATCTTTCTTTTTCCATTTATTTCTTTTATACGTGTTTGTATTTAAGGAAAGTGGTATGTTAGTCTGGACAACTCCGGGATTGTGAGGCTTTAAGTAGCCCTAAGTAGGTCTTGTACCTTAAAGCCCTAGTGCTAATAATGGTGTCATACTCACTTATGCCTTTTATACATATACATGTGCATGTGAATAATGGATAAAAGGAACCCCTCTTTTCTACTTAATAAAAATCATGCATCATAAAGCATTCCAATTTTCTTAAGTAACATTTCTTAGCAATCATCATAAAGTATTCTAAACATTTCCATTTTGTATGTATAGATATGCTTAAGATTCATTCATATGCATGTTATACATGTTTGGAAATAAATGAAGTGATGTATGTTTTGTGATATTATTTCACTTTATTTAATCTTAAAATGCCTTTCTTTTTGAATAGGTTTGTTTAGGGAAAATCTAAATATAGGATTAATTAAAAAATATAATAAAACTTTCACTAAACAAAACTAAACATGAATCTACTTTAGAAATTACTTAAGGTAGGAAAGGAAAGAGAAGTTATCTTCTCTTCTCCCTCTCTTTACAACCTTTAGTAATTCAGTAGGTTCACCTAAACTGAAATAAATCATCAAATAAAATTGACCCAAATCAACTAAACAACTTAAATGAAACCACCCATCTAAGTTGAACATATTCACACTTAAGAAATTTAAACCTTAAAGCTAGCTAAGCATGCCACACAAACCTTTTAAAACACACATATTAAGTTAAGTCACCACTTCTAGCTTTAGGTTAGGGAGATGCATGGCTTGATGTTTGCTTTTATTTTGTGATGTATTATTTCTATTCTGGATGTTAGGCTGAATGTGCATAGAATGAATGGTAGGATGATTTAGTCTAATCATTAATTTTTGCAGGGGATTGTGCTTAAGGGGTGTTATAATAAAAATATAAATGCTTTTATTGTGTAGATGCTTATACCCCTATGCATAATCCAATAGCCCAGGTAGACTTGGTTACCCATATGTGAGGTGCTAAGTCTAATATACATGCTTGGGATTTGTATGGTTTGTTTAGTTAATTTTTGTTTGGCAAGTGTTAGTTATATTTACTTTTCCTTTTCATGTAATTTTTGCAATTAGGATTTTGGAATGAATGTTATGGGCTATTAGGATGAGCATTGGTTATAAGATTACATCTTATGTACCATGTGAAGTCTTTGGAGAAACCACCTTTCAACCATCCAAAAGAAGGAACCAAAAGAAGAAGAAGAAAGAAGAAAGGAAGAAATGAAGAATAACATGAATTTCCTTACTTGATTGTAAATTAATTCTTTTGTAATCTGGGTTGTATTAAGAGTAGAGCTCAACTACCTTTTTTTTTTGAGTTTGTGCACTGGTGCCCGACCACAAATGGCATTTTATTCTTTTGCAGTAGCTTTATAAAATGTTTGATGTTTTATTTATCTTGTGCATTAAGATGGCATATTTTTCTAATTTCTTCCTTACTTGATGTATGGCTTGGATGACGATTAGGCTCTTAGGAAAAAATAAATCTTCTGCCAAATTAATCAACTCAAAATTAAAAATAAATAACTCATAACCTCACCTAAAGCTTAGGCTAAAAGTCAAGATAAAAGAATTAGCAACCCTTAGCTAGATGAGTATTTCTTTTATAACATCATGCATAAAAGCATATTGTTACACTCTTGATTGGAGGGCTTTCACCTTTGCTAGAAAACTTGGCTCGACCTTTAAGAGCCATGGTGGAAACACACCTCCCCCTTCTTGCTGATTTTGGCCCATAATCTTATTTTTCATGCATTAAGCATATTAATCCTACAGGCCTAAGGCAAAAATGAAAATAAAATGTAATATGCTTTGCATTAGATTTAGGTTATTTTTCATGCCCTTACATGATCTAGTCTCTTAGGGAGTGAGTTTAAGGACTTAATCTCTTTCTAAAATAAATAACAGCCTAGCTATTTAAAGTATATGACTTGCCAATAAGAATTTAAAATCATAGGAGGAGTTAGTTGGCGGCCACCCCCAGGTGGTTGTAAGTCCAATCAGTCAAGTGGTTTGTCCTCTCTTATGGAGGCAAACCAAATACCCATTTTTGCCTTAGATTTAGGTCGTGCTTTTGGCTCTCGCCAAAGATCCATAGATTTTGGTTTTGAGGTTGCTTCTCCTTTCTATGGGCCATAAGCATAAATCCTCACCTCTTAGGCATTTCCATAACCTTGTATTATGGAATTATAAACACTAAACTTCTAATAAAAAATCAACTCAAATAAATAATTCAATTTCAAAAATGTAAAGCCCAACCAAAGGATAGTTTGAGATGCTCGTTAGGTTTACTAGCACCATGAACATCTCCTACTTATCTTCCATTGGCATCAATAATAACTCTCTTTTTGATCAATCCTATTTGATCTTCCAAAGTAAACTAATCGATTAATAGTCATACTTATTGAAATCTTTAGAGATAATGATCATTTACCATAATCAAGAGTATTTCTAAGGAATGCCCTTCCTTAGGATGTAATTAACTATGAGGGCTTGCCCCTGTAGGGAACTTAACAAACTCGATTTAAAATAAACCTTGCTTTACTTTTTCATGTAAAGTAGGGAAAGAATCTCTAGTACATATGCAGACTTGTTGTCCTTAAAAGTTCTTGTTGAGGTGATTAGGTCCATTGTAGGGTGGTGACTTCTATCATTTTAGATGGTACACTACTCCTCAATATTGTACCCGATCACCCTCAATAAGAACATCTGCGGACCTACGTGATGTCCAAAAATGCATAAAAGAGTATATTTCTATCTTTATTTTATTCTGCATAGACTGAAGATGGAAGTATACATCTTAGAAATCTAAAATTTCACCACAATTCTTCATAGAAAAAATCTTTCCATCTCCTCCTCTCTCTCTCTCTCTCTCTCTCTCTCTCTCACTCACTCTCACATGGCAAAATGACCAAAAAAACTAGGGCCCACGCCTCTTCTCTCTCAAATTAAATGACAATAATATATAAATAAATATATATATATATATATATAATAAAATAAATAAATAAATGATACACATAATTTCAAATACTAATAATTTTTAGCAAAAGTGATTTTATTTTTTAATATAGTTTTGGATGAAATATGTTTTATCATCCAAAAATAGCGGCAAATGGTATATCTCCCTAAAATTTATAAATCAAGCACGAATATGAAGTTGAAGAATGTATACAATCAAATTAAATGACTCAATGAGATGAGTTCAATAATGTTAGAATCGGGTCAAATCGAGCCCAAATGAGCTCAAATCAAGCCCAAAAGCTACATATAAAAACTTCGAAACACTGACTGGATTATCAAATGACTTCCAATTTGACATGCTTATAGTTGAATCGAGCAGCTCAATTAGATGAATCCAATGAGCCTAAGATCACTCAAATTGAAGATCATTTGAATGGTCAAATCACCAAAAAATTATATATGATCAAATGAATCGATATACATCGTTTGATGGAGTGTTTTGATATTTTGGCTATAATGATTAAAATGCCCCTCTCAGAATCCTATAAATAGGACCCCATTCTTCTCATGAAAAAAGGAGGAGGAGGAGCTAGATGCAAACTTGGGAGAAAGCTAAGAAAGAGCTAGAAGTTCGAAGTTCGTCATCACCACTATCGTCATCAATCACGGCATATTGTCATCGCCGACTGCCACCAACAACCGGTACAGCCCAACTACCGTTTCATGGCTATTGTAACTTGATTCTAAAATACCCATTATAAGGATTTCTCATATACAATCTTGTAATCCTGCTATCAGAAATATTTAAACTCTATACTCCAAAGCAGATATATAGTGGAGGATTTTTACTAGGCTAGGCCCCGTGGTTTTTTCCCCTTCTTTTTGGAGTTTTTTCACGTAAAATTTTTTGGAGTTCTTTATTCTCTTTTCAACTATCTATCTGTGTGTTGGATTTCCATACAAGCTAAGGTGTGAAGTTTTATTATTTCGCTACTAATTTTCTAACACACAATTGTGTTAACACCTTTCCTAGTTATAAAAAGGGTACCATTTATAACTAAAAATAAATATTAGTTAAATTATTTTGACTAGCCTAAAGCTCGATGATTTTTTTTCTATTTTGGAGTTTTTCAAGTAAAAAGCTTTTCTAACTCTTACAATTCTTTTTCTATTTATATGTGTGTTCGATATTCCTATAATGCTAAGATGTTAAACACCTTTTTTTATTTATGTGAATCTTCCAACACATATCAGATAAGAATTTGATTTTTCTAAAGTTCAAGATATAGATAAAAAAAGTCATTATGACTATATGTATTCAATCAAGAAATGTCGTAGAGAAAACAAAATGCAAAAAATAAGATAACAAATAATCCATAATTGAGAATTTGGAGTAATTCAATTGTATTGACTATCATTGCAATGTTATAACTTTTTTATTAAGAACTCTTGAATGTTATAATGAATAGTTTAATATAAAGGGGAAGTTTATAAAAATGTGGAGATAAGATCTTTTAATGGTACTATACATTTGGGTTTAAGAATGTGGCTCCGAAAATTTGCCACCGACCTCTCAATTAAAAAGAGTGATTTAAAGTGTCGGTAAAATTTTTAGAAGTCAAATGGAATAGTAGATAAGACACTACCCAGAGATTTCGCCCTCATTTTGTGAGGACTTTAGATCTGGTTCCATGATTCCTATAGGCTCAAGCACCTATAATTAATTACCCCTCTCAATGTTGAGAGAAAACTTTCAATTAAGGCTAATCATTAAATTGCTTAATGTGTAGCGTATAGTAGCAGCATGTGGACTTTAAAATTTAGGATTTAAAATTTATGAAATTTATCATTATTTAACTTAAAGCGGATGGTTGGGGAAATGATGATGCGCCTGATCAAGATCTCATGGTTTAGTCATCCGTCATCCTGTCTACTTAGTCAGAGGAGGTAGTCAATTGACCAAAGGATCAGCGACCATGGGTTACGTCGTCCAAGAAATCCATGTAGACCTGAGGCGGTGTTTGTCTAAGGAGACTGGCCTAAGTCTACCTTAACTAACAAAAGGATTTTTTTCTCTATCAAGTATACCCTATGGTTCACAACTTAAAGGGTAGAGTCGTTGGGGAGCATACGGGCTATAGTCGTGATTATGATCTAGTGGAGTCATTTGGTGACAACCACATGGTCGGATTCGGTTTATGCTTGCATTATGTGAAGCCTAGCTAAGCTATCGTCGAACATAGACTACGTCCTGGCATAAGATTATTTGAGAGTAAACATAGTTGTGTATTTGATTTGATATTGGCTCCTTTGTGAGCAAAAGTTTTCTTAATTTGTCATATCCGACAAACAGTTGCAGAAGGTGGATTAATTGAATTTTATTTTAAGTCTTTTAACTTGATGATTTTCATTTAATCATTTTGAGCTTAATAATTCATCAGATTTCTCATTTGGATTGATATTTAACTATTGACCTCATTTTTAAAATGAGCTCTCAACCCCTACATCTTAGACATATGACTTCTTTAAACTTTAAGAGTTCCTTATTTTTAAGATACATCTAGTGATTAGGTGGACACTCAACCTAACCCTAGAGACTTAGAAGAGTTAGCCATAGAAATAGGTCATGCCTTAAGGGTGTTAGGAAAATTTGTCTATCCTTAGCCTAAACCATTCCTCACCTTCCTTCCTTCAAGTCAAACTCTAAATCAATCTTACTTGATTTTCTCCAAGCTCAAATCAACTCCATGTGATTGAAATCCATGATTGAGATCCATAATTGAAATCTATGATCAAACTCAATTCATGAAATACCTAAGTCCAAATCTTTCTTAAGTCCTTAATCTTCTCTTAAGGACTTAGCTTAAATAATGATCAAACCAAATCAAATCCTTGAGATTTTATTATAATTCATTTATATTCTCATTTATATTCACATATATAAATAAAGTATAAATACAAATCAATAAAACTAAATTTAAAATTCAAAATCAATTCATAAATTTCTTAAGTCCTTAATTGCCTTTTAAGGACTTAGCCTAAATCATGATCAAAACCAATTCAAATTCATGTAATTTTCTCATAACTCATTTATATTCTCATTTTTATTTACATATATAAATGAAATATAAATACAAATCAATCAAATCAAATTCAAAAATTAAATTCCAAATCTAAAATCCTTCTTAAGTCCTTAATTTTTCTTAAAAGGACTTAGCTTAAATCATGATCAAACTAAATCAAATTCATGAGATTTTCTCATACTCATTTATAATCTCATTTATATTCATATATATAAATGAAATATAAATATAAATCAATCAATTCAAATTCAAAAATTCAAATCTCTACTCCAAAATTTTCCTAAGTCCTTTAAATCTCTTTTAATTGACTTAGCCTAAATCATGATCAAATCACTTCAAATCTTTGAAATTTTCTCATAATTCATTTATATTCTCATTTATATTCACATATATAAATGAAATATAAATTCAAACAATCAAAACCAATTCCAAAAATCAAACTTAAATCCATTCAAATTCAACCTAAGCCTTTCAAGTCAAAATCTTGAACTTAGCCAAATCAACTTCAAATCAAGACAAACTCTTGATTTTACTTCATGATTCAATCAACCCTACAATCATGAATTCAAATATAAATCCAAACTTCGATTACTTAACCAAAAATCAATTCAAAAAAATCAAACCCTAAATCCTTTCATGTTCACCCTTTGAATATGAAAATGTCAAATAGATCAAAACTCATTTGACTTCAAATCACATGCAAATGGATTTACATTTCAATCATAAGTCCATATACAGGTTCAATCAAACTCAAATCAAGCTTTAACGAAATTATTTGACCCACTTAGGCTCACTTGACTCAAAGTGACCTAAAGTACCCTTATGAGCCAAATTCTTATCCTAATCAAACTAGATTGAATCAAACTCACATATGACTCTCATCATGATCAACAATCATCATGAGATGATCAATAAATCAAATTAAGTCAAACCAAGTCAAACCTAAGGGTTGACCAAGTCAACACTTAGCCCAAAATGAAACCTAACATAGCCAAAATCCTCCATAGGCCAAATTGTTTGAAACCATTGATCTAAGTTCATTCATGAACTATGTTTGAACTTGACCAAGTCAACCTTTGAGCTTAACCTAGCCCAATTGGCCACTTGACCCAAGTTGACCCAACTTGACATAAAAAGTCAAAATGTGTCAAAACTTGATCTAAGCCAAATTGATTGAAATCAATGGGTCAAGTTCATTCCAAACCACTTGTGGAACTTGACCAAAGCCTCGATTTTCCAACTAGACCTAACCTAGCCCAATTGACCTTAGACCTAACTTGGCCTAAAGGGGTCATGTTGAGCCAAATTTGAGCTTAACCAAAATTGATTGGAAATAAAGATACCAATCCACTCCATATGACTAACCAAACCTAAACATACCCTTGACCTAGCTTAAATAGGTCAAATGGGTCAAATAGGTCAACTTGACCCATTTGACCTAAATGAAGTCATATGAGCCAAATTCAAAACTAATCTAAATTGAATCAAACTAAAGCCACCAAAACATTTCAAATGGTCATTTGAACTTGACCCAACCATTGGTTTGACCTAATTTGACCAATTGGTCAACTTGACCCAAGTTGACCCATTTTGACCAAAATGTGTCAACATGAGCCAAATCTTATCAAATGAATTCCAAATCTCATGAAACTTGGCCAAACCTAGTTTCTCCACATACCCAACATATCCAAATTAAAAAAAAATCAGCAAAATAACAATTCTACCCCAAGGATATAGAACAGATTTTGACCTGATCCATGGGTAATTTGATCATACCCTCTTCATATCAACTTGATGCCTTCCTAATAGCTCAAGTGGATCCAATGAAGAGTGGTGCACCTAACCCAATGGGTTTGGGTTAGTCCAAATGGACCCAAGGCCAAAATCGACCCCATAGGTCAAATTGGCTAATTCAAAATCCTTCCTCTGCCCAATTTGATGCACATGGGAGGTTGGCAATCCCTCAAGACCTCAAACCAACCATGTGAAAAAATCTAATAGCCTAAACAAACCTTCGCATGTGGTCAATTGGATCAAAATGGTAAGGGGGTGTCGGTCATCCAATTGCCATAGGGGGAGATATACTCCCCCTAATTCAATTTGAAATCATCATTCCCTCATTCAATTGAAGCATAGAGAGTGTTACGAAAGATTAAAGAACCATCCTAACCTTTCTAAGATGGATTTGAAATAGCTACTTCACGATTCTCTCCATTGAAAAGTAGGGAAGCTCCTTTGAATCTTCAACTTCCTCTTCACTCAAATCCATCCCAATTCCTCTTGCACACTTCCTCAGAGGATCAAATCGTGTGCACTCAAGCTCTCATTCAAGTTTCCAAAGTAAGGAGAGCCTCAATCGGATCAAATCCGTAAAGGAGGTGAAGTTGTGTTGGTCCATAGGAAAATCAACTCATCCCCAAGGCTTGAAACTTTAAACAGGGCTTCATCTCCACTAGACAAAGCTACCTCATCAAGCTCGAGTGCCAGTGATCACCTCCGATGAGATATGAAATTTTTTGACCACTTAGCTTAGGGGGTGTTGGTCGTTTGTGAAAGAAATTTTTAAGTCATGAGAAATCCACAGTTCGATAAGCTTCTCATTAGCTTTAGATAGTGTGGGAACAATTTTATTCCAATCTAAGCTCAATCGAGCTTGGATCTTCCCTTAAATCATGGATGGCCTCTATTGAGTCTAAGGGAAGAACTGGGGAGATCCTGGCCATCCATCCATGCATTTTGGAAGGATGGCCAATATTATTCCCATGTTTATAAAATGTTTTATCCCTTTTAAAACCACAGGATGATCCCTGGTTGCTCGATCCTTGATCAAATGGTATGCATCAAAGTGCGTCCCACCACTGCACTGCCATCCAGATGTGACATTTAAGTAATAGGCTCACCATGGCGTATAAAGCGTCACCTCTGCCACATGTCATCTTGATGAGGATTAGTTAGGGGATTTACTTAATGTTAATTAATCTTTTGATCTTCAAAAATTCATATCTCCTTCAATAAAATTTAGAAAAATATGAGGTAAAATTTTATGGAAAGATAATTCAAACAAGAATATTTTATAAAATAATTTCAATGGATTTTAAATTATCCTTTTCTCTGATTTTGGGTTTAATTGGAAATCATATTTTGCTAATTACCTCTTAATTAAACCTTTGACTAATCCCAAAATTCTTGGGTATTTTTTAGGGGATGACCTCTGCCTCTCCTAAATTTCTTGGAATTTATTTGAGGCTTAATTGGGGGAATTACAAATGTGTTTCATAATTACCCTCCTTATGTAATTAAAGATAATTAGGGTTTGGATTAGTGTTTTAATTTATTATTAAGGTTGATTAAGGTTATATCTAGTGGATAGGATATATAGGGAATAATTTTGGGTCATTTCCCCAAAGCTATTCCCTAAACCCCCTTTTATTTCCTTAATCCTCTTTTAATTAAGGGTTAATTCATTAATTATCCCGTTAATTAATTTCTAAAAGTTCTTAAAACTTCCAGAACTTAATTAATCTACTTTGGGTAGATGCTTATGTGTTTAAGAGCCTAAGTTTAATTAACAAAATCAAAACCCAATTCATATGTGTGAAAGGGTGTTTTGAAATTACTTAAGTTAAACCCCTTAACTTAATTAACTATTAATCATGAGCCAAATTGTATTAGGCCCTTTTCTTCCTAGGTGCACTACAAATTTAAATTTCTTTTGAGCTTTTTTATGTCATCTCATTGGCTTATAATTACTTGGTCAACTATATTAAGGTGGTGTAGGTAAGGATTAATTAACTTGCTTAATTCGTACCTTAACCTAATTAATACATAAAAATGAATCTAATCATCTAAAAATTAAACAAAAATATCAAACACATGTGAGAATGGGTTAGGAACAGCAAACTCAACTCACTTTTTCAAAACTAAATCAAACTTAAAACTAAACAAAAATCACATTGAATAAACTTTGATTTATTTTAAGCCTTCTTATTCCATAAGAATGTCTTTAGGATTTAATTAAAGTGAATGTGTTTACATGTTTCATTGTTTTGATTCTTCCCCCAACATGTTAAATTTGTATGTCATGTGGTTTTATGCATCCATATTTTTTAAATTCAAATTTAAAAATGAAATTGTTTACTTTATGTCAAATTTCCATGTGTTGGCTAAAGTAGAAATATGAGTGGCTATTATCACTACTAAATTCAAATTAGTTTTCAAACATATAAATCTAATGCCTAAAATTGAAAGTGTGGTACTTATATTTTAATTATAAGCTTGCATGTGAAGAAAATATAAGGATGTACTTAGTATATGTGTCCCTTCTCTTTTAAGTTAGTATAGTTTTGAATATGAATTTGGTAAGATGTATGGTTCATTTGAAAAGAACCTAATACTTACCTAATTCCATATCCTACTCATTCCTATGTTATCACTTAAGAAGGGTTACCTATACTTGCACATTTAAATTGCATAAACAAAATAAATCAACTAATACAACTTTTTCATTCTTTCTTTCCAATTTATTTTTTTATACATATGCTTGTATTTAAGGAAAGTGGTATATTAGTCTAGACAACCCCGAGGTTGTGAGGCTTTAAGTAGCCCTAAGTAGGTCTTGTACCTTACACCTTTGGTTAACAATGGCGCTGTACTCACTTATGCCTTTCTTACTTTCACATGTGCATGTGAAAATTGGATAAGAAATACCTTTTCTACTTAAAGAAAATCATGCATATTAAACTTCCAAATTATCTTAAATGGATTATTTAGCATGCATCATAAGTGTGTTAAATATTCTCATTTGTATGTTAGATATTCTTTGGACTCATTCATATACATGTTATACATGTTGGGAAAGAAGTGAAGTAATGTATGTTTTGTGAATTTAGTTCATTTTATTTAATCTTAAAATGTCTTTGTTTTTGAATGGCTTTGTTTAGAGTTCATCTAAACTTAGGATTAATTAAAAGACTTAATCAAAATATTCACTAAACGAAACTAAAAATGTGAATTTACTTTAGTAATTACTTAAGTTAGGGAAGGAAAGAGAAGTTCTCTTCTCATTCTCTCTCTTTATAACTTAGTAATTAATTGTAGGATTCACTTGAACTAAATCAAAATATGAAATAAAATCAATCCTAAAATAATTAAATAACTTAAATGAAACCCTCCTCTAAGTTAAATAACTTAAATAAAATCAATCCTAAATATTCTCCTCTAAATTGAGTATTTCTTTTACAATATCATGCACAAATGCATCTTATTTCACTATTGATTGGAGGGCTTCCACCTTTGCCAAAGAAGCTTGGCTTGTCCTTTGAGAGCCACGGTAGAAACACACCTCCTCTCTTCTCACTAATTTTGGCCAATAACTTTATTTCTCATGTATTAGGCATATGAATCCTATTAGCCCAAGTCAAAATAATTTTCCAAAATGGAAATAAAAATGAAATTTGAATTGCATTAGATTTAGGTCATTTGATGCTTGCCCTTACATGATCTAGTCTCTTTAAGGAGTGAGTTTAAGGACTTAGTATTTTTCTAAATGATTAATAGCCTAGCTATCTTGCATAAGCATAAAGACTTGCCTACATGTATTTAAAGTCGTAGGAGGAGTTAGTTAGCGGCCACCTCAGGTGGTTGCAAGTCGAAGCTAATGGGTGGTTTGTCTTCTCTTGTGGAGGCAAACCAATTACCCATTTTCGCCTTAGATTTAGGTTATGCTTTCGGCCCTTGCTAAAGCTCCCTAGATTTAGGTTCTAAGGTATCTTCTCCCCTTTGTGGGCCCTACTTAATTCCTCACCTCTTAGGATTTCCTTAATCTTGTGTTAAGGAATTATAAGTCCTAAATTTCTAATGAAAAAACTTAACTCAAATAAGCTAAATCAATTTCAAAAATGTAAAGCCCAACTATAGGATAGTTTGAGATGCTCGCTAGATTTCCTAGCATCGTGGTCATCTCCTATTTATCTTCCTTTTGGCTTTGATAATAACTCCCTCTCTTTGATCAATCCCATTTGATCTTCAAAAATGAACCAATTGATTAATAATCCTTTCCTATTGAAATCTTTTAAGACAATGATCATTTACCTTAATCGAGAGTTTTTCTAAAGAATCCCCATTCCTTAGGATGTAATTAACAATGGGGGATTGCCCGTGTAGGGAACTTAATGAACCCAGTTTAAAGTAAACATTGTTTTACTTTTCCATATAAAATAGGAGAAGAATCTCTGGTACATCTGCAGACCCATCATCCTTAGGAGTCCTTATTGAGGTGATTAGGTCCATTAAAGAGTAGTGACTTCTATTTTTTGAGATAGGACACTATTCTTTGATAACATACTCGATCACCTGAATAAGTATATATGCAGATCTACATGGTATCCTATAAAGATGAATTTTTATATTCTTTGCTCTCTTTCTCACCACAAATTTGAAGGAGTCTCTATAGATATTTTTTCTAACCAATAGATTTTTTTGGCTACTCCACTAGGGATGGTTCTTATCTCCATCTTTGGTAATCAATCATTGTCTTTGAGTATCGATAGTGGGTTTATACTTTGGTATGAATCCAAGACTATCCTTCTTTCCATTGGCACATAGCTCATTTCATTCTTAAGTTGAGTTAGCCAACATCTTTAGGTTTTAGGACCTCACTCCGTGTTGGTCTTAAAACCCTCATTGGGTTCTCCAATGAGTAAAAATAAAAAGAAAAACACTTAAAGACTTCTTCCTTATCATTTTTATGATAAGGAAAGGTTCATTCTAAAATAATAAAGATAAAATAAAATTTTTCGTAAAAACTTTGCTTTTCAAAAAGCACTCTTTCAAAAATGCACTTAATAAAATATTTTCCACAAAAATTTTATCACCCTCATTTAACAATTCTCATAATTGTTACATGTATGAATTTTTCAAGAATAAAACTAACAATCTATCTTCCAAAAGCACAAATGAGCATCTTCCTCCAATTCATTTTGATGAAGATTTCATTTTCAAAATAAAATGAACAATCATCATTCCAAAAATCACAATCAAAAATAAAGTTTTCAAAAGCATACATGAATCCTTCCATTCAATATATTCACTCCTATTGAATGGAAGTTTCATTTTCAAATAAATCTAAATTTTTCAGAAGCACAAATGAACATCTTTCTTCAATTCATTTTGATGAAGATTTCATTTTCAAAATAAAATGAACAATCATCTTCCCAAAAAAAAATCAAAATCAAAAATTAAATTTTCAAAAAGCACACATGAACCTTTCCATTTAATACACTCATACATATTGAATGGAAGTTTCATTTTCAAATAAAATTAAAATTTTCAAAAGCACATATGAACATCATCATTTAATACACTCAAATTTATTAAATGAATATTTTATTCCCAACTAAAAATAAATATCATTTGAAAATCCCACTTAAATATATCTCATATATGATTAAGTTAGAATTCCACTCTTTCAAAAAAAAAATAATCACACACAAAAAAAAAATTTTTACATTTCAAAAATAAGATTGATTTCCATTTTACATACCCAAATTTGTTGGATGGAAGTCCTCTCTTTCAAAAATTAGAACTTGACAATCATATTTTCAAAATTCTAAACACATTTGGAACTTCATTTAATATACCTAAATTTGTTAAGTAAAGTCTCCAAATCCATATTTTAAAATTTTCAAACACATTTTGGAACTTCATTTAGCATACTCAAATTTACTAAGTGAAGTTTCCAAATCCAAAATCAAAAATCAACAATCATATTTTAAAATTTTCAAACATATTTGGAACTTCATTTGACATGCCAAAATTTGTTAAGTGAAGTCTCCAAATCTAAAATCCAAAAAAAATTTCAAAACACATTTGGAACTTTATTTAACATACCTAAATTTGTTAAGTGAAGTCTCCAAATCCAAAATCCAAAAAATTTCAAAACACATTTGGAACTTCATTTAACATACCCAAATTTGTTATGTGAAGTCTCCAAATCCAAAATCCAAAAATTTTCAAACACATTTGGAACTTCATTTAACATACCCAAATTTGTTAAGTGAAGTCTCCAAATTCAAAATCCAAAAATTTTCAAAATTCATTTCACATACCCAAATTTGTTAAGTGAAGTCTCCAAATTTGTTAAGTGAAGTCTCCAAATCCAAAATCCAAAAATTTTCAAACATATATTTGGAACTTCATTTAACATACTCAAATTTGCTAAGTAAAGTTTCCTAATCCAAAATCAAAAAAATTAACAATCATATTTTAAAATTTTCAAAAAATGTTTTGGAACTTCATTTAACATACTCAAATTTGCTATTTCAAGTCTCCAAAGTCAAAACCAAAAATTTTCAAGCACTTTTTAGAACTTCTTTCCTTAGCATACCAAATTTTCTAAGGAGAAGTTTCAATTTTCAAAACCAAATTAAATCAAAAAAAAAAAAGTTTTGAACACGCATTTTGGAATTTCATTTAGCATACTCAAATTTGGTAAGTAAAATTTCTATTTCACAAAACTAAGTGGGACTTTATCTTTAACATACCAAATTTGCTAAAGCAAAGTCTCCACTTTCAAACAAATAAAAACAAAAATGCAACACTTAGGATTTCCTTCGCATGCCTAAATTTGCTAAAAATCCTACCTTTTCAAAATTCAAAACATCAAAACAAAAATGAAACACTTAGGATTTCCCTAGCATACCTAAATTTGCTAAGGATCCTATTTTCAAAAATCAAACAAAACACACTTGGGTTCTCCACTTAGCATACCTAAATTTCCTAAGTGGGAATTCCAAATTTCCAAAATCAAAACAAAAAAATTCACAAAAAAGAAACAATCACTTTCCCAAACACTTCACTTAGCATACCCAAATTTTCTAAGTAAGTAAAATTCCAAAATCATCAAGCAAAAACAAAATCAATTGACCCATACTTTAACATACCCAAATTTGTTAAATAAAGGGTCCTCAAATCAAAAAAAAAAAAAAATCAAATTCAAACAAACATGAACTTATGGAAGCATCCTTATCAAAATATTTGAATCTATATTTCAACATACCTAAATTTGTTGAAGTTGGATTCATATTCAAAATTCCTCTTTCAATCAATCTTCTCAAATCCATTTGAACCCCACTTAACACTTCCAAGTTGTTGGATGTGGGTTCAAATTTTTAAATTCAAAATTCAAAATCTATAAAGATAGAAATCGATACAAACTCATTTCTCATTCTGATTCTTACAAGTCAGTAGTTTTTTGTCTTTTATAGTTGGAGATGGCGGTTCCGCAGTTTTTTTCACCTTCCCCCATGGTATGGATTTGGATTTAGACCAAGCCAACTTCCCCGGACTATACCATACACATCTAATTCACTTTGGTAGGGGATTCGAGGGAGCGAGGATTACTTAAGAGGGCACTCCCCTCACAACAGTCAGTAGGACCACGATGACCGGGCAGAAGTTGATCATCAGGATTGATTTACCCTCCGACTCTGATGTCTCCTCACTGAAGAAGAAAGTGATGGTAGTCCACAGTGATTGTGACATTTCCGGTAGTACCGGCGTGTAGCCACGATTCTAGTATTTCATGGTTTCTTCGCCCAGTGAGGGCTTTCCAACTCATCCCATACCCCTCCCGGAGGGTTTTCCTTCCATACCTTTGAGCATGGATCTAGCTTACACTCCTCCCATCCTACCCAAACACAGCTTAGGAATAAGAAGCACATGATCAAGCGATACCACACCAGGATCGCTAGGGAGATGGAGGCAACAGCCCATTCAGCTATTGATGAGTTTCCTGTTATAACTTCACCACTGGTTATAGCAAAATAGTTCCATCCTCTCTCTAGGTCAGACAGGGAGGATGTTAGGAGTATTCGCTCATCACCTCCTCTAGTGGTGCAGTATCATCCAGTAATTACCAGGAGCGGGAGGTCATATGCCAGCCTCCGATCTGTCTAATGCCAGGTAGGCAGAGCTTACGGATGCTCAGAGTCTAAAGCTCAGTTTGATCTTCGATCCATCATCCCCTGCAGTGTGGGAAAGCATATTCTCCAGGAGAGGGCCCGAGGGGCCCATATAGAACATATTACCAGCAGGGAGAGATGGAGGTTTAACCGCTAGTCGGTAGATTCCGCTCTTATTGATTTTCCATCTTGGCGTGCTACCCGCACCGACCATACTGACAGCATCTTTCTTACTAGTACTAGTCACCACAGAAGGAAAATTCTTATACATAGAGAGTCAGTGGTGTCTCCACACCTCTTCCCCCATCACCATCAGTCAGTTACACCATCTCTGTTCCAAAGGCCATGAAAATATTGGGAGAGGCGCACCCAGGTGATCGGCTATGGCCGGATCTACCCACACCATTGTGGTGAGGCTAAGCTCTCCTGATCAACTTTCTACCCCAGTGGTGTTGCGGAAGGAGTGGCGACCCCGAAGCATCGTGGTCATCCTTTCACCAACTCCACCAGTACAGTAGGATGTGGAAATGGTGACAGTCATTTCAGATATTGTAGATGATAGTCCAGCTGCACCAGTGATAGTGGAACATCCTAGGATTATCACCCCTCTCATAGCCGTAGTAGTCGAGTGTCATTCATCCGGTGATCATCCACATAGGATTGACTCTTCAATGATAAGAGAGGTCCGGTGCCTCTCAGTGCATGATAATGATCACATCGGTCAGCCTAGATTATTTGTACCTGCTCAGATGGATCATTCTTTAGATGAGATAGTGGCATATTATTTCACAGAAAGGAAGGAGATCTTAGGGTATGACTAGTCAGATAATGAGAAAGTCATCTTCAATCCCAATGAAGATGGCTTGTTGAGAGACTCAGCTAGAGTCTACATGGTTGAAACTAAAGGATCACTTCTTAATGAACAACAAGCTATGGAAGGTGATGAGGTTGATCAGGAGGACATCATACCATCAACCCAGTACCTCCAACATCAATTGAGGCAGAAGGATGAGTAGATAGATAGGATGGCACATCAATTAGAAGACTTGTTAGCAGTAATTTCAGTGCTTCAAAAACAAGCCCCTTTAGTTCATCCTACTACAATTGACATCAGTCAGCCTGAATTAGTGCATGTCTTAGACTCATTCAAGACTCTACCTCCCGTTGAGCAAGGTAGCACTAGCATGTATAGGAATGTAGCGGAAAGCACCTTCATATAAGAAAGACATAAAATTCATGGTTGAGCAGTGAAGGAAGCTTTGGCTCAAGCCCAGGGAGGATCATCGATTCCAAAGGATAGGCCCTACTTAGAGAAATTTGATGTTATCCAATATCCCAAGGGTTTCATGCCTCCTTCCTTCAAAATCTTTGATGGCAGTGGAAACCCAAGGCAGTACATAGCACATTTGGGGTTACATGTGGCGATGCTTTACTTTTCTACCATTAGTATCCTAGTGGATTGCTTTGATTGGTATCTTTGAGCGTCAGCGATTTCATTAAGCAACTCTTCATCAAGAGGTTTGTTGGAGCTCAGGAAAGGGTTATTGTAGGTGATCTCGTTGTAACACAATAGTACCCCGGTGAGTCCCTTGTTGATTATATTCTCTAATGGCATAACCTGAGTATGAAGTACGAACCATAACTGTCTAAATAGCATGCCATTAAGATTCTCTTGAAGAATATCTATGGCCCAAGCACCTTCATGCTTAAGGGCTTCACTATCAAGATATTTGAGAAGCTAATCAACAAGGTGGCTAGTCTACAAGGAGAGGCCAAACAGTTTCCTTTTCAAGATCGTTGCCGAAGAAGGTCTGTCTATGTGAAGAAGCGGGGTAGTGGTTGATAAGGGAAGCGCCAAGAGAGTCAGAGAGACCACCTGAGTAGCCTCCACCTCCTTTGCCACCACAGGCCTCCCTGACCTCCATGGCCAGTAAACCACCGCTCAGCCATACCACCACCACATGATACCATACCAGTAGCATGGTCCACCTACTCTTTTAGATAAGTTAAACAAACCTTATTCTTTTAAGAGGGAGGTAATCAGAAAATCTTTAAGAATCTCTTAAAGAAACCTAATTTTTTAGCTACCTAGGAGACTAGAAGTAGGAAAAGTCATGATCCAAACCTTTGCCCTTACCACCATATGATAAGCCATGTTTTGGAGGATTTCTTCACATTCAAGGACTAGCTTGAACACAGTTTCAAGACCAGTGCTATAGTTATCCCAAAGGAATACCTTATGGAACAACCTTTCAGTTCCATTAGGGTAATCCTTGGGGATACATGTGATCCTACCAAAACTAAAGAAGGTTGGGATATTTTTCTATCCAAAACTTCTAAGAAGATCAAGAAACTTTTCTTGCAGGTGCATGAGTCAGCTCAAACCTCCAACGTCAAGGAAGGTTTGCAAGTTGCTAGTGCCAACTCTAGGAAAGGGGAGCTCAGTGCATGTGCAGGAGCACCTTTGCATAGCCATAGTGTCGACCTCCATTACAGTTGCAGCTTCCACACCAGCAACTTCTTCCATTTTAGCTAGCTCTTCTTTTTCTTCTACTAGTAGAACTCTTGTATCAGCGGATAAGGGCATCAAATCCCTTACCCCACTCACTTTACTTGACTTCTACTTTGTACCTCCAAATAATTCCAAGAAATTGAAGAATAAAGCTAGTTTGAATTACATCATGTCAATGGGTTATCTTCTTCTATTCTAATGATAACTCTTCAAGTCAAAATAACTATAACAATTTTTGATCTTCCTCTTTCCGATTCAGAGTTGGACTTTCCAACTCTGAATACTATGGGTTCACCTCTTGAGATAGACTTGGAATCATCCGATTTCGAGGGTCCCATAGGAGAAGTTGTAGGTGAGCCTGATGTGCAGGTAGAACCTTCCATTACCCTCCACAAGAGATCACCAAAGTCAACCTCTGTAGTGGCAAGGTTCTACCTCCTAGGGCAGCACCTCAAGATAGAGGGAAATAAGTCATTGGTACTAAAAATCGAGAAGCCCTTCCACAGATGCTCCACCCTTGGATATGCTTTGGAAGACCACAAGGTGGACTATAATGTCCTTTTCATCTAAGAAAGTTTTCATCTAAGCTAAGCATATAAAATGCCCTTGTCTTATCCAAAGAGATGAGGGAATCACTAATCAAGGCCCTCCTTGATCTAAAATATGCTTAGCTCGACGCTATAGGTGAGGAAGCACATTATATAAGAAGCCCAAGGGATCACCTTCACAAATGAAAACCTTCTTCTGGGGGACTTGGAGCACAACCATCCCCTCTACATCAGTTGACATGGACAAGTTTAGACTCAGAGTTCATGGATTGGTGCATCGGTGAACATTATGAGTCTAAGACTTTTGCCTGAGATCAACATCTCTACACTCCAAGATGGGATGATGTTGAGAGGATTCAATGACCAAGGTGAGCTTTAGGTTCTATAGTGTTACCTTTGGAGATAGGTGATTGGAAGAAGCCAAGTTCTACATCATTGATTGAATACTTCATTCTTTGCTTTTGGTAGGCCTTGGATACATCAATAAGATCGTTCCATCCTCCCTTCCTTCGATGCATCAAGTTCAAAAGATGGAATTGAATACCATGTCAATGGAGATGAAAAGCATTTTAGTTAGAGGTTGAGATTTATGAGGATGCAACCTACTATCTTCCTCAAAACACCCTTTCTCATGAACTTGGACAAAATTCAAATGCAAACAAAGAAAAAAAAAGAAAATGAAGAAAAGAAAAGAAAAAATAAAAGAAAATGAAAAGAAAAATAAAAAACAAAAGGGGTGAAGAAGAAATAGATCATATCACATTCCACCCATAGTTCATTCCATCATATGGACATGTGGGTAGGATGGCTCAACCTCCACCAAGTAGAGGTAGAGGCAGTTCCAGAGGTGGGAGACCCCCTAGTTGGCCACCAATAGAGGTCATGTTCAGTTCATAGTACCTACTATTCACATAGACTTGGAATCCAGAGGATGAGTCTAATGTGATTAGTATACCCCAACCCTTCGGTGGGTTCCATTGGAGGTGACTTTGATCTGAGATGAAGACCAGGGCCTCCAAGCAAAGCAAAGTATTTGAATATAGTTTATGTGAAACTATTAGGAGTTGGGAACCTTAGCTCTTACTTTCTCAAAAGTTGAAGGTTTAGTAGTTAAGGAAGTCCCTAAGTCTTCTGGTGACATGAAGAAGTTCTTTTGGGATCATCATCCTCAAGTCACGAGTTGATGTAGAACTTGAGGAGGATACTTTTAAAGAATTAATGGAATTACCACTTTTACTAGTGTTCATGTCTCTCTAAAGGTTTAGTTCCTCACATGGTCCAAGCACAAGTCAAAGTACTTGAAGCTATGGAACAATACAGGGAAGCACAATCAAAAGCGGTAGGATTGATGGTGTGATGAGATGATTATTTCTTAGTTATTACCAATCATTTGGAGTTTGATAGTTTCTTCTAACACAACCCTAACTCTTATGAGAATGTGTCTCCAAGTCAAAGAGCACCAGAATTTGAAGAGGAGATTCATTCAACAATAAACAAGCTTAAAGAAATCAACCTTGGGATATAGAGAAAATCCATGCCCTACATCATTCATTGTTGAATGAAGAAGAAACCAATGACTTAGTTGTGAGTTTAAAGACGCCGCATGAGTTATGAAGAAATGCTAGATTATCTCGACATAGCGGTCCACAAGCTAGCAATAGATCTAACACTACCCCATTAAGCAAGCTCTAGATGCGATTAGAAATTGAATAGGTCATTTTTGAAGTCAAGCGTCGATGATGTTTCATGAAAAATATCATACAGTTGTAGTGTGTCATCCCGGTTAAGAAGAAGAATGGCCAAATTCACATGCATCAATTTTAGGGACTTAAACAAGGCATGTCCTAAGGATGAGTTTCCTCTTCCTATACCAAATTAATGGTGGACATTGCCTCATCTCACATAGTCTTCTTTCATGGATGGGCTATAACCAAATCAAGATGTCTCAAGAGATGAAAGAAACACTACTTTTTGAACCCATCAAAATCTTCTATTATAGGTCATGCCGCCTTAAAATGCGGTGCTACATACCATGGATGACTTAGATCTTCAATGAACTCATCCATCCATCGGGTTGAGTGCTACGTTGATGATCTAGTAGTCAAAGCGAGAAAAGGAAGACCACCTCTTTGACTTGAGAGTAGTTTTGAAGTTAAGATAATATAACCTCAAAATGAATCCCGAAGTGTGCATTTGAGTAGCTTCAAGAAAATTCCTTGGGTTTTATTATTCAACCAGGAATAGAAATAGATCCTAAAAGATTAAAGCTATCTTAGAAATGCCACCTCTAAGAGTTTAACTCAACTCGATCCTTTCAAGGATGGCATATCTAAGATGCTTTATCTCAACCTATTGGAGATGCAAAGCATTCTTTCAACACTTATCAAAAGGATGCCAAGTTCAAGTGAGATGGAAAGTGTCAACATGCTTTCAAAGACATCAAACAATACTTGGTGAAGCAGTTCTAGAGCCCTATCAGGCGGCTCATCCTCACACTGCATTGGATGACTCTCTCTCTTTGGCCAAGCCAATGATGAAGGAAGGAGCTCTACTACCTGTCATCATTCCTCTGAAACAAACTATCCACCTATTGAGAAACATTACCTAGCTTTGATCTTTGCTTCCCAAAAGCTCACTATATGCTTTCTCATAAGGTGAACTTGATCTCGAATAAATCCACTGGTATCTCATGATGGCCAACTATGATGTTTGGCTCATTGGTCCATGATACTCTTTGATATCACATTTACCCCTCCATGCAATAAAAGGATAGCACTAGCAAATTTCTTAGCACACCCACTTCTGATTCTCCTTAGTGATGATCTCCCAATGAACAAATCATGAACTTAGGGAGGTTGGCAAAACCGATGGGAGATGTATTTTGATGGTGCTTCTTTTCAAAGCACCGATCTATTCTTGTGGGAAAGCGGGGGTAGGAATAGTTCTTCTAACTCCAAATCATGATGTGATGATTCTCATACTATCTTTCCAACCCCACAACAAAAGTATGAGGCTTTGATTTGATGCAGTTAGCCATCACTATTAGTGTCAAGAGCATCAACATCTTTGGGGATTCTCGGTTGGTCATCAACCGGATTGTGGTCCTACCAGTCTCAAACCCAAGCTTCATCATACGGTATACCATGAAGCTGTTGGCCCCAAATTCCAAGTCACCATCTACAAAGTTCCCGGAGCAGAGAACACAGTTGCAGATGCCTTGGCCAAACTTTCTAAATAATTGGCATGTCTGGAAGATGAGTCCATTTCAATAAGGGTCCAAAATAGATAAGTCTTATCCTTTATTGATGTTGAACTCATCAAGAGACTTTCTCTTGAAGGGGAGGTTGTCATTGCCAAAATGAATAAGAAGCTAGTTTGGAGGCAACCATTCATAGATTACTTGAACACCGGCAAACTACCTTAAGAAAGGTCACAAGCCCATTGGGTGAAACAAAGAGCTCTCTGCTCTTGTTGGCATGGCACCCATCGGATCTTTGACCAAATGTTATATTTATTTGGACAAACATGAAGCCTGGTTATGGCGAGGTACATTCAGTGTCTGAGCACATCAATTGAAGATGAAGATGAAGATCAAGACTTGGATACTCTTGGCCTGATTACGACTACATGGATGTAGCTAGGAGATGCCATCAGTGTTAGGTACATAGTGTGGTCCTCCACCAACCACCCAACATTCTACACCCTACATTGGCTTCATGGCCATTTGAGTGTTGGGGTACCAACATTGTAGGTCTGATCGATCCTCCTTCTTCCAAGGGGCATCGATTCATCTTAGCTGCCATCGACTACTTTTCCAAGTGAGTGGAAGCCATCCCACTCAGAGAGGTCACATTTCAGCATGTGCTTCAATTTTTTAGGAACCATATTGTATATAGGTTCGGGGTGCCTCGATGAATTATATCTAATAATGGTACTGCATTCAAAAGCATGAAGATCAATAGCTTTGCCAGAAGACACGGTATAGAATATAGATACTCCACCATCTACTACCCCAGAGCAAATGGCTTAGCAAAAGTATTCAACAAAACTCTCATCCATATACTAAAGACTCTTGATGACAATAAACGATAGTGGAATGGCGGTTAGTTTAAGCTTTGTGGGCCCCACCTACAAAACTCCAACTTAGTCTACCCTATTTTCCTTAGTGTATGGGTCCGAAGCAGTTCTTCCTTTAGAAGTTCAACTCCCATCACTAAGGATAGCATTGGGTAACAAGATCACTATAGAGCAGAATGCAAAGTTGCGGTTAGAAGAGCTCAAGGTTTGGAGGAGTCAGCTACGGGCATGCAGAATCTAAGTTGTACAAAACCAAAATGATTCAAGCTCACAAAATTTGGTCCACCCTAGGTCTTTAAGTAGGAGAACTTGTGTTAGTCTAAGACTAATTGCCCATTGTGAAGATGGGAGGCAAGTTTGAACCACTTGGGAAGGCCCCATGTCATAGAAGGCCTACCAAGGAGGATCTTATCAGCCTATTGATTATAAGGGGAACACCCGATGCTTCCAATTAATGGGCTCTATCTAAAGAAATATTACCCATGAAATAAATCATGTTTGCAAAAAATCATTAATAAAAAGAAAAATATCTGATTCCATTCATCAAATCTTATCTTCTTTCAAAGTGTTATTTATTTATCTTACGAATCCACTGTAACGTGTCTAGGGTAGGTGTAAGAGTCCCCCAGTGGCATCCTATCCCTCTTTCACAACACAAAAATAATCTCCCAACTCTTCTAGAATAGGTGTAAGAGAACCCAAGAGTCATCCTATTTTGATTAGCATAACTAAGATAGGTGTAAGAGAACTCAAGCAACATCCTTTCTTAGTGGGAATTCCCATTTGCCATTTATGGCACCATTCCATCAAACCCTTAGTGTGTTTAAGGTAGGTGTAAGATTCCCCAAGAGGCATCCTATTCCTTTTAACACATGCACAACAATAAAAACAAATCTTTTATCTCTAGCCATTTTGATGTGGGAGCAAGCCCACTGGCACTCACTCATTAGCTCTAGGTTGGGTCTACATGCTACCTCGTATGTCACCCGTGGTCATTTATTGGAGGATGTGAGTCCCAAGCTTTCTTCCTAACACTTGTAAACCAATGAGCACCTTTGTATGTGTCTTTCCTTGCCGATGTACCTCATGTTGACTTTGCTTAAGAAGATGTGAGTCCCCATGCTTTCTTCTTGAACTAGCCATCATGCTAACTAGGTTGTATATTTGAGGTTTAGGATAAGTCCCCAGGCTCCTTTCCTCTTGACTACTTTTGAGTTAATATCCCCAGTGGCATTCACTTAATAGTCTCCTAGGTCGGGTAATTTTGTCGAGAAGAGACTATCCAACAATCAATTTTGTTATAGGAGGATGTGAGTCCCCGAGCTTTCTTCCTAGGTTGATTATTGCAAATTGATGGGCACCTTAGGTTGGTTGATGTTTTTTATGCTAACAATGACTCACTCGGTGGACACACCACTCATGGCAGATATGAGTCCTCGTGCTTTCTCCTTGAGTTGGATACCGAATACCTATTGGATATATGACTAGTCATGTCATTTTCTCCAAGGTGTTGGATTAAGCCCTTATCCCCATCCCACATGCACTCTATTTGGATCAAGTCCTTTGACCCCATTTAGACTACGGTTACTTTTTTGGATTCCTTTCCTAGTAGCCATGGTTGGAGAATTTGTCCGGATGCAAATTCTCCCTTGGTTCAGTAAAACTAAGATAGGTCTAGGCTAATATAAGCTGCTTCTTAGTGTGATCCCTCAAAAACTAACAGGGTCCATGATAAAGAAACAAATAAACAAAATTTTTTGATTAGAATTCAAGCCCCAAAGGGCCCTTTTCCCAAGTGCATCATCTATCTTTAGGTGTGTCGAACTCCCTATAGGAATTGCTTACTACTACGAGTTGAGATAAATCCCGGTCGTACTCACTCTGCGGTTACCCTTAGGTTTTCAATCTATTTTCCATAAGCGGGTTACCGATAATCATTCACTTTGAAAGATATAAACTATGCATTCTTTCTAGCATGATTGTAAATAATGATAAATAGGTCAAGTTGATTTGTTGCCCAAAGCAATCATCACCCAGTGGTCTTTTCTAGTGGAAGATGTGAGTCCCTGAGCTTTCTTCCCTTAAATTGATCATTGCAAATCAAAAAGCACTCCTTTGGTCGGATAATTCTCCCATTGGCCGGGAAGCTACTCACTTTGGTTTAGTAAATTTGAGATAGGTCTAGGCTTCAATAAACTCCTTCTCAGTATGATCCATCATAAACCAATGAAATCTATCAAACTAAATTAAAAAATGAAATAATCTTTGACTATCTTGAGTGATTTAAGTCCCTGGCATTCACTCAATAATTCGTTAGGTTGATTATTGCCCAAAGCAACCAATCACCTTAGTGATTCCTTATTTTTAGAAGATGTGAGTCCCCACGCTTTCTTCTTAAGACCTGGCCATTGTATACCAAAAGGCATTTCCCCTTTATTGGATAGTTCTATCTTGTGGTTAGTAGACTACTCCCTTTGGATTGGTAAATCTGAGTTAAGTCTAGGTCTCCATGGCCCCTACTTAGTGCAATCCATTGCAAACCAATGGAATCCATCAAAACACATCTAAAAAAATTTAATCTTGACTATCCTTGAGTTAATCTAAGTCCCCCAATGGCATTCACTCAATAGTCAGCCCTAGATTGGGTTCAATCTCTTATTTTGCTAATAGATTACCCATGGTCTGAGATGTAAGTCTACTCTTTCTTCTGATATGTATATTGAAAGGCATCCTTTTGGTTGGCTAGTCCTACTATGTGCTTAGTAGACTACCCCTTTAGATTTGTAAATGTAAGTTAGGTCTTAGCCTACATGGCTCCTACTTAATGTAGTATATTGCAAACAAACAGGGTTCATCTTAAAATTCAAACCTAACAAAAATTAAAAAAAAATTCAACTCTCTTCCCCAGCAAAATTTAAACAAATCTTTTTTCTCCTCAGTGAGACACAAATCAAATCAAACCTCTCATCCCTTTGTGGTTTCTTTGAACATGTTTCCCTAGTGGAAGGTTCACACTATCCCTTAGTGGATTCTTCCCTCTCTCTTATGTCTTAGACATAAGTAGAGCCATATTGCACTAAGCTCTGGATTCTTTCTATGCATTGGGTTAAAGATAGATTATTTATGTCAGTGCTTGTGATCTCTGTTGTTGATCATTTCGGTCACACCAATCGTGCGGTGTTCCTTGTGTCACACCACACTATTGGTGCCTTTGTTGACCTCATTTTTAGAATGAGCTCTCAACCCCTCCATCTTAGACATAGGACTTCTCTTAGACTTTAAGAGTTAGTCTTAAGACACATCTAGTGAGGTGGATCACCCTAGCCTAGAGACTTAGAAGAGTTAGCCATAGGAATAGGTCATGCCTTGGGGTGTTAGGAAAATTTGCCACCCTTAGCTTAACCATTCCTCACTTTCCTTCCTTCAAGTTAAACTCCAAATCAATCTTATTTGATTTTCTCCAAACTCAAATCAACTCCATGTGATTGAAATCCATGATTGAAATCCATGATCAAATCATTCATGAAATTCTAAGTCCAAATCTTTTTAAGTCCTTAATCTTCTCTTAAGGACTTAGCCCAAATCATGATCAAACCAAATCAAATCTTTGAGATTTTTTCATTTATATTCTCATTTATATTCACATATATAAATGAAATATAAATATCAAATCAATCAAACTAAACTCAAAATTCAAAATCAATTCATGAAATTTCTTAAGTTAATCCTTTTTTTATGGACTTAGCCTAAATCATGATCAAATCAATTCAAATCATGGATTTTCTCATAACTCATTTATATTCTCATTTATATTCACATATATAAATGAAATATAAATATAAATCAATCAAATCAAATCAAAAATTAAATTCCAAATCTAAAATCCTTTTTTAATTTTCTTAATGGACTTAGCCTAAATCATGATCAAATCAATTCAAATTCATGGGATTTTCTCATAACTCATTTATATTCTCATTTATATTCACATATATAAATGAAATATAAATATAAATCAATCAAACCAAATTCAAAAATTCAAATCCAAACTCCAAAATTTTCTAAGTCCTTTAAATCCTTCTTAATGGACTTAGCCAAATCATGATCAAATCACTTCAAATCCTTGAAATTTTCTCATGATCATTTATATTCTCATTTATATTCACATATATAAATGAAATATAAATTCAAACAATCAAAACCAATTCCAAAATCAAACTCAAATCCATTCAAAATCAACTAAGCCTTTCAAGTCAAAATCTTGAACTTAGCCGTCAACTTCAAATCAAGCCAAACTCTTGATTTTCTTCATGATTCAATCAACCCCAATCATGAATTCAAATATAAATCAAACTTCAATCACAATCAAAATCAATTCAAAATCAAACCCAAATCCTTTCATATTCTTCCTTTGAATATGAAATTGTCAAATATCAAAACCCATTTGACTTCAAACCACTTGCAAATGGATTTATATTTCAATCATAAGTCCATATACAATCAATCAAACTCAAATCAAGCTTTGACCAAGCCATTTGACCCACTTAGGCTCACTTGACCCAAAGTGACCTAAAGTACCCTTATGAGCCAAATTCTAATCTAACCAAATTGGATTGAAAAACTCACCTATGCCTCTCATCATGATCAATCATCATGGGATGATCAATCAATCAAATTGGGTCAAACCAAGTCAAACCTAAGGGTTGACCAAGTCAACACTTAGCCCAAAATGAAACCTAACATAGCCAAAATTCCACCATAGGCAAAATTGATTGAAACCATTGATCTAAGTTCATTCATGACCTATGTTTGAACTTGACCAAGTCAACATTTGAGCCTAACCTAGCAATTGGCCACTTGACCCAAGTTGACCCAACTTGACCTAAAAGTCAAAATGTGTCAAAACTTGATCTAAGCCAAATTGATTGAAACCAATGGGTCAAGTTCATTCCAAATCACTTGTTGAACTTGACCAAAGCCTCAATTGGCCAACTAGACCTAACTAGCCCAATTGACCTTGACTGACTTAAAGGGTCATGTTGAGCCAAATTTGAACTTAACCAAAATTGATTGGAAACAAAGATAACAATACACTCTATATGACTAACCAAACCTAAACCTACCCTTGACCTAGCTCAAATAGGTCAACTTGATTTGACCTAAATGAAGTCATATGAGCCAAATTCAAAACTAACCAAATTGAATCAAACCAAAGCCACCAAAACATTTCAAATGGTCATATGAACTTGACCCAACCCTTGGTTTGACCCAATTTGACCAATTGGTCAACTTGACCCAAGTTGACCCATTTTGACCTAAATGGGTCAACATGAGCCAAAGTTTATTAAATGAATTCCAAATCTCATGAAACTTGGCCAAACCTAGTTTCTCCACATACACAATATATCCAAATTAAAAAATTAGCAAAATGACCATTCTATCACTAGGCTATAGAACAAATTTTGGCCTAATCCATGGGTAATTTGGTCATACCCTCTTCATATCAACTTGATGCCTTCCTAATAGCTCAAGTGGACCCAATGAAGAGTGGTGCACCCAACCCAATGGGTTTGGGTCAGCCCAAATGGACCCAAGGCCAAAACTAACCCCATAGATCAATTTGATGCACATGAGAGGTTGGCAATCCACTCAAGACCTCAAACTGACCATGTGGGAAGATCTAACAGCCTAAACAAACATTTTTATGTGGTCAATTAGATCAAAACGGAAAGGGAAGTGTCAGTCGTTCGATTGCCATAGGGGGAGATATACTCCCCCTAATTCAATTTGAAATCATCATTCCCTCATTCGATTGAAGCCTAGAGAGTGTTAAGAAAGATTAGAGAGCCATCCTAAGCTTTCTAAGAAGGATTGGAAATAACTACTTCATAGTTTTCCCCATTGAAAAATAGGGGAGCTCCTTTGAATCTTCAACTTCCTCTTCACTCAAATCCATCCCAATTCCTCTTGCACACCCTTGAGGATCAAACCCAGTACCTCAAGCTCATCGAGTTCCCAAAGCAAGGAGAGCCTTAATTGGATCAAAGTTGAAAAGGCGGTGAAGTGGTGTTGGTCCATAGGAAGATCCACTCAACCTTAAGGCTTGAAATTTTCAACAGGGCTTCGTCTCCACTAGACGAAGCTACCTCATCGAGCTCGAGTGGTGGTAATCACCTCCAGCGAGGTATGGAATTTTTCAACCACTTAGCTTAGGGGGTGTTGGTCTTTTGTGAAATCAATTTCCAAGTCATGAGAAATCCACCGTTGGATAAGCTTCTCATTAGCTTTAGATGGTGTGGGAACAATTTCATTCCCATCCGAGCTCAATTGAGCTCGGATCATCCCTTAGATTATGGACGAACTCTGTTTAGCCAAAGGGAAGAACTGGGGAGATCCTGGCCATCCATCCGCACATTTTGGATGGACGGCCAAAGATTATTACCACATTTACAAAATGCTTTATCCCTTTTAAAACTGCAGGATGATCCCTATACATTCGATCCTTAATCGAACGGCAAGGATCAAAGTGCATCCCGCCATCGCGCCGCCAATGTGACGTTTATGTAATAGGCTCACCGTGCGATGCATGTAAAGCGTGCTGATCATCGCCGCTACGTGTCGCGCTGTGAGCTGAGGGATTAGTTAGGGGATTTAATTAATGTTAATTAATCTCTTGATCTTCAAAAAATTATATCTCCTTTAATAAAATTCAAAAAATATGAGGTAAAATTCTATGGAAAGATAATTCAACCTAAAATATTTTAAAAATAATTTCAATATATTTTGAATTATCCTTTTCTCTAATTTTAGGTTTTATTGGAAATTATATTTTGCTAATTACCTCTTAATTAAACCTTTAATTAATTCCAAACTTCTTGGGTATGTTTTAGGAGATGACCTCTACCTCCCTTAATTTTGTTGTTATTTAAGGCTTAAATGGGGGAATTACAAATGTGTTTCCTAATTATCCTCCTTATGTAATTAAGGATATTAGGGTTTTGATTAGTGTTTTAATTCATTATTAAGGTTGATTAAAGTTAGATCCAGTGGATAGGATATTTAGGGAATAATTTGAGGGCATTTGCCCTAAGCTATTCCCTAAACCCCCTTTTATTTCCTTAATCCTCTCTTAATTAAAGGTTAATTTATTAATTATCCCCTTAATTAATTTCTAAAAATTCTAAAAACTTTCATAACTTAATTAATCTACTTTGGGTAGATGCTTAGGGGTTTAAGAGCCTAAGTTCAATTAAGAAAATCAAAACCCAATTCATCTATGTGAAAGGGTGTTTTGAAATTACTTAAGTTATACCCCTTAACTTAATTAATCATTAATCATGAGCCAAATTGCATTAGGCCCTTTTCTTCCAAGGTGCATTGCAAATTTAAATTCTTTGTGAGTTTTTTTTATGTTATCTCATTGGCTCATAATTACTTGGTTAACTATGTTAAGGTGGTGTAGGTAAGGGTTAATTAACTTGCTTAATTCATACCTTAACATAATTAACACATAAAAATGAATCTAATCATCTAAAAGTTAAACAAAAATATCAAACACATATGGGAATGGGTTAGGAACAGCAAACTCAACTCACCTTTTCAAAATTAAATCAAACTTAAAACTAAACAAAAATCACATTGAATAAACTTTGATTTATTTTAAACTTTCTTATTCCATAAGAATGTCTTTAGGATTTAATTAAAGTGAATGTGTTTTTTCATTGCTTTGATTCTTTCCCCAACATGTTAAATTTGTATGTCATGTGGTTTCATGATCCATATTTTTTAAATTAAAATTTAAAAATGAAATTGTTTACTTTATGTTAAATTTGCATGTGTTGGCTAAAGCAGAAATATGAGTGGCTATTATTACTATTAAATTCAAATTATTTTTAAAACATATAAAAATAATGCCTAAAACTGGAAGTGTGCTACTTATATTTTAATTATAAGCTTGCATGTGAAGAAAATATAATGATGTGCTTAGTATATGTGTCCCTTCTCTTTTATGTTATGATAGTTTTGAATAGGAATTTGGTAAGATGTATGGTTCATTTGAAAAGAACCTAACACTTACCTAATTTCATATCCTATTCATTCCTATGCTATCACTTAAGAAGGGTTACCTATACTTGCACACATAAATTGTATAAACAAAATAAATCAACTAATACAACTTTTGCATTCTTTCTTTCCAATTTATTTCTTTTGTACATATGCTTGTAGAAAGTGGTATATTAGTATGGACAACCCCGAGATTGTGAGGCTTTAAGTAGCCCTAAGTAGGTCTTGTACCTTACACCTCTGGTTAACAATGGTGTTGTACTCACTTATGTCTTTCTTCCTTTCATGTGTGCATGTGAAAATTGGATAAGAAATACCTTTTCTACTTAAAGAAAATCATGTATATTAAACTTTCAAATTTTCTTAAATAGATTACTTAGCTTGCATCATAGAGTGTGTTAAATATTCTCATTTGTATGTATAGATATGCTTAGGATTCATTTATATGCATGTTATATATGTTGGGAAAGAAGTAAAGTAATGTATGTTTTGTAAATTTAGTTCATTTTATTTAATCTTAAAATGCCTTTCTTTTTGAATGGGTTTATTTAGAGTTCATCTAAACTTAGGATTAATTAAAATACTTAATCAAAAGATTCAATAAAAAAACTAAAAATGCGAATCTACTTTAGTAATTACTTAGGTTAGGAAAGCAAAGAGAAGTTCTCTTCTCTTTCTCTCTCTTTATAACTTAGTAATTAATTGTATGATTCACTTAAACTAAATCAAAATATGAAATAAAATCAATCCTAAAATAATTAAATAACTTAAATGAAACCCTCCTCTAAGTTGAACAAGTTTTTACACTTAGAAAATTTGAACCTAAAGCCATAGCTAAGCATACCACATAAACCTTCAAAGCACACACATTAGCCTAAGTCACAACTTTTAGCTTTAGGTTAAGACGGTGGATGTTTCGATATTTATTTTGTTTTGTGATATATATTTTAGACTGGATGTTAGGGTGTATGCTCGTAAAATGAATCGTAGGACGCTATGAGTCTAACTATTATTTTCTATAGGGGATTGTGCTTAAGGGGTGCTATCATAAATAAAAATATAAATGCTTTTGTTTTCATGTGATTTATACACCTAAACATAATCCAATAGACTAGGTGGACTTAGTTACCCATGTGTGGGGTGATAAGTCCAATATGCATGCTTGGGATTTGTGTGATTTATTTTAGCTAATCTTTGTTTTGCAGGTGTTAGTTAGATTTTCATTCTTTTCCTTTTCATGTGAATTTATGCAATTAGGATTTTGGAATGATTGTTATGGGGATTAGGATGAGCATTGGTCATAAGATCCTATCTTATGCACCATGTGAAGCTTTGGAGCATCTACCTTCCAACCATCCAGAAGAAGGAACCAAAGAAGGAAGAAGAAAAGAAGAAGAAAGAAGAAATGAAGCTTGAAGACCCTCATAATAATGAATTCCTTGCTTAATTATAATTTAATTTATTTGTAATCTGGATTGTATAATGGTAGAGCTCGGCTACCCATTTTGTTATTTTTGGGTTTGTGCGGTGGTGCTCAACCACAACGGCCTTTTATTCTTTTTTGTAAATTAGCTTTATAAATTGATTGATAATTTGTTTAGCTTGTGCATTAAATGACATGTATTTTCTTAGTTTCTTCCTTGCTTTATGTATGGCCTCTATGTGTATTAGGCTTTTTAGGAAAAAATAAATCTTTTATCAAACTTAATAACTCAAAATTAAAAAATAAAAAAAACTCATAACCTCACATAAAGCTTAGGTTTAAAATCAAGATAAAATAATTAGCAACTCCTTAGCTGGATGAGTATTTCTTTTACAATATCAAGCACAAATGCATCTTATTTTACTCTTGATTGGATGGCTTTCACCTTTGCCAGAGAAACTTGGCTTGACCTTTGAGAGTCATGGTGAAAACATACCTCCTCCCTTCTCGCTGATTTTGGCCAATAACTTTATTTCTCATGTATTAGACATATGAATCCTATTAGCGTGAGTAAAAATAATTGTACAAAAATGGAAATAAAAATAAAATTTGAATTACATTAGATTTAGGTCATTTGAAGCATGTCGTTACATGATCTAGTCTCTTTAAAGAGTGAGTTTAAGGACTCTGTCTTTTTCTAAATAAATAATAGTCTAGCTGTCTTGCATAAGCATAAAGACTTGCCTACATGTATTTAAAATTGTAGGAGGAGTTAGATGGCCGTCACCCCCAGGCGGTTGTAAGTCCAAGCTGTCGGGTGGTTTGTCCTTTCTTGTGGAGGCAAACCAATTACCCATTTTCGCCTTATATTTAGGTTGTGCTTTCGGCCTCGCCAAAGATCCCTAGATTTAAGTTCTTAGGTTGCTTCTCCCCTTTATAGGTCCTAAGCTTAATTCCTCACCTCTTAGGCATTTCCTTAATCTTGTGTTAAGGAATCATAAGTCCTAAATTTCTAATGGAAAAATTCAACTCAAATAAATTAAATCAATTTCAAAAATATAAAGCCCAACTATAGGATAGTTGAGATATTTGTTAAGTTTTCTAGCATCATGGGCATCTCCTACTTATCTTTCTTTTGGCTTCAATAATAACTCCCACTTTTTGATCAATCCCATTTATCTTCAAAAATAAACCAATCGATTGATAGTCCTTTCCTATTGAAATTTTTGAAGACAACGATCGTTTATCTTAATCGAGAGTTTTTTTAAGGAATGACCACTCCTTATGATGTAATTAACTATGAGGGCTTGCCCCTATAGGAAACTTAATGAACCCGATTTAAAATAAACCCTACTTTACTTTTCTATATAAAGTAGGGGAAGAATCTCTGGTACATATGCAGACCCATCGTCCTTAAGAGTCCTTATTGAGGTGATTAGGTCCATTAAAGGGTAGTGACTTCTATCTTTTGAGATAGTACACTATTCCTTGGTGATGTACTCGATCACCAGAATAAGTGCATCTACAGATCTGCGTGACATCCTAAAAAGATGAATTTCTATATTCTTGCCTCTCTTTTCTCACCACAGATTTGAAGGCGACTCTATAGAAATTTTTTCTAGCCAACATTAACTTATATTGATTTGATTTGAAATACCAATCACATTTTGATGAAAGTATCCCCTCCAGTTGAAATCTTCATTCACCACATCCATCATCGGGGTAGTTTATTATTTCGCTGTTTTAGATCATGTCTACTCTATTAATTCAATGATAGAGGATCAAATATACTGTCATATGACAGAATTAGCTTCTCATATATTTTATTAAGTTCAAAATATTATAATATTATTTTAGTTTTTTAGGTTTTGTTAACCCAGACCTGGTCTTAAGACCCAACCGGGAAGCAACTTGTGCAGCATCCTCAAACACTAAGTTCATGCATTCAGTATAGTGTCAGGGACCATGCAGGTGTATTTTTAGATTGCTTACAGAATTTTAAGGTATTGAATTTAAGTTTTAATCATGCTTTATAATGTGTGCAAGAGTTCAATTAAAGTCTTAATTAATGTCTTTTGTTCGCTTGTACGATATGTTGTGAATCCGGTGGCATAAAGTGTTTCAACTCATGTTCAATTATTTAGATTAATATTCATTTGATTGCATTGGATTGGCATCTAACTTATTGTAGACTATTATTAGTCAGATAATTGAAAGTCTAATCTTATCTCAGTAGCTTAGTATATTAAACTTAGTTCAATTATTGATCTTATTACTCGTTTAAGATTTAAATATTATTTCTTAACTATTTCATTTTTATTAATTATTAATTATTATTTTGATAAATTTTTGGCAACCTCCCGACGTCATCCTCACATAAAGGGCTGCTTTGGGAGTACTTGAGCCTTCCTATCATGTTTAAAATAGTATACATAGTCAGTGTCTTGCGACATTGTGGCTTAGAAAGTCTTTTAAACCCACCATGCTTAAGAAAGCATGCATAGGCCTTCAATATATATGTTTGAAATGAAATTTGACAACCTCCCAGCGTCATCCCCATATAGGAGGCTGCTTTGGGAGTACTGAGGCCTTCCCACCATGCTTATGGAAAGCGTACATGGTAGGTGTCTTGCGACACCGTGGCCCAGTGATTTTCTTGTACCTACCGTGCTTATTAAAAGCGTCGCATAAGCTTTCAAACCTACATAAGAGACATCCTGGTTTTCTCGCCATGTTGAAGCAACATGCACAAGTACTTATATCTAATAAATATGTGCAATTGTATTAAAGCAGTGGGTATATGAATTTAATAGACTAAGTAGACATATGTACAGGTATTTAAAGTGAAATTCGACAGCCTCTCGGTGTCATCCCCATGTAGGGGGCTGCATCGGGAGTGTTATAGCCTTCCCACCATGCTAATGGGAAGCGTGCATGGTCGGTGTCTTACGACACCGTGGCTTAAGAGATCTTCTAAACCCACCACACTTAAGAAAGCGTGTATAGGCCTTCAATACTTATGTAAGAGACATTTGAAATAAAATTTAGCAGCCTTCTGGCATCATCCACATGTAGGGGGCTGCATCGGTAGTGCTAAGGCCTTCCCACTATCTTATGGGAAGTGTGCATGGTAGGTGTCTTGCGACACTGCAGCCAAGTAATTTTCTTGCACCTACCACGCGTATGAAAAGCATTGCATAGGCCTTCAAACCTGTGTAAAAAACATCCTAATTTTCTCATCACGCTGAAGCAGCATGCACAAGTACTTATATCTAGCAAATTTTCCTGTTGTGCTTAAGCAACAAATAGGTACTTATGATCTTGCACAGCATTTCCTACAATTTTATTCTCATGAATACATCGAAGTGAGGCAATCTAATAGATCACAAATAATATCACTCCACCACAATATGATTCACATTTTCATCATTTGCCTATCGAATCTCAGTAACAAATTCACCCCGATAGTTGGAATTGGCAACAAAACTCTTCGTTTCAAAAAAATTTCCAATCCTTACATCATCAAAAAGTTTCTCCAAATGCGTATGAGATGTACCAAAAAGTTCTTCCTAGTTCTCATAACTCAAGTCAACAGTTACATAAATCATTATAGAAATCATATTTGTCAATTCTAGTCTCCATTCTAATATTAGAAGGCTTTGGTGTTGTTGAATCAACTGAACCAACTTCTTGATCAGAACTGCATATTATAGGATTTGGACTAGTTGACAAAGAACCAATATGAATATTCTGTTTATTCACATCCTCCATATTATTAATTATGCTTATGTCTGCATTATCTACATTACAATTGTTTGGAAGGAGTCCTCAACAAGTACCAGTGTTATTCTCATTAATGCTCATTAAACCCATTCCCTATTCACAACTAGAATCTATCTTTGGAGGGAATTCTAAAACAAAGGACCATATGTTAGCAAGCTCTCCAGTTGATGGATAGCTAGTGTAGCAGCTAATTGTCTGCTTTTTATGACCTGAAGTTGATGTGAAAGCACTGTGTCCATTCTAATCACAGTTATGGCAAAGTGAAATGCTCCCTTCAATACATCTAACTGTTGTCGGCTGTGAATAACATCTCTTGCCTAAAAGAGTTTGAGAATGATGCCTTGTAAGTGCGTTAGCAGAGTGAACATTGTGATCACAAGACAAGCATAAGGATGCAGCCTCTAATCTATAGTATACAACTGATCTTTGATCTCCACAAAAGTCACAAAGAAAGCCCATAATTCTTTACCATAATTAGATAAAAAGTAGGACAAGGTGAGAACGATAAGTGATAATGGCTACTACAGGACACTTTCACGCATGCAAAGTCGAAGATGAGAGATTAACCATGAATGTCTAAACATTAGAAGGCTGCCAAACAATCACTTATAGCTTTCTAGATCAATGACGAAGCTCTTAGCTTCCCCACGTGCAACAATAAAGAGCAGCAGATAAATTGTCTTCCTAAGCAGCAATGAAGAGGTGCAAATGAAGCTTCCTTAGAGTCGCTATCCATGAGATCTTTTAACGGCGTGTGATGGCACCCACCGAATCCTCTTCTTCTCTACCACCGACTTTGTCATCTCGCCGATGGGGCTTCTAGGGTTCTTTTCTCCATCTGTGTCTCATTCTTAATCGAGGCCATAGACAAAAAGCCTCGAATCATGGCAGACGGTCATAGTGAGAAGGAGAGGGATGGTTGCGAGAGAGAGCGAGAGGGAGAACAAGAAAAATTCAGCTGAGTGGGGAGTTTTTTTTTTTTTTGCTCCCTAGGGTTAGGGAATGAGAGGTTTATATAGGGTTTTTTATTTAATTATTTAATTAGCTCCAATTTGAATGTTCACATTGACATTATTACATATGCATTATATATATATATATATATATATATATATATATATATATATATATATATATATATATATATATATATATATATAAATTTTACATTATTCGATGTTATGAGCATAGCAGTGCATCGTTTCTCAATTGGAAGTTGTTTGGTTCAAGTCGACATCGAATCGGGGTCAATTTCAATTCAGAATCATGCGTCGTCGCATCCGATCGCTCAACATTCACGCAGACTCGTCCGAATTGAGCACGAATAGTCTCATTTGATAGGTTTTGATGCTAATGATACAATCAATTTTACGAAAGGAGGCTATTTGGGCAAGGTCACAGCTTTCTGACTCCGATATACGTATAAGCTTATCAATAGATTTTCCTCTTGATCAATCGACAATCGAATTGTGCAATCAGTATATTTTGATCAATTTTGATATTCTAAATACGATGGTGAAGTTCGTTCATTGATCAGAGGTCATTTCAACTACTTTCAATGATGTATGGTGCATTTCAGCCTCGATTTATGCATTATTGTATTTGAAACTGATCTACTTCGTCTTATGAACTCAACTCGACTTATGTGGCATACATGGAGATCAACAAAGAATACAAGGAGCTTTTAAAGAACCTAATAATATACCTTAAATTTAGAGATGTTAAGCCAACTCCTCATGTTTTCTAATGTATTAATAGTCTTAGTTCTATAGCATTACTTTTTTTAATGTTGTTATAAGGCATTGGTGATTAGTGGTAGGGTCAATAATTGGATATAATATTCATTGAAAATAGAACTTTAGTATTACATGGTTTGAACTTAAAAGTTATCATAAATGTGTCATAAATGCCAAGGGTGAAGTAGAGACATTCGTAGGCTTTTGCCAAGGTCTATAATGATTACAGAGAACATAAAGACTTCTTGAGTAACAAAGAAGAAATTTCTGAGGACTTGAGAAGAACTTCTTTGAGACATGAGATCTTTATACAATTGTGTTATTGATGTGTTATATAAAAGGTTAAGATGTATTATCAAAAAAAAATTGCAGTAAATGAAAAGTACACTACGTTGTCATGCTATGTTCTTCCATCAACTTTCCACTTACTACATTATTTTTCATTCTCATTTTACTTGGGATGAGACTTGGAGAGCCTCATGTCACCTACCAACTTTAGGTACATGGTAGTTGAGATATGTGGTGCCTCTCTCATGGCCAACTCCGTGCACAATCTTCTTGATATAACAAACAAGCATACATACTAAAGCACTATCATTTAAGCCACTCCCTAAAAGTTCTTAGTGATATCCTCATTTTGATTTTTTAATAGGTCACCAAATATAGCACATAGATTATGGCAATTAAAGTAGGAGAATGTCAGTTGAGATGAATTCACCAAAGCATGTCATCCATTGAGACCATGAAGAGAGTCTTTATGATAGATATATAGGATTTCGTTAGTGGACATAGCAATAAAAAGGTATGATCATTATGCCATTTTTATGTTTAGCAATTTTCTTTTAATATTAATCATGCAATGATTTATTTTATGAATGAAATAAAAATTTTAGATCAATGTTTATAAGCATTATGTTATAGTAGAATTTCATTATGTATGTCATGATGATGATGTTGTTAACAATTTATAAGCATTTATAATGACCCATTTGGAATAGATACACCCAATTAGGTTAAGGCAAGGGATAGATAAGCCTATTGTTTTTTTTTATTCTAGTCAATAACCTCATCATCTAATTGTACATCTTAACACAAGCAATATAAGGCTTTTCTACTTATAGAGGTTTATAAAGTGTTGTTATTAGGACTCACAAAGATACCTCTATAGTCATCATCTCATCTATTCATTTTATTTTTATTTTTAAGATATAATCATCTTTATTTTTATTATATTATCAAAAAATTGCATAAAATGAAAAGTGCACTAAGTTATCATGACATGCTCTTCCATCAATTTTCCACTCACTATTATATTTTTCATTCTCATTTTACATGAGATGAGATGTACTACTCATAGGTACAGTTTATTTTGCAAAAATATATTATAAAAAGGGATATAATTTTTTTTGAAATATTATTAAAATGATAATAATCATGACATGAATCCTTTAAAATATTGTGTTAATGCTAAGACATCCCCTAGATGTGACGTGTTGTATGGCTTGAATACAGTGAAAAGTCTAAAAGACACGGTCTGCGCAAAGTTAAATAAGCAAGGGTTCCCACATTATGGATGGATGTGGGCAAAGAAGATAGTCCATGAAACTAAAATTAGGTTATAAACTTAGAATATATATATACTATTACAGGTAAATTAATAGAATTAATAGATATTATGGTTCATAGGAAAATAAATATTTTTTGTATTCAAGAAACTAAATTGGTTGGGGAGAAGGCTAAGGAGATTGATAGTTTAGGTTTTAAACTTTGGTATTCAAGTAGAAGTAGAATTAGAAATGACATAAGTGTGATTTTAGAAAAAATTTGAAGGATAATGTTATAAATATTATTAAATTTGGAGATAGAATTATAGTTATAAAGATTATTGTTGATACTAAGATTATTAATGTTATAAGTGTTTATGCTCCTCAAGTAGGTTTGGATGTTGGCTCAAAAGAAAAATTTTGGAATGAATTAGAGGAATTAATACAAAAGATACCTCTTGAAGAAAAAATATTTACTGGAGGGGATTTAAATGGAGATATCGGTAGAGTGGTAGAATATTTAAAAAGTAATCATGATGGCTATAAACTATAATAGATTTTATTTTAGCCTATAATTTTATAGCTATTAATACTTTATTTAAGAAAAGAGATGAGCATATTATTATTTATAAAAAGGGATCTCGTAATGCAGAGATTGATTATTTTCTGATAAGAAAAATAAATTATTTAGATTGTAAAGATTATAAGGTCATTCCAAGTGAAAGTTTATATACCCAACATCGATTGCTAGTTTTAGATTTTAAGATGAAAGATTGAAAAATAAAAAATAAATTAAATTATTATCCTAGGATTATATGGGGGCACTTAAAGAATACTAATAAATATATTTTTAAGAGCAAGCTATAAGAGCATAGAATTTGAGATGTTCATAAGGAAGCTAATATTATGTGAGAAAAAATAGCAAGTGAAATTAACAAAAAGCTTCTTTTAATAAAAATAGTTGGTGGTGGAGTTATAATGTGCAAAAAAAGATAAAAAAAATAAGAAGCATTATTATAAAACTTGGTTTAGATGTAAAAACTCAGAGAATTGGGAAAAATATAAAGTGACTCATAGAGATTATAAGAAATCATTATATGATGCAAAAAAATTTAACTTTTAGTGATTTATACAATAGATTGGATACCAAAGAAGGTGAAAGATGTATGTATAAGTTAGCCAACCAAAGAGATAGGAGAAGTAAAAATCTAGTTCAAGTGAGCTGTATTAAGGACGAAAATCATAAAGTATTTTTCCTAGAAAAGAATATTGAAAATAGATAGATACGATATTTTGATAAACTTTTCAATGAAAGATTTGAAAATACGATTAAATTTAGTAACCTTAATACCTTAAATAAAAATAGAGAATTTTATTTTTATCATCGTATTAGTAAATTTGAAGTTAAAGAAGCTTTAAAGAAAATGAAATGTGAAAATTTAAAATGAAAATATTTGAAATCTTTTTATTTTAAAGACTATAAAGATGTCAGATGAGTGAGAAAGAGTTTGTTGGTTCCTATATTTAAGAATATAGGTGATGCAAAAGAGTGTGCAAATCATAGAGGAATTAAGTTAATGTGCCATACATTAAAATTATGGGAGAGAGTAATTGAGCATAGGTTACGATGTGATACAAAAGTTTCTAACAATCAGTTTGGTTTCATGCTAGGTAGATCTACTATGGATGCTATACATTTGTTAAGAGGATTGATGGAGAAGTATAGAGAAAGTAAGGAGGATCTACATATGATATTTATTGATTTAGAGAAAGCTTATGATAAAGTTTCAAGATATGTTATTTGAATAGTTCTAGAAAAGAAAGAAGTTAATATTGGTTATTTTAAAATCATTAAGGATATGTATACTAGAGTTGTTACTTGTGTTCAAACACAAAGAGGATTGACAAAATATTTTTCTACAGTTGGATTACATCAAGGATCAGCTTTAAGCCCTTATCTTTTTTGCTTTAGCTATGGATGTTCTTACTAGGCATTTACAAGAAGATGTACCCTGGTGTATTCTTTTTGCTGATGACATTCTTTTTGTTGATAAGATTAGAGAGGGAGTATAAGAGAAATTTGAATTATGGAGAACAACCTTAGAGTCTAAAGGTTTTCATTTAAGTAGATCTAAAATTGAATATATGGAGTGTAATTTTAGTTGTAGAAGTTCTAGTGGTAGTGTTGTGACATTGGGTGAACAAGTCATTAAAAAAAGTGAGTGATTCGGATATCTAAGCTATATTGTTCAAAATGATGGCGAAATAGATGGATATGTTGTTAGTAGAATTCAAGTTGGATGGTTGAAGTGGAGGAATGCATCTGGCCTGTTGTGTGATAGAAAAGTACCACTTAAACTTAAGGGAAAATTTTATAAGATAGTGGTAAGACCTACAATGATTTATGGTGTGGAATGTTGACCAATAAAAGAGAAGCATATGACTAAGTTAAGTGTTATAGAGAAGAGAATTCTCAAGCGGATGACTGGCTTTAGTGGCAGATAAGATTATAGAGAGTCACCTTAGATGGTTTGGCCACATAAAGCGTTGGTCGTCTGATGACTCCCGTTATGAGAGTAGATGCAGTATATTTGACTTATGTTAAGAAAAGTAGATGTTGACCTAAAAAGACTTGGTTAAGATGTATAAAAATAACCTTAGTATACTTGAATTAAATGAGAATTTAACACATAATAAGCCATAATAGAGAAGAAGGATTCATGTAGTCGACCCCACATAGTGGGATAAAGGCTTATTGTTGTTGTATTATTAGAATGGTAATGACCTATAATATTCAAATGTATTTCCTGAATTTTATATTAAGTTTGATTTTTAAACCGCCTTTGCCACATTATAAAAAACTTTGCACTCTATTTTATAAATAGTATCTCTAAATTTTATAAGCATTCTATATGTTGGAAATATAAAGTTATTCATTTAATTTGAACTTATTAAGAAATTTGCATGTACACATAGATTTCCTAAGGTCATTTAGCATATGTTTCACACATCATTCTACTATAATATTCTAAACGTGCTTTAGTAATTACCAAATATTTTTCATAATTTTGGAATGATGGATTTATGAAAATAAATATGTTTTTCTTAAGGGTTATAATAAAAATAAAATAATTTCAATAATTATCTTTATTTTATTTTATTATATATATATTTATATATAAACACTTTACATTCCCTTCCTAGGATTTTTCCTCTCTTTGCACTTAGACTTAGAGAGAGAAAGGAAAAGGAAAAGAAAGACGAAGGAGAGAGAAAGATAGGTTTGGAGGTCTTAGAGTTGATTTTGTCTGTCGAGCCAGTTAGGAAAATTGATCATTTAGAGGTAGGCTGCCGTTACCCTACTTAAATTTTTAGAAATTTTACTTTTTAGTAAAAGTTTTGGTATTTTATTTGATTGGATTTCGTACAAACTCATATCTGCCTAGATTCAAAAACTTTTCGCCGTGTAACTTTTAATATGTTGTTGAATGAATTGTGTTGGACAAATTGACACAAAAAAATAATGTTTCTGCCAGGTATTTCGTGTTATATAGTATTTTGTGTATTTTTATGAGTATATTGAGCCTGATAAAAATTGATATAAGATAAGAAAAAATTCCAAATATTGTTTTGAACATTGCATATAGACGATTTTATAAATTGTGATTGTTAATATATACACACATGTCTACCTACAAATTCTACAGTTATTTTAGACTTGCAAATCTCTTATATATTACAACAATTTACTCTTTTTTATCAAAATATTGATTCAATGGTATTGATGCATTGTAAATATCTATGTAAATATATAAATTAATTTACTTGTAAATTGTGAACTTGGCATGTGAAATATATTAGGAGGCATAAGGGCTTAAGTAACATGTGTACTTACAATGAGGTATAAGGGTCTGAATGAATAGTTAAATGTAAATGTATTTGGGAGGTATAAAGGCTTGTATATATATATATATATATATATATATATATATATATATATATATATATATATATATATATATATATATATATATATATATATATATATGCTCTTAATACTAGAATTGTTCTAACATATTGGACTCAATATTAATTATAATAAACCTACTAATTCACTATATTTTATAGAAAATACTATTTTATCATAGTATGTTGAAAATTTAGAGTAGGTTTCATGTAACCTAGAGAGTATTTATGCTGATTCCTACTTTACTTGTATATGTAAATTGCAGGAAAGTGAAAGGGTAATGAATAGATTGATTAGAGAGAGAGATTTCAAGCACAAGCTCTTGTTTATAGGTATGACTTTTGTTAGAATATAATTATTCTTTTTGCAATCATGGTATTACTATTTTGACCATGATGGTGGTGTATATTTTTTTTTTGTGATTGTATAGTTTTTTTATATGAATCGAATGGAAGTGAATGACTTATATTTTATTATTTATATTGATGATATTAGTGGCTCTGTGTGGAAAAGAAAAAGAAGAAGAATATAATTCATTCCAAATAGATCTTGGGTAGTGTATATTATGCATCCGATATGATGTGACCCATCTTAGTTTAATGGTTATATCGTTTTAGGTCATGACATGAGACTTGGAAGATCCTCATGTTACCCTCCTAACTCTTAGAACATAAAAGTTGAGACATGAGGTGTCTCTCTCATGGCCAACTAACTCTGTGCACAATCTTCTTGGTATAACAAACAAATATATCATACTAAAGCATTATCATTTTAGGGTTAGTTTAAGCCACTCCCTAAAAGTTTCTAGTGTTATCCTCATTTTGATTTTTTTTTTAATAGGTCACCAACTATCATGAATGGATTATGACAATTAAAATAAAAGAATGTCAGTTGGGATGACTTCATCAAAGAATGTCATCCATTGAAACAATGAAGAGAGTCTTTATGATAGACATATGGGACTTCATTTGTGGATAGAATAATAAAAGGTAAGATCATTATGTTAGTTTTATGTTTAACAATTTTCTCTCATAGTAATGTTAATCATGTAATGATTTATTTATGAATGAAATAAAATTTTTGCATCAAGATTCTTATTCTATATTTACATGTTTATGAGCATTATGTTAAAATAGAATTTCATTATGTCTGCCATGATGATGATGTGTTTTCCAATTTGTAGGCATCTACAATGAACCAAATAGAATATTAAAATACCATTTGAACACTACAAAAGATAGACTACTAAAAGATTGTCTAAAAATCAAGGTATTCATATCATTTGTATTATAACAATTAGTCCTAAAATGTGTGAAGTGTTATCTAGAGTTTCCTAACTCATTAAAAACTTTGAATGACATTAGTATAAATCTCACAGGATATTAAATGTCATCATTTATCTATCTATGATAAACCATTTGGAATAGAAACACCCCATTAGGTTTGGGCAAGTGATAGATCAAATATATTGTTCTTTGTATTCTGATTACCAACCTCATCATCTAATTGTATCATCTTAGCACAGATAATAGAATGCTTTTATACTTATACAGGTTTATAATATGTGGTTATTGGAACTCACAAAGCTACCAATGTATTCATCATCTCCTTTATTTTTTTTATTTTTTTTATTTTTAAGATATAATCATCTTTGTTTTATTGTAAAGTTATTGGGTCTATATAGGTTACAAACCCTGGCCAACTTTCTACTTCAATTCATCTAAAGAGTCATCTTCTATTAGCGATGCCATTCACCTAATACCAATCATATAAATAATATTATATATTGTATCACCATTATTTATATGATCTTGATCTATTTTATGTAGACACATCCATAACCTTCTTATGGAATGGTCAAGATCATGTGTTATATGCTAATTATTAAAGGAATATACTCTTCATAGCTATTGACCTTCATTATTTTTTTTCTACTTATCTTTTTAGTTGTCTTGGTTGATTAGTATATAAGCATAAAAAATAACATTGCCAACTTGGGTTAATAAATATTTTTCATACCAAATGAAGAGGGAACCAAAATAATAATCTTAGTCTCCTCCTATTTATGAGGGAAGTTAAAGTGTGACCCTGAAATCATGGCTCAAAATGAGGAATAAAAGTCTAATGTTGTTCTAAAGATCTTCTAAATCTTCGTGGAACTTTAAATTAATTGATCTGAGAAGGGAAGTAAGGCCTACAAATTGATGGACATGTCATGTGACCCACCTGTAATTCAATAGGGACCTCAAGGTGTGATATAATATAATTCACTAATAAATTTTTCTCTCTATTTGAAGACCAACCTTCACTCATAGAACACACTATAATAATTTAATTTGTCAAACATTGTAGATTAGCTAGAAAATCTTTATTTATTTCTCTGGTTGGGTTGAACAACTACCCTTTTTTTTAATGGATCATTATCTTCCTTCATAAGAAATACACATAGAGGTAATGAGATCATTCATTTTATTCCATTTAACATCGCTTCCTCTGTATGTTGACCCATAAAAATCTTATGAAGGACATTCTTAAGCTTTTAGGTCAATTTTCATGTCAAATTTTTTATAATGACCTTCTTAAGAAATTCAAGTGCTCAAGGAAAGAGGAAAATTTTTTTTTTTACATCATCTTCTCATTTTATAATATAAAAAGCATGAAATCTTTTTCTTGTGATAATAAATAGATCTTCTTAATAACCTTATCCTCTTCGATGGCTTGTTTGCTACGCCTCATCTTTATGATTCTCTTAATCATAGCTCTTATTTTTTTAGTCAAAAGAGAGGTGGAGGTCAGCCTTGGGATGAATTGAAAAGATTGAACAAGCAAGGCTACTATATTAAGAATGGGCACAAGTGTGGTGAACAAACATTCAACTAATGAATTGGTTGAAATTGCCTAAACAATATTAGTAATATATCTGTAAATTTCTAATTCTTAAGGTAACTTTGCTTAGTAAAAGCATAAACTCCATGGCTTGGGGACTAAATAGACACCTACCATTTTTTTTAATGTTATTAGAAAAAGAGGATTGCTTCTTAAGGATCATATATACTTCTAAGATAGGTTTATGTCCCTATATAGACTATTTTTATACATAGTGGGCCTCAGAAGAAGTGGAACCCTCAGACATTATCCAGGCATGTTCCCCAATTACAAAATCTTGTTGGAGTAGAACATTGAGTTGTGTAAGGATAATGTTAAACTAGTATTAAAATTTAGTGTCAACTTCCTTCATTCTTAACTCGTTAAAAATTTTACTAAAATTCAATGAACTTGAAATTGTATAGGTTTAGTCTATTGAATCCAAAAGTTCAAAGTAATAATAAATATAATTTATCAATTAATTATATTTTGACCACTAAATTTGACATTTGATTTCTATCATTATTGTAATCTTATATTTTTAGAGAAAAAAATATTAATTTTATTATGCATCTCTAGTTACAAATCATATTTCACATCAAATATAACCTCGATAAGTATTAGCACAAGATATATTTAATATTATTATTAAATTTAATTTAAAATATATTTTAATTTTAACTTTTTTATTTTGAAGATTGATGATGCAATATACACTAGTGGAGCACAAAACTTATAATGGTTACAGTAAACTCATAAAGAAAATGAGTAAGGATTGCAACAAAAAAAAAGTAATTCGCACTTATGATGGACTTGAGTGAAATATGAATAGATAAAAGATGAGGATCGATAGAGTTGCCAAAAAAAATTTATTGGTATATTAATGAGATGAATTCTAGCAAGCTTATTATAATACCTAAAATGATAAAAAAAAATATTGATTACGGGTTCAAAATATAAATAGAAAATCATATTTTAAATTTTATTTTTAAGTAAATAATAAAATATTATCTCAAAAGATAAAAATATTATTCTATCATAAACTCAATCATAAAATTACTTAGATTTTAAAAATTAGACATATATTTTTATAGACCTTTCTTCATTCAATATAAATGAATCTAATAGGCTTTATTTTATTCTAAGATACAAGTTTCTCACTAAAGCAAATCTCTTATGGTTAATTTCACCTCAATAAAATATATATCTTAAAAAACTTTTGATTGAAGTTGTGACAAATATTTTTAGTGTTTCTTAAAATTTATATCACAAATTTAGATTTTATAATTTCAAGAAAAGATTGGCTCAAATTTTAGAAGGGAATTTCGTGATGCCAAAATAGAAAAAGTGTGAGCACCAAATACTCAAAAGCATGAATCAATTCACTATCCCAATTGATTTTGTTGAATAATATCACAATAATTTTCCAGGATCCTTTGTTACCTTAAAAGTTATAGCTCATTAAGTGCAAAGGGGTTATATACTTGAAGATTTCTTAATAGATTTGAAATTTAAATTTAATTTTTAATTTGAATTTTTAAATTTAATATTTTAAAGTTTTAGAAAATGAAAAAGAGATTATTTTTCTTTTATAGGACATTTAGTTGCTTCCCCTTATTATATACGATCGATTTTAGTCTTTCCCATTTTGAAAAATTGAAAACAACTTGAAATAAATATGATGGTACTAGTGGTTTTAACCACCATTCCTCTTTATGACAACCAATCCCTTCCCCTTTCCCCTAACATTTGAATTTTAAATTTGTCTAAGGTTAGTATAATTTCTTTAAATACTAGTTAATGAAAGAATTAAGAAATTTTTTGCATTAAAAAAAATAAATTTTCTTTGTCTTGGGCTTGATGGCGCATTAATCTAACATAGAGAAAAGAACTAGTCACATTGATTTACTTATGACTTATATACCTAAATTATAAATCCAAGTTTGGTCTGACCCAAAAGATTTTTAACTTATAATTGAACTACTTATTTGTATCCAAAGTCCTATATACAATCGCTTGGGTGATATGACATAATTTTAGATAGGCCTAATCCTATACTAACCTAATAATATAAATCTATCAAGACCAATACTTACCTATATAGCCTTATACCTCTAATTTTTCTAAATTATAGCTAAATAGCCTAAGCTTATACCTAGTGGAGCTATGCACCCCTTATTTACTTGCATCAATTAATAGGATCTTTAGGGTAGAGTTAACACAAGTTTAGGATTTAATTTTATGGTTGGTTAGAGAAATAACTGTGGCAACAAGGTATATAGCCAAAAAAATGTGCTTTAAAAGAATATTATTATTATTATTATTATTTATTAATCTGATTATATCACCATGCATCTTTAAAGGATAAGATCTTTATAATGATGTGGAAGTATAATTAATAATACACAAAAATACTTAAGATTTTTTTCTTCAAAAAATGCAATTTTATGCCAATAATGATCAAACCATAATAAAATTGGCATATTTATTTTACTTCAATGTCAATAGAATCTTTTGATAAGGATCTCTTATTAGAGAAACAAAAAAAAAAAAATAGAGAATAGAAATATTTGAAAGTTAATGGACATCCAAATTAAGGAAGAGGACATTCATGGAACTCCTATTATTAATAGAGATGTAAAGACTTAAATGATTAATGACCACAAAGATGATAATGGTGTCATCATAAATATTTTAAAGTGAAGCCACCAAACCATAGTTAAAGAAAGGAGTTAGAGAAAGAAGTGTGTACTTTAAAGTGAGCTAATCTTTTGTGCTTACGCCACTAAATAGCTTTAGGATGTGCTCCGTGTAAAATCACATATATGAGCTTAAAACACAACAACTGAAACTATCCTTAAATGCATATTTCATATGTTTTAGATACAAACTTAGGTAGAACTAGAGTAGTTAATGTTAAACAAAAAACCTTAAAGGTTCAATTTATATATAAATCATAAGATCCAAATTTAAGCCCAAATAATAGAAAGTTGAGACTAAGTATTGAACTTGAATATTTCAATTATAAATCCTAAGGTTTAAACATAAGCACACTCATAAAAGTATAAGTAAACTAAAAGTAATATTGATGGTGTAATTCATACTCAAATTCTAAGGTTTAAACAAAAGCATAACAAGAGAAGTCTAAATTAATCAATATTAACTCAAGCAAAAAATTTCAAGCACAGAAACCTAAGACATAGCTTTAAATAAAAATTATAAAATTTGAGTAAGGAATTAATTATAAAAATTTATTTCATACAAACCATGAGTTTTTAACTTGAAAAAAAAACAAAGAGCATGCATCTATTGAATTGAAGTAGTATTAAAAAAGTGTTTTAACATGTGTGCCACTAAATTCATTTATATTAATATATCTAACACCCAAAACAAATTATCCATAATTATAACCTTAAAACTCAAATATACATAAAAAATACCACTTTTCCTTACTAAGTTATTTTAGTTAATGTAATATAGAATATTGTGTACCACAACAATAAGAAGCTTTTATCCCACCAAGTGAGTCCGGCTACACGAATCCTTCGTCTCCATTGTGTCCTATTACGTGTCAAATTCTCATTTAATTCAAGTATACTAAGGTCATTTTTTATACATCTTAACCAAGTCTTTTTAGGCCTACCTCTACCTTTCTTAACCTAAGGTAAATCTAATGCATCTACTTTCCTAACCGGGTCATCGGACGGTCGACGCTTTATGTGGCCAAACCATCTAAGACGACTCTCTCTAATCTTATCTACCACTAGAGCTACTCCAATTTTTTCCCGAACATACTCATTTCACATTTAATATAGAATATTGTGTAATATATAATAATTTGATAGGATGAAGCTCCACTATTCAAAAGATCTAGGAAACTCATGTTATTCTAAGTTTCATTAACATTCATTTAACTTAAAAAAATAATTTTAATTCTTCTGACCTTGGTATCGCAAAAGGGGCACAGTAAAAATAATTGCTTCTCCGGACAGTACTCAACTTCTCCGTCACCACCTTATTTGGCTCTTTAATATTTATCATTAACCTCTTCAACTACTTTCTCAACCTTTTTCTTCTCCTCTATTATATATACAATAAGAAAGAGTTGATCTCTTTCAATGTTTCTCTGATAATAACAACAATAACTTAAATGCAGTAATTTATATCAGAATTTGAGCAAAATTTATACAAGATTTCTTGCTAAATGGCCAAAATGACAACTTAAAATCCCACAAAATCTTAAATCCCATATCTCTACCATTTGCCTTGAATATTGGATTTAGTAAATCCTCGTGTTGCTTGATTTTAACTTAAATTACTTCTCTCAAAGCCTTCTTTGGTGAGCTCCCCTTTGTGACTTCTTTATTATCCATGTTTCTATGGATTTTGGAGAATAAAGTGTTTCATGTAATAATATATATATTATTTAAATATTTTATTTTTGGAAAAATATAGGACAAGTATCCCAATTACATTACAAAAAAAAAAAAAAAGTGAAAGTTATAAAGAGTACAAAAGTATAAGAAGAAATAATAAAAAGATTTGACACTTCATACAATTATAAAAAACCTAAATATTTTTTAAAAAAGTGAAGAAAAATCCCACTGAAGTGAGAAAAAAGTACTAAAAAATAGTCAAAAATTTGTTTCAAAATATGTAAAAAAGTACTCAGAGTATGGTTGAAGTATCTTGTCACAAGAGGTTGTTGGTACCAATATAAATTCTTCCCATGCAAGTTGCCATGGACTATCCAATGGGAGAAAAGCTAAAATCGAAACCAATAAAATAGTGTCTTGAGATATCAAAGAATATAGATTATGCAATAGCTGAACTCATCATTGTCAACAAAACAAAAAACTTTCAAGAATTGAGAACTGAAATGAAGATAGAGGACCTATGAAGATGAAAATAGAGAGATATTAGGCATTGAAGATTGTTCTCATGTTATGCGATAAGCTCTTTATAGTGCTTCTAGTGCTTGATTTTCCTGGAGATTTCTATCTTAATAGTTAATAAAAAAAAGTTAGAATAAATAGAAAAATATGCCCATACCTCCTATTACTTTTTTTACACCATAAAAAATAGATAAGTCCACAGGCAGTGAGATAGTAATAATTTACCTGTCATTAAAATGAACTACATCTCTTCAATGAATAACAACAACTAATTCAAGGTAGGTCTAAGAAGAAATATAGTAGCCCAAGGTAGAAGAGAAACCATGATATAAAAGATGAAGTTTGTGATGGATGTAAATTACCTAAAGATATAAGAATTTGGAACACCATATATTAATGAGTTTTGTGCAAACTTTGGGATAATTGATACTTCAGCTAAAAGGAAACAAGGTTCCAAATATATAATTTTACAAGCTAAAATATGTCTGCAAAGGAAATGAGCTTGGCTTTCCAACCATCTAAGTTGTTTAAAATTAGGAATTAATGATTCCTTAATTTAACAAAATTATTATTAATGATTATTTATTTTAATTAGTTATTTAATGATTAATATAATTAAAAATAACAAAAATAATTTTACAAGATTTAATTGAACTTAACATATATCTTAAATAAATTTTAGAATTTAACCTCAATATTTTCTAAATCCCATTTAAATTAAATCTTACATGCACCCAGCACCCAAATAGGTCCTGTTACAATAGATTGAGTAAAAAAGTGTGATGTTTTGATATATTAAAAAAATTAAATGCACTTATTATAAATATTTTATTTTATATTTGAGATATATAAATAAGAATAAAATTAATGGCATACATGTGAAAATCTTTAAAACACGTTAAAAAAAAATTTACATACATAACACACAATCATTATGTATTTATATATATCTAATATTTCTAAAAATAATATATATTTTTAAATAAAAAGATACATTTCACATTAAAAAATTAATAATAATATTTTTGATATAATAATAAAAATTTAGATGTTATTTTAATAAATATAAAAATTTAGAATTGTGCTATTTATATAAGGTTTGTTTTTTTCCGATTCCCAAAAACGGTTAAAAGTATTCCGAAAATTTATTTGTCTTTTCTTGAAAATTTAAAATGAAACTTCTGAGATGAAGCTAAAACACAGTTTCAAAAAACACACTATTTAAATGAGTATCAAAATTAAAAATTCACGCTCTCAAAATCAAAATACACTAAACCCTAAAAAAGCCCTCCCAAAGTAACCCTAAATCCCCTTCAAAAACTACCCTCGGCCAACCCTTTCTCTGTGGCGCCGGCCCTATTTGCGCTTCTCTAGTTTTGTCCGCAGTCACAACTCCCAGTTCCAGCAGATCGGCGAGCGACCCCCGCCGCCTGCGCTAGGTCGGTCGCCTTCAGCCACCTCTGAGTTTAAGCTAACACGTGGAGCGCGGCACATCGCCACTGCCGTGCTGCGCCCCGCCCGCTGCGCAACCTCGCCATCGCGCCTCCGGTTGATGCGGCCTTGCTATCACGCCCTAGATGTTCAGCAGGATTCGCCGGTTATCTACTGAACTTTGACATATCGACACGCCTCTGCTCCCCATTTCGACGGTTCCCCTTGCTAGCAGGGCAATGATCATTGCATCCTTCACATTTCATCCAAGTGAAGCCACTTAGCGCCTTGGTCCCTGGTAGCCTCGTAGGAGGTAAACACTTCAAGCCACTTTTTTTTTTTTTTTCCTTTTCTGGGTTGGGTGATCAAGCCACATTTAGATCTCAGGATCACTTTCTCCAGCACATTTACGTATGCCATGCTGCATTGTTCCAAGCTTAATTACCTGTCAAGCGTCCTTTTGAAAATTGATTTTTAAATTCACTATCTAGCTTACTCAAACAAAATGATTTTTATGCTTCAAATTAAGCATTTCATCATCATACAAAACACACCTTGAAATTATTTAATGATCTTATGTCTGCTTATTTATATAAAATATTTATGCATTTGAGAAAATTTCGAATTAAATGCTAATGTATCATTAAATTTTGAAAATTTAACTTTATGTAAACACCCTATGAACACAATCAATACCTCATACATTCATTTTTCGGTTTATTTGTAATTGGTATAATTTGAATAAATTTAAACCACCTCACTTTGCAAAATTTGGCATATTTAAAAATTTAGAAAATTCATATTTTATGTCATACATCATTTTACATTGTCATGTATATCTCAATATTTAGAAACTCTAAGAGGTCATTTTGGATCACTATTAAATTTTAATTCTAATTTTAATCTATTTAATTTTTGTTTTGATATATGTTAAAATATATTTGGTATCTTAACAACATACTTTTCTTTATTTATGGATGGTGGTCACTGATGATAGTGGCAATGGTGGTTGTTACTTGTTGGCATTAGTGTTAGTTGTTAGCGGGCAAGAATTGCTAGTGATAATTGTTTTTAAATCAATAAAACACCTATAAATCAATTTGATATAAACTTGAGATTTATTTTCAAAATAAAATTTTAAAATAATTAAAAACATACTAAATAAATATATAAAAGAAATAAAAATAAAAAAATAATAGTGATCCTGAATAGTCCCAAAGCAATTTTCAAGTATTATTTGAATGTAACCCATTTTTTATGTGTGTTAGCACAAGCCTGTGGCTTGACAGAGTCACCTATCTTGCCTTCATTAGTGCATTCATCTTGATCATCTATGATATTGGAAGATCATGAATTCATGGACTTTTTGTGCTCCACGTTGCACCACATGTGTCCCCATAATGTATTGCCCATGAACTACCCCATTACCTTGCATACTGCATACTTCTTGAACATGTATTCTTGTCACTCATGGATTAATCCATTTACCTTTTGAAGGGTAATCCCCTTGAGTGATTCCTAACACCCTCTCAAGTTTGATAGTATGTAAATAATAACATGTTCTTTAATATATAACTTATCACAAAGAAGCAGTTGCCCAAAGCCACATTATTTCATTTGGGAAGAACAAAAATAAAACATAATTTTTTCATAGCACTACAAATATCTCTTTTTTTTTTAATATTACATTAAAATTATATAGAGTTCAAGTAAACTTGAATTATTTTTATTGATTAAATAACATGTTCTCTTAAAATAAAAATAAATAAAACTAAGAATAATTAAAATTCCAAACTATGTCATTGATATTAAAAAAATATCAAGGATTGCATCAAAATTTTTCTGTTCCTTTACTATAAATTAGTTCTTTCATTATTAGTTTTTTATATAAAATGTATCCAATTGGTAATTGGCTTTTAAAATTTATTGTTTATTTTGATAAAATAAACCAAAGCGTTATTTAAAATGAGCAAATATTAACTGAAAAAATCATATAAAAGCTAGAACCAAATAAACCGAATTATAGTTGGTTTATTGATTGATTTTCTAAACAGGTTACTTGCATTGAAGATATTACTTTTCTGGTTGAAGCAATCACCTTGATAATAGCATGTAAACAGTAAACCAGTAGGACAACTAGCGAGGTAAATCCATGACATAGCCTCGAGATAATGAGGTTAACGCGTAAATCATCGAGAACAAAAGGCCGCATGAATCCAATTATCCAAACACAATATCCTACCTGGACATATTAATCCAAAAACTCATTCAACATATAAGTAAAAAATCCCTACCCAAATGAAACCTTTTGGCCAAGAAAATAGCCAGTAAAGAGGAGAGCCATTTGAATACGATGTTAACAATCACCTTGATAATAGCATGATCACAACAATAATTGCACAAGTCTAAAAGATCCAAGAGGGAAATGAAAACTTCAGTAGCCATCAAACATTGCTCACCCAGTAATCAAATATTCAAACCATCAACAAAAATTTCAACAAGGAAGATGAGAACATGAGGTAGATGTAGGCTATCATATCCATCCACTAGGGCAAAAAATAAAAAAAGGAAGGAGAATGCGTGCTCAAATGGGAAAGTGACAAAAAGCGGAAAAAAGCGAAAGAAAAGATCGAGTCGAGATTGAACGACTGGAATGCCAATGCCTATGCCCTAGTCGAGACTCGAGACTCTCCATCCTCGAAGTGTATGGCATCGGCGCGACCATCAAGAGTCGAGGAATGAACACTCCGAACTCAAGCGTCTAAGTAAATCGAGGAGCGAGAAACGAAATAGGCTCAGTCGAAGGCGGCGGCCCCCCACCTAATCTATAATCATAAATCGGTTTAACGTGAAACTAATAACTTAAAACCGAACCAAAACCATAGATTAACCCAATTTTTCAACTAAAAACCAAATAATGAATAAAAAAATCGAACCAAACCGACCAATTAACATCGGTTCGGTTCGGTTTTTCGGTTTGAACCGTCTAATGCACACCCCTAATAGTCACAGTTAGGCAACTGTTCTAGTGTATAATTTGAAGATATATGCTTGAAAGTTCATTTTATGCCAAAATATTTCTATTATATTTGTGGATTATTTATTGTAGTCCACTAAGAATAAAATTTATTCTAATAAGGATTAGAGGTGCGCATTATTTTATTTTAAATTGGAAAATTGAACAACACCAAACATATTTGATTGGTTTGGTTCGATAGATTAAATGATGGTTCAATTTGTGGTTTGAAAGTAAAGGTTATTTGGATTTTAGTTATTTGTATGATTTTTAAAAAAATCGATTCAATTGAAAATCAAAATGATATTTAAAAATTATTTTTTAATAAGGATTAGAGGTGCGCATTATTATTTTAATAAGGATTAGAGGTGCGCATTATTTTATTTTAAATTGTTATTATTTTAAAAATTGATATTTAAAAATTATTATTTTAATAAGGATTAGAGGTGCGCATTATTTTATTTTAAATTGGAAAATTGAACAACACCAAACATATTTGATTGGTTTGGTTCGATAGATTAAATGATGGTTCAATTTGTGGTTTGAAAGTAAAGGTTATTTGGATTTTAGTTATTTGTATGATTTTTAAAAAAATAGATTCAATTGAAAATCAAAATGATATTTAAAAATTATTTTTTTAATTACTTTCTATCTATTTGTGTGATTGTCAAATCTACCTTTTATGCTTCTTTGAAAATATTATCTAACTTAATGAAGTAGTATTATTATTACTCTTTCAATCAATCCATATGATTTGATCAAATGCACACCTCTTTATTAGGATTTCAGAATTCCATAGCTAAACCAAATAAACTAAATTATATTAGAATTTGATATTATTTAGTTATTTCTATGATTTGGTTGGTTTGATTCTACTTATTTGATTTGGTTTAATTAGTTTAACAAATTTGTCAATTAATCTGTCAAAGCTAACCAAATGCACATACATGTCTATAAGGATTGTATAGGATTTGAACTAAATTTCAAACAAATTTTGTGCAAATTTAAATTTTAACTTATTTAAATAAGTTACTAACTAGGTTTGAAAGAAAGTTCAAATTTTTTTTTTTGGGAAATTTTTTTTTTTTTTGGTGAAAAGAAAGTTCAAATAAGATTTAAACCTATTTAAAAAAATGTTTGAATATAGTTCAAATAAAACCGAGATATGAATCTAACAAGGTTCGAACTTGGTTGGAAGAAGGTTTGAATCAATTGAAGTATGATTTAAATAGCCATGTCTTTTATACGTTAGATGACAATCGCAATAGTTATACCACAACAAAATATGAATTTGATATATTATATTATAATTACAACGTCTATTAAATAACCAAATTTAAGTTTGATATAACATAGTGTAATCATAACAACTATAATGCAACAATCTATAACTTTAATGTATCATATTGCAATCACAATAATTATAACATAATAAATTATTATCCTGAAAATATAGTGCAATGTTAATAGTCATAATACAACATAATATAACTTTGATACATTAAACTATAAGCACAATAACTATAACACTTCAGACAATAACATTGATATAATAGAGTGCAATTACAGTAGCTATAACATAATAGAATTGAGTGTACATTTTTTATAAAATTGAATGAATAAAGAAAAAAGAATTAAATTACATCATTTATTGAAATGAATGAATAGTTAAAGACAATTAAAAGTACATCTTATACTGATTTACTCATGAACCTATTGTACTACATTACTAAAAAATAAAACCATATATAACCAGTTTTGTAGAACAAAATGAGATCATGTGTAATTTCTTGAAGATTTTTCTTTGAGGTCAGGTAAATGATGTGTTTAATCGCATACACTCTACAATCCTTGTTGCAAATTAGACATATATCATTATCAGTGTATTTGTGTAAATGGTTTACCTTACGATATCCTTTAGACCTTTGTTTGTTTTAGCCTTCTTCACTTCAAAAGAGCTTTGAATAAGAAAAGTTTTTGCCTATGTTTAAATTACCCTTACAATTCAATCAATGCCAGAAAACATTTGTAAACTAAATTTATCATTGCCAGCAAAGCCTGCATTGCATTGCATAATTTATAAGATCAACATCAGTCTAAGACCTTATGAACTTCTCTTTATATCTAATAATGTAATTGTAGTTTTGAGCTACTTGAATGAGTCTTTTCCTTTTAATTTATTGAATGCAGATATTATGGCTTTGTAGTGATGATCGAACAATTCATTTAAGACAATAATATCTGATTCATAGGTATTTGAGTAGTGCCATATTTGCTCCATTGTTAGATAACATGGAGTAACTATTTGCTATAAAAAGAGTAAAATTATAGTGAAAAATGCAATATTATTATCTGTGAAATACTTATTGATTCAACAAACTAATTGAATAATTACCGGGCTATCTAGCTAAGTTGTGGTCTTATGAGTGCGCTTATGTAGAAACTATGTTTTACTTCCATTTCCCTCTCTCAACTCCTTTTCTTTAGAGTTCTATTTTAATTTTGTCAGTCAAGCTTTGAAGAAAACAATTATTCTTTGTTGATTGGGTGGAGTGGATTAATGATGCATGGATCTATTGACTTGTCACTCTCACCTACTGAATTGATGAAATCTCCAGTCATATACTTATTATTCCTTATATTTTCATAATTTATTAATTTTACATCATTTATAGGTACAATGGTAAGAGATGGGCTAACATCTCTTGTCTTATGCATCCTAGTATTTGCATATACAATGGTAGGAGATGGACTAACATCTACTGCCTCCTACATTCTATTGTTTGTACGTATAATAGTAGGAGTTGGACTAACATCTATGACCTCTTATATCTTATATTTTATACATACAATAACAAAAGATGGACTAATATCTTCTACCACCTACACCACATCACTTGAGTTTCTGAAATAATGATATAATTAGTGGTAAGGACCTCCTTGTTATCATTATTCTTTTCAGTATGGATGGGTGATTCAGTGATACTAACCTCTTAGCTATACTTTTTATCCATACTTATTTGCATGACACATCCCACACTTTTATTCCCTCTCACCTATCTTTGTACAAAATTTCTTAGAGCATTCAAATTTTCCTCTAACCTCAGTTGATTATTCTCTTATCCAAGGTTGTCATTTTTCAAAATTCTAACAACTGCAAAAAGTTCCTTCAATTGATCAGAGTGGTGCATTAATTGACTAGTAGTTGTTGTTCTTTAACTTTTTGGGGAGGGGTTTTGGGTAATACTCATCTTACCACCTTCTTCCTCATAATTCAACTAAAATAATCTGAGAAATATATATAATAGACTTATAAATGTCCTTTTCATTAGTTTTGTAGACCAATGTAAGGTTAATAATCATTATGAAATTTAGTTCAAAGTAGGCTTGAAAGTTAATTCAAAATAATAAATAACATAAATAGCATTTAAAATACAAGCATCTAACTTACATTTCATTCATTAACAATGGCGAAAAACTTTTCCCATAAGCATTTTATTAATAAGATTTAAAATAGAAGTGGCTTAAGCTCAGCTATAAGAATATCATTACATCCTATTACAAATATCCATAACAACTTTTCAAAAAGTTATTTTTCCCACAATGGCTTTACAACTAGCTTTATGAGAAAAGCTACAGCTGCCATAAACTGACCCTAAAACTCACTTTAATGAAGCTTACTTTTAAAACTCACAACTGTTGCTCGGCTTTTGTGACTTTTTTTCTTCCTCTTATCTACCTCCCCTTCGCAGTGTAACACCTTTATTTTTTGAAAGAAAGAGGTGTGTTTGGCTTGGCGTGGTGGTGTGGTGCGGTGTAGTGCTTCACCGCATCACAGTGCCGTTTGGGGCACTGCGGTCCGCCTATATTTTGAAGATCTGTGGCTAGAAAGCTGTGTTTTTCAACCCGACCAATAGTGGCGGCTAGAAAGTTATGGTTTAATTTTTTAAAAATAAAAAAAATTTGTAGGCCTTACAACAGTTTCTTAAATAGCAGATTCTTTTGCACACCTCTACCACTATTTTTTCAAACACCTGCAACTGTCCTAAACAGACCCTTAAAGACAATATCCTAATTTCTTACTTCGGAGAAGACATTATTATGTTCTTGACTACAGCTTTTAAATGAATAGGTACAAAATGCGAATCATTGAACCTGAAGGTATTTTTTTTACTTTATTTTAAATTAAATTCTTAATACTTATTTCTTATTTGGTATATCATTTATCTTGCAATAGGTGCTCGCTCCCACCTTTGTGTTAATTGTTGAACAGAATGTGGCTATCAGCAGGAGAGAAGCAGTTTATGCATGGTGGGATTGCACAAGATCTTCGATCTGATGGCAGACAGCGGCTACAATTTAGACCTATCTCTGTTCAAACTGGAGTTATTCCTCAGGTTTTAATTATGTTCATGCTCCCATTTTTTTATGGCAAATTCTCAATAATTAACTATGATTGCTGACCTCCTTTCCTTAAAAGTAGCATTATTTGATGTTTTCTGCCTATAAATTAGCATCAGTTGATTTTTTCTGTTCATATAATTTCTTTTATGGGTTTTATGATAGGCTAATGGTTCTGCTCGGGTTACATTGGGTGCAACTGATGTCATAGCTAGCATCAAGGTAATGATGTTACTGCTGCTACAAGTGCTGCTTTGGCTAAAGAAAGTATGTTTGAAAGCAGTATCTTTGGATGAACTATACTTTTCAATCATTCTGATGTTTCATTCAATAGAATAGAAACAAAAAAAGCGTTTTTAATCAAACTTCTAAGAGAACTGTTCTCCTTTCCCGCCTCAAAATGTTAATTGACACTTTACTATGTAGTTTTCTGTTTGGCCACTTATTTTTAAAGTGAGGCTTCTCTATGAAATGACCTCACCATCTGAAATTCTGGTTTTTGTTAATCATGCTATCAATTGCTTCAAATTTGAGCGTGGATTTTCTATGTTTATTACTCTTGAAAATTTTTGAGTATATGGATGCAAATTTATGTCTTTATTCTTGTCTTTTAGTAGATTCTATTGGCGTTGGCAATACTTTTTCATGCAGGCTGAACTTGGGAAGCCTGCTCTGCAACGACCGGACAAAGGAAAAGTTGCTATTTTTATTGATTGCAGTCCAACTGCAGCACCAGTGTTTGAGGTTGGTTGGCTTTTTTATTATGAATGAATTATTTTAGCTGTGTTAACTCTTTAGAGTTTTGTCATGTTCAACGTTGTTCCCGTTAAAAGATGGGTCCCTTATCATTTATTCCAAGTTGATGTTTCAGAATGTAAAAATTGACGTAAGAATGGTAAGGTTGGATGTATGGCTTAGAAACAGAGTTAAGCTTATTTGATCATAGGAGATGTTCTCTGGAGATTATGTTTGAACTTTTGGCTGATACTATCATAGGATTGAGTTTTAGGCTATGTTTGGCATTTTGTGTATTGGGTTGTGCCGTGCTGGATGTTGTTCTGTACTTGTGAAGAACATTGGATGACTGTTTAAAATCTGTCGTGGCACTGATATGAGTTGATTTATGGCTGAAATGAATGTTACTTTGATTTCAGAATTTTATGTTATAATAAGCATAATGCTTTAGTGTTTTTCATAATTGTCAATTGAACAGTAAAAATTCATAAATTCTATTTCAGCATTCTTGGTTTGTAGCTGTTGGATAAGCAATCTAGTCGTTAGTACTTGTTCTTATGGATATACCTTTTGCACACGTTTCACATTGTTTTAAGTTACTGTTAAATTCATTGGTTTCCAACTTAATATATATATATATATATATATATATATATATATATATATATATATATATATATATATATATATATATATATATATATATATATATATATATATATATATTGTATTTGTTCCATGCTTTGCCTATTTATTTCTCTTTTGAGGAGTTCAACTTTTCGTTTTCATCAAGAACCCATTGTTGTAAACCGTCTTCTATCCTAACACTTCAGCTTTTACTTCTTACTTTCTTCGCATATATTTTATCTATTCTTTACACAAGTTCATTTCACACTCACCAATTTGCTTCCCACAACTATATTATTCATACCACGCCCGTTCAGCTGGTTTCTACCCCAGGTAAATTGAATCACCATACAACATAATAGAATGGCCATGGACAAGTACAACTCTTGTTCTCTTGACGTTAATAGTGATCCAATCTTCCATTTATAGGATTTGCTGGAAAAATGAAAGGAAAAGTGGGAGGAACTGGTCATGACAGTTAACACACCGCATCATTTACAGTAACCTTATATGGTACTTTATATAGTCAGGCCCGGTTGTTTCATGACGAACTCATTAGTCATTCCATCTGTTTGAAGCTGTTTATGTTAGTTTTCATGCTTAATATTTTATCAGAAGTCTGTCCATGAGCAAATCTACAGAAAGTTACTCTTATTTTCATTGAATTGTGGTCAATATATCTTCTTAGGGCAGAGGTGGCGAGGAGTTATCTGCCGAGCTCTCAGTTGGACTGCAGAGATGCTTACTGGGTGGTAAAAGCGGGGCAGGTTAATTGCTTGTTTGTTTTATAAATAATATTTCCGTTTCCTTTAGCCTTTTAATTTTCTGGATTTTAACGTAAATTGATCCAGAGATCTATAACAGGTTAATTCGAGTTATATATTTCAGTATATAATGACTCGATTGTCTCATGCATGAAGAATTATGTTCATGTATGCTTTAATGTGAAACCTCTTTTTTTTCCCCTTAATGTATTTATGCATTTTTATGAAGTGCTATTTCTCTACTTGTAACTCCCTCCTTTAATTCCCATTTTAATGAAGATAATTTAACTAATTTGAAGTCCCAAGAACTCGCTTCTCTTGTAATTAATGTGATTATATTGATTTTTTTCAACTATTCTCACGAGTCTTTTTTCTCTTTTAACCAAAATATAAAGCCTTCTTCCTTGGGCACATGTTGGCATCCTTGGAGGAGTTATCACCTTCCTTAGCTAATTACCCTCATGTTAGCATCTTTGGAAGAGTTATCCTATTTAAGTGAGATCCTATTAATTGAGAGTTTAACTAGCCAAGAGACATGCAGGAAGACCAAGGGCTTCTTTTGCACAAAGAACCCAATTTCCTTCAATCCACCAATTAGCTTTTTAGTTTTGTCGGAGGATCTTTATTCACAGACTTTTAAGTTGTATTGGATCAAGTGGTACTAAAGCCAAAGGTTTCCTTAATCTTTTGTGCCTGGTGTTGATGAGAACCATCTACACACAAATCAGAGAACTTTTTGTGCTTGAATCATCAACATAAAGGAGATCTTTTCTAATCATGGAGAAGCATCAAGTGAGCTTATCGTCTACTGCTTTTAGCCTAGGTATAACAAATGGCTATGTTGATGGTGTTGACAAAGCTCCAACAACAAGCAAGGAATAAATAAACACGGATGGTTGCCTATGAGTGAAGAGAACGTTGCAATGATGGCCTAAGACAGGAACAATTCCGGGGAGCAAGAAGATAACATGGATGAGAAGTTTCAACCCTTGGACTATTCGCATGATGAGTAAAACATATAATGGTTTTATCAATTCTTTGAAGTTGAACACATTGGTATATCAACTAGGGATCTACTTTAGTTTTTATGGGTATATTTCTTAGGATCTTTTTTACTCGTTTGAAACTATCACTAGTCATGCATTTATTTGATGGAATGCCCATCTTCAAAATAGGCAATACACATTTGGACATGTCTTGTAAATTCTTTATCAATAATTATACATTGTGAGATGTGAATAAGATAGGTGGAGGATGTGGCAATCTCTCAATTTCCTCATTATGTCAACACTTGTGAAGTGCACTTCTGGGTAGATGTAATTGCTTCAGCTCCAAGATAAGTAAGATGAAACAAATGCTTTCCTCTAGCACCTATAAAATCCTACAAGCTATTAAGGTGAGGAACCATTGGAAGACAAAAAAAGAAAAAAGAAAAAAGAAACTAGCGATGTTTGAAGCCAAAAGCAAGGGCTTGAAGCCTACAACAAAAAACTCCAATTTTAAGAGTTCTTTCTCAAAGCTGAATTGCCACCAATAGTAATGTTTCATTAATCAATCCTACTTCGTGGATATTAAGGTGTGGATGTGAGCGTTATTTTGAAAGATCTCTTAACCAAAGTTTGGATCAAGTGAGCATTATTTTAATATTGTCATTGCTAGGTCCCAGGTCCCAAGTCTTAGATGAAAAAAGTGGATGGTTATGTTATCTAGTTGACAATCAACGTAAAACTTATCAAAAACAAATGACATTAATCCTTTAATACATTGTGTCAATGCTAGGGCATTCCTTAGAAGCGATGTGTTGCATGGCTGAACATAGTGAAAGCAAGGGCCATTACATCGACGTTCAGTTGTAGTGTTAAATAAGCAAGTGCTTCCACATTATGAACGAATTTGGACAAAGAAGCTACTTCATAAAACTAGAATTAGAATAAATATTTGAAATAGAAATAATTTTATAGATTAATTAATAGAATTAATAGATATTATAGTTTATAGAAAAATAAATATCTTATGTATTCAAGAAACTAAATAGGTTGGGGAGAAGGATAAGGAGATTGATAGTTTAGGTTTTAAACTCTAGTACTCTGATAAGAGTCGTACTAGAAATGATGTATGCGTAATTATAAATAAGATTTTGAAGAATAATGTTATGAAAATTAATAAGATTAGAAATATAATCATAGTTTTAAAGGTTTTTGTTGGTGCTAAGATCATTAATGTTATAAGTATTTATACCTCTCAAGTAGGTTTGGATGTATATTCAAAAGAAAAATTTTATAATGTCCTACAATAATTAATATAGAAGATATCTCTTGAGAAAAGATTTGAGGAAAGAGTATTTATTGGAGGAGATTTAAATGAATATGTTGTTAAGAGTGATAGAAGATTTTAAAAATATTTATGTTAGTTATGAGTTTGGAGTAATTAATGAAAAATGTAAGATCATATTAAGTTTTACTTTAGTTTATGATTTTATAATTACTAATATTTTATTTAAAAAAAGTGATGTGCATATTATAATTGATTTTAAGAAGCGATTTTAAAAAAAATTTAGTGAAACACATTGATTATGCACCTTACAGATAACGTAAGAATGAATTTAGTGAAACACAAATTGATTATTTTATGATAAAAAATTAGTTCATTTAAATTATAAATATTGTAAGATTATTCTAGGTGAAAGTTTAAGTATTCAATATGGATTATTTGTTTTAGATTTTGAGATAAAGGTTGAAAGATAAAAAAATAAATCAAAACATCATCCTAGGATTAGATGGAAGTATTTGTATAATACTAATAAAGATATTTTTTAAGAGTAAGCTACAAGAGCTTAAATTTTAGATGTTCACGAGGAAGCTAATATTATGTGGCAACAAAATAGCAAGTGAGATTAAGTTGCAAAAAATGTGCTTTAAGAATGAAATAGAAAAACTTCTATTAATAAAAATAGTTGGTGTAGTTAAAATGTGCAAGAAAAGATTAAAAATAAGAAGTTTTATTATAAAAATTAGTTTAGATGTAAAAGCTCAAAAAATTAGGAATTATATAATCCTAATTGGTAAGGATTTTAAGAAAACAATATATGATGTAAAAATTTAATATTTAGTGATTTATATAATATATTAGATACTAAAGATGGTAAAAGATGTATGTATAAGTTAGCTAAATAAAAAAATAAGAGAAGTAGAGATTTAGTTCAAGTGAAGTGCATCAAGTATGGAGCTCAAAATATACTTTTTTTAGAAGAGGATATCCATTCAACATAAATGGATGAAATAATTTGGTAAACTTTTTAATGAATGTTGTTAAAATATGTTTGACTTTCACAACAAATGAAGATTTTTATTTTTATCATCGTATTAGTAAAATTAAAGTTGAAAATACTTAAAAAAATGAGGTATAAAAAAGCAGTAAGACCTGATGATATTCTAATAGAAGTGTGGAAAATGCTTAGGAGATTAAGGAATTTCTTGGCTTACTAGTTTTTTTAATATTATTTTAAATGCTATAAAGATGTTAGATGAGTGGAGAAAGAGTTTGTTGGTTTCTATTTTTAAGAATAAAGGTGATGCACAAGTGAGCAACTTATAGATGAATTAAGTTAATGTGCCATACATTAAAATTATAAAGGAGAGTGATTGAGTATAGGTTACGATGTGTAACAAAAGTTTTTTAAATTAGTTTGGTTTTATGTTAAGTAGGTCTACTACGGATGCTATACATTTGTTGAGAGATTTGATGGACAAGTATAGAGAGAGCAAGGAGTATCTATATATGATATTTATTGATTTAAAGAAAATATATGAAAAAGTTCTAAATGATGTGCTTTAGAGAGTTTCGGAAAAGAAAAGTATTAATATTGTTTATATTTAAGTCATTAAGGATATATGTGTGTTAGAGTTACCACTTGTGTTCAAACACAAGGATTGACCAAGTATTTTTCTATTTCATTGGGATTACATTGAGGATTAGCTTTAAGCTCATATCTTTTTGGTTTATGAATGTCTTTACTAGACATTTACAAGAGGATGTACTTTGGTGTATGCTTTTTCCTAATGATATTCTTCTTATTGATGAGGCTAGAGAGGGAGTTCAACAAACTTGAATTATGGAGAGTCTATTGTTCAAAGTGATGGTGAAATAGATGGAAATGTTATTAGTAGAATTCAAGTTAGATGGTTGAAGTGGATGAATGCATCGAGTTTGTTGGAAAAGTACCATTTAGACTTGAAGAAAAATTTTATAAGATGGTAGTGAGACTTACAATGCTTTATGGTGCAGAATGTTGGCCAGTAAAAGAGAAGTACAAAATTAAGGTAAGTGTTGCAAAGACAAGGATGCTCGGGTGGATGATTAGCTTTACACTTAGAGATAAATGTGAAACGAATATATGCGTGAAAAGGTTGGAGTAGCTCTAGTGGAAAATTAGAGAGGGTCGTCTTTTAGATGGTTTAGTCACATAAAATGTCGGTTGTTCGATGTTCTAGTTAATAGAGTAGATGTATTAGACTCGACCTATGTTAAAAAGGGTAGAGGTAGACCTACAAAGACTTGGTTAGGAAGTATAAAAAATGTCTTTATTTTATTAGAATTATATGAAAATTTGACACTTAGACACAATTGGAGAAGGATTTATGTAGCTGACCCCATGTAATGGGATAAAGGCTTACTGCTGTTGTTGTTGTTGTCAACCAAAGGTGCCATTGGTCTAAGTATTTAAACCTCAACAAAATTTTGGTTGGTAAGCATTAAATCATGAGTGGGTTATTCAACCTAGAGATATGCTATCAATATGTCTTATCTAATATGTATATAAATAAAACATAGAAAAAAGTGTAAATAGGAAAGAAATCTAATAACTCATAATCTTATTAGCGAACACATTACCAAATGACACCCTTGAGCATCATAAGAAATATAAATAAAATATTAAGGATTGGTTTCTTCTGGGAATTTTGACATGTCTTGACATTAAAAATTTGGAGGAGAAGAGCTTTTCTAGCTTAGTTTATTACCTTAATTATCATTAAGCGTTTACGGGTGATAATGATCTAAAGATTGAAGTGTGTGATTTAGAAGACTTGGAGGACATCAATTTTAATGAGATTTTCATTATCTTTATGGTTTAATATTTGATATGCCTTTTGTTGACCTCCATTATAATCTTACTAGCTAAGTTGACTTAATGCATTAAGAATGGTGAATGCAATTTTATATAAATCAGAGTTAAGCTTCCAAAGGCAGCAAGCATGGCAGGAAATTGATTGTATGTTGTCCCTTTCCATTGTAGCGCAACCTTTTGCTTTGATCATCGTCAAAGTTGTATAAACACGAACCATTCGTTAAACAAACTATATTGATGCATTTGAGGCATCAAAATTTATCTAGTTTGTAGTTTATCAGATTGAAGCAAGGTCGAAATAGCAGGCAACAAGCAAATGTTGGGTTGATTGAGTTAGAATTACATCAAAAATCGCCGAAGTCAATAAAATGACGTCTATTCGTGAAACAAACTTCACTAATGCATTTGGAGTGTCAAAATTTATCAGGAGGAGCCTACCACAATCATTAGATCAAACATAGTAGTTTCAGCAAGCTACTGTATAGACGTTATGCAAATTAAGCCAAGATTACTTCAACCTCCATTGAGATTACTCATATGGTGATCGCTTGCAAAATGGAGTTCACAGATGCGTCCTAAGATTGAAATTGCAAGGCACCCACTTTACTTGGTTGGTCACACAAAAGCAATCGAGGTTGACAACACGTATTTTGAGATTCACAAGAGGCGACGAGCCTTACAAATAAAAATTAATACACATAAAGCCATCAAATATTAGTGATGATGATGATGATGATGTATTTTTTTAATTATTTATTTTCCTTTTTCTCTATACGTAATTTTGTGCATAAATACCTATTACAAGAATAAATAATCCATGCTTTCCTAGCCACATCTTTTTCTCTACACGTAATTTTCTCTACACGTAATTTTGTGCATAAATACCTATTACAAGAATAAATAATCCATGCTTTCCTAGCCACATCTTTTTTACATGATATTATAGCACGATTAGGGTTCTATTTTTCAACATTTGTTCTTTTCATCTTTCCTTTTCTTTTCATTATGTCTGGTTTCTCTTACTTCTCTTCCAATGAGTCAACCATCATGAATAATGAAAATCTAATTAAAAGAGAACTCTGTGAGCTTCAATCATATTACTTGAATCGAAGGATCTATCTGAAGTAGTTCCAAATTATGAAAACCTTTTCAAAATGAAAAGGGAAGATCCAATATTTTGTAAATTTACATTTGGGGTCGAATGACCCAAAGTTGGAAAGAAACAAATTTGATGAGCATGACATGGTTGTGAAATATCATGATATTGAATACCAGTAAGATGTGCATGTTCCATCTACTGCTAAAAAAAAAAGTTGGTAATCAAATAAATTTACTCAAATGTAAAAGATGTACTCACTTATGAAATCAAAATTAGACTCTTTATTATGAACCACAATGCAAGTTTCATGAATCAATGCAACCAAACTTGGCATCAAAGACGAGTGATAGGGGTTTGCATGAAATGAGTTTTCTTAATTGTAATCAAAATCAGTCACTCTTGTTCTTTTCACAAAAAGAATTGTACTAATGCATCCAAAGTATTGAAAGTATTCAGAAAGGACTCATTGCACCATCAATAGACATAACATCATGTGATATTGAACTAAAACTCATCGATTAAGAATAAAATTATTCAAAAAGTTCTCCATTTTTAAAATTATTCAAACAACATATACGATGTCTCATGAGTTGGGTTCGAGACGCCTCAATTATAATTGAAATAGCTCAAATCCTTGTTGTTCCACATATTAAACATCGACATTTCAATGAATGGAAGCCCAATATATATCTGCAAGACAGATTTTATTCATGTAAATGCACAACATTTTAATGAATACAAATACTATCTAATCCATTAAATTCTCAAATTATTTTATCTAAAAGACGAAATCATAAAATTAAACAATTGGGCAAACTTATAACCTAAGTTTAGCTTGAATAATTTAACAAACATCTGCACAATAACTCTAGTATATTCTGGATTCTTAGGAGGAGGCAACTTATGACAGCTAATCAGGGTTCCTGGACGTTATGACTAATAGCCTTCTAGTGTTGGTATGCTGGAATGATAGTAGTCTCGGAATGATGGAACTATGAGATATTGATCGGGACTACTCTCCTTTATCCAAATAGTCATTCACATCACAACACTAATCATTGGTTTGCACTTGAGAATAATGCTTATTTACATTTTTAATCAAGAGTGCTCTCCTATTGCAATATGAGGGGTAATTAACTATGGATACTTGCACTCATAGGAAGTATAACCTAGATCTAAATAAACTATAGTACAAGTTTAGGAGAAATTTGGTTGAATATAAATCAATCTGCTTCACAAAGAATGAACTCTTTATCATCCCTAAGATAGTGGATATTTTTCAAACTTTTTTTATGAGCGAACAAGTAGATCTATGAGGAATTCAAAATTTAAGTTCAATGTTTTCTGGAACACTATTATTGTAGAGGAGGTTGAAGGAAGGATTTTGGAGAAATCTGAACATTTAATTTTTCTTTGAATGTTGAGAATAGGTGAAGTTTTGAGAAGTTCTCCAACAAAGGTTACAATGATAATGTAAAATAAAATAATGATAGAAGCATGTCCAGGAATGGAAAGAAGATGGAGTGCTATAATTGTGGCATAACTGCTCACCTGAATAATTGCATAGCATTGAAGAACAATATAAGAATAATGATGCGATGAACATAGTCTCTGGAGAGATACATGATGCTTTAATTATGTTATCTTATATAAAGATGTGGAGGGTGACATTTTATGTATTTTTCAGAAATTAGTGATATAATTTTCTGTTATCAATCATAGTGAAATATGCAGCAACAATAACAAGGCATATCGTTAAGTTAGGCAGATTTATATAAAATTGCTGTGCATGTTTGCACATTGATCTTATTTTTTTTGTTTTTATATTATTTTATTTATTTTTTTCATTCTCCGTATTTGCATAGTCTTTGTCTCTTTCCCGACATTGATCCCCTACAATGAACTACCTACTGTGACCCAAAAAATTGTTGGAAGCATGATTTAGGTTGCATGTAAACCTTTCTGTATATTAAGGGTTCCTTTGGATATGCATGTCATCTTTAAAAATGATTTTATGCGATATTTTTTTCTGGCACACTAATTAATCTTGTGGTTAAATTTTTGAGATGGTATGTACAGTATTTTTTGGCTTATCGTGCATGATATGCAGAGAAGCTATGGAATACAATCACTTCTTATCATTTGACTAACTCTGTCATCCTTTTTTCCATGAGAACGGATCATATGGTGTTTGATTGTCTCGATGCTTGTCCTTTTTTGCATATTTCATTCAAGCGTTGACTGAATATGAATTTGTTAGAGTTTCTACATCCTCTTTGGGCCTGCAATTCAAGAATCCTTGATTTATGGTTTATTTTTCAGCATATATTTCAATAAAAAAAAATTTGTTATCATTATTTTATTGGCCTATATTTAACAATGAGCCTTCTCAGAATTGTTCCCACCAATTATATCTTGAAATTTTGACTACCATCAACTACCATCAATCATCCAATCTAACCTCAACTGGATCGAGTCAATCAGCTCACAAAGGGTGCCAGATCATCCAACTATTTTTTGATGATGGGATGACATGATATGGTGCGTCAAATTGCTAATATAATGAAGAATAAAGCATATAATTCTATATCAAGATTCTAATATCCTCTTTGAAGTATGCCTTTATTTAGGAGCCTGAAGGATGTTACTTTTGATTACCACTAAATTTTCTTAGCTTTTTGTGGTGTACAATGCAAATTTCCTTGAATAGCTGCTCTGTACGACAGCATGTTTGAATTATTATTATTATTATTATTGTTGCGTGCTAGAGAATTTTATTAGAGCGAGATCTTCGTAGCCCAAAATTATTCAACACACGGGATATGAACAGGGGTTATACGTAAAACCCGCTAAGGAAACCACTTGCCGAACTTTTTATGTGTCAAAAGATGGTCGCTTCTCGTTAGTTGGAGAAGAAGGTGTTAGGAAACAATATTCGAGTGTAAAAATAATATCGGTCAACTCCAACCCAGGAGAAGTTTCCCAAAAGGCGAATCGATCTTACGAGCAACCTCGATCTTCGGGAGAAAGGAGAACCTGGCTTTTCTATGGGCGATCTCCAAGGCGAGCTCGATCTTCTGACCACTTGGTGGTGAGTGGTGAAAAGATCGTCGGCCAAGGTGAGGTGGTTCTCGAGCTGGTCCTCAAATCGATTTTCCCTCAGGTGAGAATGAGGCATTTATAGATTTTGGGAGTGGCGCCTAGAATTGTGGAAAACTCCAACCACTCCCATCTGACGGCCAGATCCCCGACGTGGTGTATTTTGATGATCCTGCCTTAATGATGTCTAATGATCTTGATTCGTTGGATTCGTCTTGACGAGCGCCGATCCGATAAATACTTTTGGTGACCATTTGGGATCGGATCCATTTTCACGTCCGATACCGATCCGAGATTCGATCGGATCGATTATACGATGTTTATGCTTCATCGGCATCGCCGCTTGATCAGTTGTAAATCGGATTAGATCGCGATTTCGAAAACGCCTCAGATTCGCGTGATCGTTAATTTTAGAACGCCTCAATTATTATAATAATTATTATTTTTATTATTATGATGATGATTTTTTGTGAACTAGGTGCTGGTATTGATCTCTCATCGTTGATGGTTGTTGAGGGTAAGGTTTGCTGGGATCTTTATATTGATGGACTAGTGATAAGCTCAGATGGCAATCTGTTGGATGCACTAGCTGCTGCCATCAAGGTAGTTTCTCTGATATTTCTTTACTGTTGATTCACGTGTACGGCTGATTTAGTATATTGCACTTTCCAAGATCATATTGGTTAAGTAGTAAAATTACAACTACGCGTCTCTTTGATGTTATTATATGACTGATACTTCTAATCATTGAATTGAGTTTCAGAAGTTTGACTATATTTGATGAAAATTACCTCTCTGTGGTAGGCGGCCTTGAGCAATACAGGCATCCCAAAAGTAAGCGTTACTCTTGGTGCTTCGGCGGACGATCAGCCAGAGGTGGATGTAAGTGATGAGGAGTTCATACAGTTCGATACATCTGGGGTCCCTGTTGTCGTAACTCTGACAAAGGTAAGTGTTTAATCTATTATTGATTTCTTTGTAGAGTATTTTCTGGTCGAAAGTTTGTTGATGGTTAAATTTAGCTCTCTGCTTCAGCATTTGTTTCAAGTTAATGATTATTATCAAGAAAAGGCTGTAAAATTTATATAGCAAATTCAAAAAACGCCAATAACTAGAAGGCTATTGTTCCAGGTGGGCAGACACTACATTGTGGATGCGACCTCAGAAGAGGAGTCTCAAATGAGCTCTGCAGTTTCAGTTTCTGTGAACAGGCATGGTCGGGTTTGCGGGCTGAGCAAAAGAGGTGGTGCTGGCTTGGATCCAAGCGTTGTGCTTGACATGATCTCAGTGGCAAAGTATGTAAGCGAAAGTCTGATAGCTGATCTGGATTCTGAGATTGCTGCTGCAGAAGCAGCTGATGATGACGAGGCAACTTAGGATGAAAAACATCATTGTAGAAATCTCTCTCTCTCTCTCTCTCTCTCTCTCTCTCTCTCAAGGACCTTTTCTCAGTTCATGATTTTGTTTACGGAGGTTCTCTTTGATAATTGTTGTCTCATGTGATCATGGAATGACGATTAGTTTAATAATAGTAATTCAGTCATTTGTATGTACCCTAAATCCGCATTTGATAGCTACCGTTCCATCCGCTAAAATTCCCTCACCGTCAATTATCGTCTTTTTGTTAAAAAAAAAGAAAAGAAAAAGAAAAAGAAAAATAATTAGGCTTATGAGAGCTTATTGGCTGCTAAGGCAAACCACTCGATAAATAATCCTCTTAAAAAAAATAAACTTTTTCACTAATATTTTAAATTTGTTGTTGGTGCTTTGATACCTGGTATGATTCAAGTGATTGTTCTCCAAAGCCCAGCTTTTCCAAACATTCTACAACCAAATTAGCCTTCCCGTGGCCGTGAGTTCATCTAACCACTAATGTCTCATAACCGAAGACAATCTGAGTAGGTGGGGGCATTCAGAAAAATCTACGAGGTATTCCATATAGGATTTGCTAGGAGGAATTTTCATCCTTCTGTTATAAAATTGCTATTCTCAAATCATTCCAAGTAGATTGGATCAATCATTGACAGTTGATTTAGGATATCTGGGAGTTTGCTTAGCCAACCAAAATGGATTGAATGATCAAGATTATGAAAATCAGATCGGACATAGAACCGGAAAATAGAGAGATTCAAAGTTTAAAGGTTGAACCGGGGTCGAATCGGAGGTTGAATCAAATGATATAAAAAATAATAAAATTATTTAAATAAGATTTAAATGATCAAATAATCATACATATGTGCAATTTGAGATAAATAAATTTAAGAGAAAAAAATTATAATCATTCATATAATTTTCTAAGTCGAGCCCCTATCAACTTGGGAGTTTGCTTAGCCAACCCTAATAACCAAGATGATAGGAGTGGATCCAAAGACCTCCCCTGCGCTTGCCTTAGACTCAAAGGACCGCAATGATTATAAATGACAACAAAAACTTTTGCTCAGAATTTGCCTGAAATCTTTCTGGCAAAGACGATTTCCATTAGGAGAAAAACTTGTGAAGTCGGCTAATTAATGAAGGAAAAATCACAATGTTTGGAATATCTTCATTACACTGCACTAAAATTCATACACTCTTGCTTCATCCTATTTATATAATAAAGAGCAAACAACCTATATATTTCTTTATTTATATATTTATTCCATGACAAATTAATCAGAATTGTCTTTACCTTGTAGACTTGGAATTCTGTGGTGTTCGCTGGTGAGGTATAATGGTGTTTCAGGAAACAGGACACCAATACGTGGATTGGTGTTGGCTCTTGCTTCTTCGTAGTCCATCTGCATCTCATCTATTTCCCTTGATCTTTCGTCTCACTTGTTATTAATCAAATAATTCAAGTCATATATTATCAACTTTTAATTAGAACGACATAGAAAGAAGCATACATATTGCACATATCTCAGCCAAAGAGCTCTGCGATGAGAAATAATGTCCATCTCTCCTCCCAATTCCTAATTATTTGGGTCCCAAATACATGCATCGGGTTACATATATTTATGAAACTTGACTAAATCAATCTCTCTCTCTCTCTCTCTCTCTCTCTCTCTCTCTCTCTCATATATATATATAACCTTGAGATAGAAAGAAGAAGAGAAAGGCCGAGATGATGAAAAGAGAGCAGCCGGGGTAATTAGAGCGAGGAGGATGATCCTTCAATCTCATAGCAGTGCTTCAGTTCTATTGATTCTTCCTTGCTATACCGTCCTCGGAAGCTGGTGATCAATTTATTAGTGAAGTTCCTTGGATTTGGTGAGGCTGTGGGCCTGCTGTCGGTGTCCTCACTTCTCGGGCAAGCTGATGATACACTGCTAGCTACTAAAGCAGCATCACTCACTATCTTAATCAATTAATGGACGCTACTTTAATTTTAAAATCCATTATTTCGGGCTAAAAGCTTTGACACACTTAGCTGCATAATCTTTATTGCATATTACTATAACAATTATTACATATTGCAACAAGAGCTACTGCAATTAGTTGACATCAGCACAAAGGTTATTGCCTAAAATAGTTTCTCCTCTCGCTATATTATCATCCAAATTTTTTGAATTTATTAAATAATTTCATAGCAGTATAGTAGAATTTACGTCTTAATTTTGTATGAGAGTCCAGCACATACATAAATAGTAAGAAACAGAATAGAAAATAACATAATTTTTACTTGAAAAAACTCCACGAAAGAGGGGAAAAAATTACGAGGTCTAGCCCTGCTAAAATGTTTTACTATATATCTACTTTGAAATTCAAAAGTTTCAATCTTCCAGATAATGAGATTACAAGACTTTGTTTAAGAAATCAATATGTTGGAATTCTCAGAATCATGTTACAGTTGCTATGCGGTGGTAGTTGGACGTTATCCATTGTCGACGACGATAATAAGTGGCGGTCAACTCGGCTTGTGGTGATGACGGACTTTAGCCTTCTAGCTCCCTTCCAATAATCTCCTAAGTTTACTTATAGCTTTCTCCCTTTATGATAAGAATGAAGTCCTATTTATATGATTCTAAGATGAGTGTTTGGATAATTATAAATAAAATTCTGAAAACATTCCATCGGACAGTTCATATTGATTCCCTCAATCTTAGATGATTCTTTGATGATTTGACTATCCAAACGACATTCGATTTGAGTGATCTTAGATATGTTGAATTTATCTCGTCGAGCTGCTCGATTCGACTATAAGCACGTCAAATATGAAGATCATTTGACCATTCAATTAATTTCGTGAAATCTTTATGCATGCTTTTAGGGTTGATTTGAGCTCATTTGAATTCGATTTGATTCGATTTTAGTGTTGTTAGACTCTTCTTATTGAGACGTCTAATTCTATTATATAAAATTACATATGTTTAAAATTTATGTGTGATATGTCAATTTATATAAAAATAGATATAAAAATAACACAAAATTATACAAGAAAGTAAGATATATATGACGAATAAACATAAAATATGATGTTTGAGTGCATTCTACTTAAGCATATTGACTCCAAATAATAATAATAATAATAATAATAATAATAATAAGACATTCACATTTTTGAAGTTCGGATTCGGTCAACTGGCCGAGCTTATTTCTCATGGTCATATGACTCATATCATACCCGATTCTGGCCCAAAATGGCCTGGCAAGCCCGCTTTGCTTCCATTGGGCAGACCTAGTGTATTAGGTTAAACTAGGCCGGCTTGCTAGAATATAGACTAACTACGGCCCATAATCAACTACTAATAAAAAAATTAGGTAATATAGACAAAACTTGGTTTCTGGAGACAAGAAAATAACTGATAAAAAAAAGAATTTAATAAAAATTAAAACTATTCACTTCATAATTTGTCATACTTAAATAAATTACAGAGTAAAGAGAATGTGTAGCAAGTTACAGCAGCAGCGGCTTCTGTTTGCCATTGCCAGTCTGCATCTAACATGCTCTCTATTTGTTAACTCAATTTGTAGTCTTATAAAAAGCAAGAAGTGGAATGCTGAAAATAACTACAATTAGCTGTTAATTAGGCATCCATGACCTCTAATTATATAATGTCACCTTCCGACGTAACCGCATCCCATAATAATGAATGCAAGTGATGAAGGGAAGATATATATATAGTACTGCTCAGTTCGAAAGTTGAAGTCCTGCCATGCGCAAATCAACAGCCATATTCCAACCCCTATCTCCATGAAATGAAATCTGCATTATATTCAAATCCATGAATGCATGCTTCAATATTTGAACGAAAATAAATAAAAAAATAAAAGATAAACTATATTTGATTAATTACCTCTCCCAGAATTTGCTGGCCGCGACGGAGGGCATAGGCTTCATTTGCAACACGTTGCCAAGTTTCTCAGTAACAATCCATTCATTCACCCTCCCAGCATCCAATAGACCGATGAAGACCGCCTTGCATCTGTGAAATGACATCACATTCTCGAAAAATATCCATAGAAACATCAAATGCATGGAGCTGCATGCAACAAAGTAAATCAATTTTATAGTGGTCATAGTCACCAAATATTAAATATTAAATGTCCGACGTCAGATTGAAAAGAAACACTGACTACTCGACTAACCTTGGCGTCCCGATAGCATTCAAGAGAGTGATTATGGATGGAATCAGAACCACACCCCAATATGGAACTTCCACTTCAGGAAAGAAAACCGTTGACGGTATGATCACACAGTAGAAGAAGAAGGTCACAATGTGAGACACAATTCTTCTTGCGAAAAAGAAGTTGTAGATCAAAAACAACTTCTTCCATATCGATGCTTTCTGCATTTCATTAATATTTTCAAAATAATAATAATAATATCGCTTGACTTCATTTCATAATCTCTTAACAAAACATATGGCCTTGCTGGACTGTCACTAATCTTGTAATGAGTGGAATTAAAGAAACAGACCTTGGCTTTCATAACTTCGAAGGCCATTTTTCTAAATAAGCTTGCAGGTCCGCAGGCCCAACGGTGCTGTTGATAACGATATGCTTTATAAGTGCTCGGAAGTTCACTTCTAACCTGAAGGCATTACAGAAAACAGGAACAACTGATGAACATTACTTTCTCCGACTATTAGATGTCTATGTATGCACTTTTCACTCGATCGAGTAATTAATACTGAAATAATTATTAATTTGATAAAAGAAAGGAAGAAGTCATACGTTGAGGTCACCGACATAGACAAATTTCCATCCCTCCAAACTTGCTCTAACTGCCAGATCCATATCCTCCACAGTCGTTCGATCTTTCCATCCTTTAGCTTCATCAACAGCAGAGATTCGCCAAACACCAGCGGTACCTACCAGCGATTAGCTTTCAGATTATACCACAACTATTAATTACTATTATTTTTACTCTGTTTTTGAATATATATTTACATATACGTAACCGTTAAATCCAAAAAATGCTATCGTCGAAGAACCCGACTCTTGCTCCACAACGAAATGGTAATTTAAGGACATCTCTTGTATCCTCGTCATCAAACACTCGTCAGCATTTACTGCAGCAGCCATTAAAGTAAGTAATCAACACACAAAAGAAAAATGAAAAGCAATAAAAGATAAATTACCAAATTCCCAACGAGCTTGGACAAGAGCAAGATCCGGATTATGGATAAGAAAAGGGATGGTTTGCATGAGGAAATCCGAGGGTGGTTGGTGATCAGCATCAAAAATAGCAACATAATCACAGGTTTTGACATAATCAAGTTCCATTGCTTCTCTGAGAGCGCCAGATTTATATCCATTCCTATTGTCCCTTGAAATGTAATGTATGTTCATTCCCTTTTTACTCCATCTTTCACATTCCGTTTGTACTAAATGCTGAATTAATTAGAAATATTGGATATATGATCATCGAAATCATCATCATCATCATCATCATCATCATCATCATCATCATCATCATCATCATCATGTATTGATAATTCATTAAAAATCTATCAAGAAGCTTCATTTTATAACAACAACAACAACAACAACAACAACAAGCCTTTATCCCACTAAGTGGGGTTGGTTATATGAATCCTTCATCTCCATTGTGTCCTTTTATGTGTCAAATTCTCATTTAATTCAAGTATACTAAGGTCATTTTTTATACATCTTAACCAAGTCTTTTTAGGTCTATCTCTACCATTCTTAACATAAGACAAATCTAATGCATCTACTCTCCCACGTCATCGAGACGACCCTTTATGTGGCCAAACCATCTAAGATGACTCTCTCTTATCTCACCGCTACTCCAACTTTTTTTAGAACATACTCATTTCACATTTTATCTCTAAGAGTAAAGCCACTTATTCACCTGAGCATACTCATCTCTGTAACACTTAACTTAGTCTTATGCTTCTCTTTTATTGGCCAACATTCTGCACCATAAGTCATTGTAGGTCTTACCACCATCTTATAAAATTTTTTCTCAAGTTTAAGTGAAAATTTTCTATCACACAATGTCGGCATTCCTCCACTTCAACCATCCAACTTGAATTCTACTAATAACATCTCCATCTATTTCACCATCATTTTGAACAATAGAGCCTAAATATCAATCACTCACTCTTACTAATGACTTGTTCCCCTAATGTCACAACACTACTACTAGAACTTCTACAACTAAAATTACACTCCATATATTCGGTTTTAGATCTACTTAAACGAAAACCTTTAGACTCTAATGTTGACCTCCATAATTCAAGTTTCTCTTGGACTCCCTCTCTAGTCTTATCAACAAGAAGAATGTCATCGCAAAAGCATACACCAAGGTACATCTTCCTGTAAATGCCTAGTAAGAACATCCATAACTAAAGCAAAAAGATAAGGGCTTAAAGCTGGTCCTTGATATAATCCAATTGAAATGGAAAAATATTTTGTCAATCCTCCTTGTATTTGGACACAAGTAACAGCTCTAGTATACATATCCTTAATGACTTGAATATAACCAATATTAACTCCTTTCTATTCTAGAACTCTCCAAATAACATCTCTTGAATTTTTATCATAAGCTTTCTCTAAATCAATAAATATCAAAATAAAAAGATTAAAAAGGTTGTGATGTAAATGATCGATTCATCGAACCCTAGTTGTTTTGTCAGTAGAATCGTCAAGAACTTGTATAATTAGGCGATCAGAGGGCCATGTAAGTGTGCATACAGCTCCAATAGATAAATGATAAACCTGCAAGAAGCGAGCTAAATAAGTCAATTTACAGGTATCTAACATAAAAAATAGGCATTTATATTTTCAAATACATTTGAATATACATTCAATTTAGCATAACTCAAGAAAAGAAACAACCACTATAGAACATTAAGTCATATAACAAACAAAGATGAAATAATGAATTATTTTTCTTTGAACTCAATTTCTCTCAGATTTCTCTTAAAAAAAGTTTTTTAATCTCTCTATAGTTGATTTGTATTTCTAAATAAGACATATTTCAGGTTATTATTTGAGCTTTTAATAATTTTTTAGTAAAAAGTTTATTGAAAAAATAAAATAAAATTCTAATAAAGAAGGTAAAGACAACAAAAAGATTTAGCTGATTCATTTATTATCTTATCTTTTTGTAAGTTATCTCTTTAAAGAGAGAGAGAATAAAAAAATAAAGGCAAAACTTTTAAAGAAGGCTTAATGCTAATCGTAATTATTAATTTAAGTGCAAAAAATAAATTAATAAAATAGGCCTAGTCGTTCATACAAGACGGTGGCCGAATGCACGTTGGTCATTCATTCGTTTGAGACAACCTTCTCCTATTGGACGAAAAATTGAGAGGGGAGGTCGCGGTATGTTTTGTTTTTCTCCTAAAATCCGGTTGTTCGTCCCTTCCACCGTCGGATTTCCATCGCTTGCAGCCGCCAAGGGAAGGTCGTAGGTCAAGAGAGCTTACCGCCAAGGAGTCATCGGAGACCACTTTTTTCTTCGTTCGTCCGCTGATTAAGGTATTTCTTTCCCTAAATACTTAATTTATGATAGATCTCGTTATATATTGCTTTGTGTTGTATGATTTATTTTTCACTTATGTGGTTTGGCTAGATTTGTATGTTTGTATATTTTGTAAATTTTAATATGAAGTTAGGTTAGATTTGTATATGCTCGTCGGAGACCTTTCAAATTTTTTGCTTTGTTAATGTGATGTTTACAGTTTTTTGGGTATGAGCTTGCCGAGTTTTGCTAAAGAATATTATTGTTGGCGGTGTTGTTTTTGGTATGCATCTTGTTGTAGTTGTAGGTATTTTAGTAGAAATTATTGTGATGCTAATTTGAGGCTACCATCTAAAATATATCATTTTTAATAAGGAATGTGACCTCTCACTATAAATAAGATTCACCTACTCCATCGTCGTCCTTTCTGAAAATGAAAATTTCTTCTAACTCGCCATAAATCTAGGTTTCTCCCATTTGAATGCACCTAATTTATATCTTTTTCATAATCTAACTAATAAGTAAAATCTCACACTCACACATTTAGATTTTCTCTAGCAACCTTTACATATCTCACATCTTGATGTCCACCATGGATCACCCTATATAGCATATTCATGTTACTTTCTTAAGGCTGATTTCCTGATTGACATTAATCAGGTCAACTCCATTCTCTTCAAGTTTAAGCTCTTTTTATACTCTAAAATCATATGCTTCTTGGTATTGATATGTCATATGCTTCAAGGTTTTGAGTTTGCGAAATAGTTCCAACTAAAATGCAAAATTGTATTACATCTTGAATTGCTTTTTTTCTGTGACTAGGGAAGAGAAAGGATTTTTACTGTTTAGAGTTGTTGTTAGTTGAAAATGAGTTCATAAACTGCCTGCATAGTTCTTTATTATGACGACGAACTGAATGTTAGTGACGATTTCTTTCCGACCTACATTGGTGTGAAAAATCGACCAATCCAGATCCCACCAAGAATTAATCTGATGGGGTTACAAAAGCGAATTATGAGGTCATTGAAGTTAGACCAAGAAAAGTCATGTGTTAATCTTATAGGTCATTTCCCTATTGGTGATGGATTCATCGCTACTCATATTAATGACGACGAAGTGTGTGAATCTGTAGTCAACGCAGCATCTGTGCAGCCTGTAGTAATTTATGTTAAAGTTGAGGAATTATATTGCGAGGAAAGAGAGGTTGACAGTACTGAGGAGTGTTAGAGAGCTCCAATCAATACTGAATACATCATACTTTATTCTCAACTAACTGCTCAAGTGGAAGCATACTGATGCAACCAACAATGCAATGGGACAAGTTCTGATTTTGTGGGTGATGCTGAAGGTGATGGTTGTGATGGGTATAAAATTATATCTTTTGCAACAAGTACCGATGATGATGAGGGGGATGATAGTAATGCAGAGGAGCCTAATTTAAGGGGCATAGATCCATCTAACAGGGTTAGAGAGCTTATTAGGGACTACTCAGTTAGAACAAGCCAAACAGAGGAGCGCTTACTATCTAACAATGAGTACATGCGTTATGCTCAAACAACTAGATAATAGAATGAACAGCTTACATTTGATGGGCCTTTAGATGAGTCAACTTTTGAACTTGAAAGTTGCATTCTAGATGAATTGTTAGAAGGTATGTGCTTTCATGATAAGAAGCAGTTGTAGTTTGCTGTTCAGGGTTGGTCTATCATCAACAATGTCGATTATGTGATCTACGCTTCAAATAAAGCTAGCCCGAGGGTATGTTGGATTATGTGGTCTATCATCAACAATGTCGATGAGTGTGGGTTGTTGCTGGAATGAAGGGTATGTCCGAAAGATGGCCGACATATCAATTCTGACGAGCTAGATGACTCGCAAAGTCGTATATTGCTTTGTAAGTTTATTTTTTGAGTCCATTATTGTATGTAGATAGCATAGCTAATATGCATTTCAAACAACAAAGGTGATCTGGGAGCCATAAGGAGTTCAGATCCGTGCACGTGTCGCAGAGATATGCTTATGTGGGGACGACATATGGCTGGCTAAAGTACCCTTGATTAGCGGAAAGCAGTTGAGTAATGTCGAGGCGCCTTCCACCTATATGAGGTTGCAGATGGATTCTCGTGGATGGATGGTCAAGGAAAGCCGTGATGGGAGTCGATTCCATATTACCTGAGAGGAAGCGGGGCAGAGATTTAGTTGTGGTGGTAGACTCTTCCTTGGCACCATGTCGATACATGAGATGGTATCGGTCTTGGGCTTCACTATATATGCTGAAGGCACCTACAATACTCCCAAATACTTATTACCCTCAAGCTCCTGGAGACCGACTCATGGTAAGCCAGCATTTCTTGATTGTAATGATAATTTTTTTTACTAATTCCATCATAATTCGAGTTCTATCAACACAGTGTGAGCATATATTGAATACCGAGACATATTCCAGCGCTATTTTGGGAGGGATGAGGACACAAAGTTTGATGTCGGTCAGCGAGTATGAGGGTTGTAGCTGCGGCAACATGCATATTTACGATACGTATGGGGACACTAGCATTCTAGGAACTTCATCGTCAGTGCAACCGAATGGACAGACGATGAATATTGGTCCATCATCTCCACCAGTGGTCGGACCATCTATATGTACATTAACACAATCACCATAGTATTCGTACCAGGAAGCTATGTGGTCACAGATGCACCCGTGGCAGCAACCAGTCTCTCCTACATATGGGCCTCCCTCATTCCATATGACACTCTCGTATGGATTGTATCATGATTTTCGCCGCACGATTATTGGCCGATGTACCTGGCTACACACCTAGGTTACTTGCAACAAACCTTCGAGCAGGTTGAACAGGAGGACCAACAGCTGGAACATCGTCTACGAGACCGGCCCTGACGACCACTAGCCCATTACACATCCGGTAGTGATGCGATACCGCATCGCAGGAATCGTCAGAGATAGTCGTCTGTACTATTATATTATGTCCATACAGGATTACATTTTGTTGTTTCTTACCTATCTTATTGTATCCTGTCTCGCAGGCATCATCAGAAACTATTTTATTATTTTGGTTACCTTAATTTGTAAATATTCATATCTTTTTTGTGCTGGTTTATTTATACAGCTTTAAGTATTTAGAATAAGTTGTACATTGATGTATTTTTTTAGTGAGGATATTTCCTGTGGTAGTAACAGTAGAGAGGTAGTTAGTTTGTGTTCTAAACTTAGTTTGAGTTGGTTTCTTATCCTTGTTTGAAAATGGTTGCATTTCAATACTAACACATTCACTTCTCTTATATGAATGTAATCAATATGAATAATTATCTCCAAACAATAAGACTAATGCGCTAGCAACGAATGTTTATATGTCATGACTCTTAAAAACTTGTTAATTGCACTTCAATAAAAGTGTTTGTTTAGCGTGAGTTATTTGTGCATTTCATCATTGTTCATTTCTCAAAATCTACTGCATATCGAGCTGCAATCATAAATTTTGACCAACATAAAAGTTGTAGAAAATTTTGTCATAATTCCAACGATACAAAGTTCTCTAAATTCTGACAATGTATGACTCTGATATGCGCAAAATACCACTGCTGCTCTGAACTTTCAGCTCCACGCCGCAGTTTCAGCGCGCATTTGCAAAATCTACTGTGTATTGGGCCACAATCCTAAATTTTGACCAACATGAAAGTTATAGAAAATTTCGTTACGATTCCAATGATATAAAGTTTGCTCGATTCCAACACCATATGACTCTGATATGTGCAAAATACAATAATTGCTCCGAAATTTCAACTCACGTAGCTTTTATACATCATAAAATCACACTACGTATCGGCGACAATCGTAAATTTTGACCAACATGAAAGTTGTAGAAAATTTTGTTATGATTTCAACGATACCAAGTTTGCTTTCGATATTGTCTGACTACGATACGTGCAAAATACTAGAACTGCATCAGATTTTTTTAAAAAAAAATAAATTACAGCTAGTCGTCCGTTGAACGGGCGACTAGGCTTATTTTATTAATTATTTTTTTTGCTTAAATTACTAATTAAGATTAACATTAAATCTAATTTAAAAATTTTGTCAAAAATAAATGTATACCTAATGCATCATACATGGTTCACTTATTTTGTCACCATATTCAACTTCAACTAAGTTGTAACTCACCGGTAATTGACTTCAACTAAGTTGTAACTCACCGGTAATTGAGCTATATCATGTGTAGCATTCATCAAAAAAACTTATCAACTCACTAGAAGAGCTCACCATAACTTGTCAATTAACTCGCCTGAAGTGTCTTCCAGTTGCGCTAGGCCATAAATCTCATTAACTACTTACCTAAGGTGCAACTCTAATGGACTCATCTAGCTCACTCGCCCCTACAGTTGCTCTTTATTTCGGATTTTCATCGGCTGCCCATCCACGTCACGTCAATTTGGAAGTCATTAGAAAAAGAATTTGGTCAGATATCCTAAGTAAAAAATTTGATCAAGATGGGCTTTTTATGATTTTATCTTTAGATTAATTTTGATATCAATACAAATAGATGACTAATAACATTAAATTGACTCTCTCTCTCTCATATATATATATATATATATATATATATATATATATATATATATATATATATATATATATATATATATATATATATATATATATATATACATATATAACTGTAGGGTGGGTAGGTGCGGATAATTAATTACCTCTCGCTCGTTGAACATTGGAATCTGGACGAGGACAACGGGATAAACAAAAGACCCAAGCTCTTGGTCATCTTCTCCGGCGATCGCCGGAAGTTGTTCCCACCTGTAGACTCGGTGCGGCCTAAGTGGCCGGTAGAGCTTGACCCACAGGACGGTGACGGCCATTGACAACTTCTCGATGAAGAGCATCAGCGACATTGCCAAGCAAAGCCAAACCATGGCATTCATCGTCGGAAGCATAACCGCCGTCCTGGCCCATTGCCATGACCCTCTGCTCTTCTCATATATCGCCGTCACCGCGGCCGCCGCGGCCTCTTCGTCAATATAGAACGTTGCCCACTTCGCCATTAAAGCTTTCCGAGCAGGGATTCAAAGGCTCCATCAATCTATCCATAAATATATTTATGGAAGTTTAGCAGACTCGATCCAGGACTCAAGCTGTATGAAATAATGGATATAGACACAAACAAATTTTTAAATTAAGTATTAATTAATAATTAATTAATAAATTAATTAACGTTAAAAAAATTTAATTATAGATACAGTCATAAGTGGGCTCTATCGTCCGAGGTGGCGGTACTGTCGGACTTATTGGACGACTTCAGCTGCCCCGATAATCGATCGGCCAATTGACCGGTAGATCGATTATCGGGCGACTGATTTCTTTCTCTATAACACGCCGAGCGGCATTATCCCGACCCTATTCGACAAACCGATATCCTCGACCCCTCGACCCCGCAAGCGAAATTTTCGGCTTCCTTTAGGTTAGCGTTCGCCCCCCACACTCTCACGAGCCATCACTATCGCCAGCTCCACCGTAAGCTCCGTCCACTAAGGTAAAGTTTTTTTATGTATCTTTTTTCCTTTCTTATTTCAATTGACAATAATGTAGAGTGAAGTTTTTCATAATTTTTATAATTTTTCTCCTAAAATTTGCGTGGTTAGGGTATACAAAATGCTTGGATTGGTTAATTTGGTTGCTCGTATTTTGCTTTGCTAAATTGTTAGGTGTATAAATAGGTGAGCAATATGTACACTCCGATTGATATTTTTTTTATGAATTTTGAGTGAATTGTTAGGTTTTGTTAGATCTTTGGTTGCTGAGCATATAGTAGAATGAGTTAGGAGTCCGTTTCTTTAATTCTCTTCTACGACGGTCAACTGATCATTGATGATCAGTTCATTCCAAGTTATGTCGGTGGCAAAAATCGACCCATTCGAGTTTCGCGTTATGCAAGCTTAGGAGATTTAAAACAAAAAGTGCTTAGGTTTCTGCGTTATGACGTTGATAACTTCACAGTGTAGATTACATGTCATTTTTCTGTAGGTGCGGGATATATAGCTTGTACTATTGATGATGATGAAGTCTGCAGCATTGTATTGGACGAAGTTTCCTGTCAAACATTAATTCTTTACGTGCAAAAAAAATGTACATGTCAGGCAGCACCGATGACATCAACATATTTAACCGTCACATGACTGACATCAAAAAAATTAAACCTGAAGCGTACCAGTGATTAGTAGAACATGATGTGGATAAGTGGACATTGGTTCATGATGGTGGGAAGCGTTACGGTACCATGATGACAAATGCATCGGAGTGCTTTAATGGTGTACTTAAACGTGCACGAGAACCACCAATTTAAGCATTGATCACTGCAATTTACTATAATATCGTGAGTTCATTCTATAAGCGGGCAAGTACCATTGTGGGAAGCTTCGCGAGATCACGCATCGCGGTGGGCGACACTTACGGACGACGTAGTCCCTGCGGCATATGATCGGTTTAGGTGGGCATCGTTGTACTTCGAAGCGCACCGACCGACGACTTACTACCCCGCACTGCGAGCATATGTAAAGATAATACTACAATTTGCAAATTTATTTGGCTATTGTTTCCATAGATTTTCGTAGTAACATTTTAAACTGGTTTCTTGTGGGAGCATATCTTGGCGAGGACCTCTTTCGCCTTTCTTTGACGGGTGGCGCGGACTTAGTTGGCCATAAATAAATGAGCATATGATGCACGATCACGAGCTTGACACATATCGAGACTAGTTCCAAAACGCGTCCGGCCAGAGCATATGTCACAGATGACACATGTCTATGATTCTCTAAGCATAAACAAACATGGGGCCATCCCTATCGATCCAGACCATCTTCTTTTCCAAAGAGCACCGTCTGTATAGGCTTCGCCATCACAGGATTGGATATCTCTACGAGACTCACAGCCAGACATGAGATCAGATGTTGCAAGCTAGGCTCAGGGAACATATGATGTCTCCCATCATCGTCCGTTCGAAGCACCTATACTTTAGTAGTGCGATATATAGATGGCATCGTCGACGATAGCCTACTAACAAATTTCTGTTCATACATCTTTGCATATTTGACGAGTGAAAATTGTATGGGAGGAACCATCGTTTTGTAGCTATTGAGTTATGGTCTTAAGGCTTTTTTCATGTTTTATAAAGGCTTATGTTAAATTTTTACAACTATTTACTGCAGTTTCCCTCTAGAGCATGGTTTTGAATAATTGATGGAATTGCTTATGATTCTCCTCTATTTCATTGTGAATGACTACTTGTTTCTCTTATTACTTGAGTCTTTGTTTAGAATGGAATCTTTAGTTTGATGTACATTTGATGTTGGCGTTTTATATGATTGAGCGCTTGATTGCCTCGAATCAATCTAAGTTGTTATGTAGGCTGTTATTTATTTGGAAAGGTTTATATACCATCATTAAATCCATACTAGTTGCTCGTGTTGTAATGTTGTAACTTTTGAGCTCTAACTTGTGCTTCAATCTTGGTTGTAAAAATACAACTTATTTTTTAAAAAAATTGTGAGGAAAGTCGCCAATAAGGAAGCGGCCGCCACCTCGATGGCCAATCGCATTTATTAGGTGACTGTACCTATAATTATTTTTTTTAACGATACTTAATTTATTAATTAATTATTAATTAGTACTTAATTTAAAATTTTATTCTATCGACACATGTTTGATACATTATTTTTTGTATCATTAATAAATAAATAAAATATATATTTCTAACATTAATAAATAAAAAATATGACATAATAAATGATGAGACAACATCAAATGTCCACGATTAGTGCCTGATCGCATCTGTATATATTCATACCAAATAATTGTTCATAAAAAATAGCTTTAAATTAACTATAATAACAACTCATAACATTTGTTTAGTTGTCATTGTTTTATTTATATAACCTCATATCAAAGGGTTAACTTTCAAGAATTGTTAAAATATATAAATTTGATTTGAAGTTCTTTTGCACGAATTTAAAATAAATAGGACATGCCGATCTAGAATAAAAACAAGTCCTAAGTCCGCACAAAATTAATTAAAAATGTCACGCGCATAGGACCAGTGAACTATTCATTACATACTGCGAGGATAGGTGCACTCACGTTCTCTCTCTCTCTCTCTCTCTCGCTCTCTCGCTCTCTCCTGTATATATATATTTCAAAGATTTAAAAGTTATTCCTGAAATTTTAAATTAAATTTCATCAACAATAAATATGTACTTTCTTACTTTTAAAAATGGAAAAATTTTAAATCTTTAATTAATGCACACCTAAAAATGCATGATTTCAAACTCATGAATTATTTCGATGGGATATGAATAAATTTATATTTTGACACTCATTTTAATTTTATCATCAATAATAATAATAATAATAATAATAATAAATGTGCCAGGCTGTGATTTTTATAGCTTCCAGTTTTCCTCCCTGTTGCCAAGTTTGAAAATTATATCTGCTAGACATGGAAGTGCATTATATAATACGGAAGATGAATGGTAAAATAGTCAACTTGGCATATGACTTTTATTGTATCGTATTGTGTATGTCAACTGTACAGCTAGCACGAATTAATTCCCTGGACAGCAGAGACCTCTACCGGAGTTGAAACAATAAATTATTTCTTTTAGGAATGATGAGAGACATAGCTCAATTTAATAAAATAAAATAAAATGATTAAAGTTATATTATACATGTAACACAAAAAAACGAAAATTAAAGAGCTGAAGAAACCAACCAACAACAAAAGAATAAAAGGAAGGTTTTGTAGGATTGTGGATGGATTCAATCAATGTCAAGCCATGGTTTAGGTATATGAAAAACTGAGAGAAACACAAAGGCTCGATCGTTCAAGATCAGAACCAATATTTTGATTAAAGAACTTTATGCTACAAGTTTGCACGCAAAAGGAGTAGAGCAAGAGACGATCTTCCATTGATTTTATTTTCATTCCAAATGCAGGGGCTGTTTGGTTGCCTTCATTTGAAATCTGATAAAATAATCTGATGTAAAGAATTGATATAAAGGATTACTTTAAATTTGTTTGGTTGAGAGTTTTCAAATTCATGACTTTTTTTCTTTGGTTGAAAAATATAATGTATATCCCACGAAGGTTTTGGCCGACGATGACTTTGACATCATGGCGACGGGGGTCAGCGGCCGTGGTAGCCTGAGGTGAGCGGAGGCGGGCAAGCGAGGGCATCACTATATTATGGTGTGTATTTGAAATTCACCCAAATCGGTGAATTAAATACAAAATGACCTTTCTAATGTATTTGGAATACATTACATTACATTGAAAATTTACTTTACTTCCAACCAAATACTCAAAAAGTTTAAATGCGTGCGTTTGGTTTACAGTGCACTCCAAATGTAGGCAACCAAACAGCCCCAAGTATAGGAAAAAGAGTAATAGTATTTTGGATAAATTTTGAAAGACAAGTAACATACTTACTAATGTAAGTAAAAAACATCTTATTGTTTGCATAAAGATGGTTAGAGAGTTTTTAAAGCACAAACCATTTTAGTATTGACATAATCAAAAGAGAGACAATATCTAATGAAAGCACTAAATGAGATTAGATTAAAATATTATTTCACACAATATTCTTAAATAAGAAAAAAATGTCCATGGATCAATGGGAAATGAGTGGAGAAAATAACCTCTATTATGAACATGAAAGAATCCCTTAAACTTCTAAATAACATATATATATATATATATATATATATATATATATATATATATATATATATATATATATATGTTTTACTTTTATTTACTAAGTCTACATGAGTTTTGTTTGATTTGAGATTAAATAAAATTACTATGATCGAACAAAAAAAAATACTCGAGTGGCAAATCGAGCTCCTTAACTTCATCTAGGCAATCCTAATAATGAAGAAAGTCGAGGATTTTTGGATAGTGTGGGCTCCGAAAATTCACCACCGACCTCTCACATTGAAGAGAGTGTGATTTGAAGTGTCGGTATAATTTTCAAAAGGTAGATGAGATAATAGATAAGACAATACCCAAAGATTTCGTCCTCATTTTATGAGGACTTTAAATCTAGTTCCAGGTTTCCTATAGGCGCAAGCACCTATAGTTAATTATCCCTCCTAATACGGACAAAAAACTTTCGATTAAGACTAGTTGTTAGATCGCTCAATGTATAACGTATAGTAGCAGTATGTGGAGTTTTAGAATTTAGATTTAGAATTTATAAAATTCAAGTTTTAGAATTTAGATTTAGAATTTATGAAATTCATAATCATTAGCTTAAAGAGGATGGTTGGGGGAATGATGACGTGTCCGTAGATAGATCCATTGGTTTTGTCTTCGGGTTATCGGTCTAGTCTTTTAGGAGGTAGTAACCCAACGATCGAAGGATCTATCGCCACACGGGTTGTTGTCCAAGTAATCCTTGTAGACCTGGGGTGGTGTTTATCTAAGAAGTTAAGCTTAAGTCTACCTTAGCTGACAGAGGGCTTTTTACCATATTAAGTGTATCCTATGATCACATCTCAATAGGCAGAGCCATTGGGAACGTATGAACTACAATCATGATCATAATATAATGGTATTATTTAACATCAATCACCCGATCAAAGGACTCTGATCATAACTGCATCATATGTGGAGTCTATAGGCCAAGCTCCGCAATCAGAGGACATGGGCCTCATCCTTGTTGACATGAGATTGATTGAGAGTGAACATAGTAGAACACTTGATTTGACATTGGCTCCTTTGTGAGCTAGAGTTTTCTTAATTTGTCACCTTTAACAAACTATTGCGGAAGGTAGATTGGGTTAGATTTTGCTTTAAGTTTTTAAAGATTAAATTTCATTTAACCATTAATAGCTTAATGATATATTAAATTTTGCTTTTGAGTTAATACTTGATTTTGATTAATTCAATTTTAACTTGTAAGCACATTTTGATGGTAAGTATCCCCTAAAGTTGAAATCTTCATTCAACACAGCCATCATCGGGGTGGATGTAATGTTTCAAATCCTGTTGACTTTATTAATTTAATAATAAAGGATCAGATCTACTGTCATGTGATATAATTAATATCTTAGATGTCTTATTGAGTTAGAATTCTTATAATGTTATTATTTAGTTTTTAGGTTTTGTTAACCCAGATCTAATTCTAAGACCCAACCGAGAATCAACCTGCGCAACATCCTCAAACACTAAGTTTAAGCATTTAGCGTAGTGTCGAGGCTCATGCGGGTGTTTAATAATTTAGATAATTTTATTTCTAAATTATGAGATTGATTTTATATTTTCATTTAATTTCAACTTAGCTTGCGCAACCATTTCAAATGTGGGCTCCGAAAATTCGGCACCAACCACTCGATGAATAGAGTGATTTAAAGTGTTAATGTAATTTTCAAAAGGCAAATAGAATAGTATATAAGACATTACCCAGAGATTTCACCCTCATTTTGCGAGGACTTTAGATCTGGTTCTAGGTTTCTTATAGGCGCAAGCACCCATAGTTAATTACCCTTCTCAATGCTGAGAGAGAACTTTCGATTAAGGTTAGTATTGGCGCAGGCGATAAGCATAAGTACATGTGGAGTTTTGAAGTTTAGAATTTAGAAAATTCATCATTATTTAACTTAAAGAAGATGGTTGGAGGAACGATGACACACCGATCTAGATCCCATGGTTCCGTCATCCCAGGCTATCGCAGTCCCTAGTTTACTTAGTCAGAGGAGGTAGTTGATCCAACTTGACAGGAGGATCCTTGTCAGCAGCCAAGAGTTGCGCATCCAAAAAATCATTGTAGACCTTGGGTGGTGTTTGCCTAAGGAGACATGCTTAAGTCTAACTGAGCTAACATAGGGCTTTTTGCCCAATCAAGTGTACCCTATGGTTTGCAACTCAAAGGGCAGAGTCATTGGGGATCATACGAGCTACAATCATGATCGTGATATAGTGGGGTCATTTGGCGACAACCACCCTATCAGATGACTCTGGTCATAACTACATCATGTGGAGCCTATTGGCTAAGCCCATAGTCAGAGGACATGAGCCACATTCTTCTTGGTATGAGATTGTTTGAGAGTAAGCATAGTTGTGTACATGATTTGATTTTGGCCCCTTTATGAGCTAAAGTTTTCTTAATTTATCACCTCCGACAAATAGTTACGAAAGGTGAATTAAAATTTTAGCTTTAAGTTTTTAATATTGAAATTCACTTAGACATTTATAGCTCAATGATATTTTTAATTCTGCATTTAGATTAATATTTAATCTAAGTTAATTTACTTTGAAATTAAAATAATATTTTGATTGAAGTATCCCCTCCGGTTAAAATTTTCATTTAACACATCAATCATCGGAGTAGTTTATTATTTCGCTGTTTCAGATCTTGTCGACTATATTAATTTAATAATAGAAGATCAAATCTACTGTCATATGATATAATTATCTTCTCAGATGTTTTATTAGGTTGAAGATATTATACTAACATCATTAGATTTTTTTGATTTTGTTAACCGGACCCGGTCCTAAGACCCAACCGGGAATCAACCCGTGCAGCATCCTCAAACATTAACTTTAAGCATTCAACATAGTGTCAGGGCCCATGTGGGTGTATTTGATTCAACATTAATTTAAATCTAAGGAACTTGTATAATATTGCTTATTTTGACTGAATTTCATTCCAAGTATAGAATTTTTAGATAAAATTTTGACAACATTTCAGCAACCTCTTAATGTCATCCCCATATAGGGGGCTGGGCTTGCCCACTATGTCAAGAAAGGAATGTGATGGTGGTATAAACACCACGGCCGAATGCGTCACTCTACTATGTCAAGAAAGACATGTATGAGTCTCTGAAGTACTTGTATGAAGCGCATATTTTCCTGCTACGTCAAGAAAGGTGTGTACAGGTACTTATATATTTACAATGTCAAGTTAAAATATTAATTTTAGCTTTATTATTCAATTTCTATTAAGTAGTTTATTAGTCATGTCAGTGTAAAAATTTTACAGCATTTCGACAGCATCCCAGCGTTGTCCCCGTGTAGGGGACTACTTCAGGTATGCTGGGCCTGTCCACCATGCAAAGAAAGACATATATGGGTGGTATAAACTACAACCAAGAAAGGAATGTATGAGGCTCTAAGGTACTTGCTGAAACAGATTTTCCCATCACGCCAAGAAAGGCGTGTACGAGCACTTATACACCTATAATGTTAGTTCAAATAATAATTTTATATCGCATCATAGTTTACTATCAAACTATGTAGGCTCCCTTATCGGTGTGAAGTTTGATGACATTTCGGCAGCATCCTGATGTCATCCCCATATAGGAGGCTACTTCGGGTACGCTGAGCCTGCCCACCATGCCAAGAAAGATATGTATGAGTGGTATAAATCACGACCTGAATGCGCCTTCCCACCATATCAAGAAAGACATGTATGTGGCTCTAAGGTACCTATTGGAAAAGATTTCTCTACCATGCCAAGAAATGCCTGTACAGGTACTTATACACATGCAAGCAAGTACAAGTTTTTTCGCTATGCCAAGAAAGCGTGTACGGGTAGTTATAGCCAACAAGCAATACAGATTTCTTCGCCACACCAAGAAAGGTGTGTACTGGTACTTATGGTCAACACAGGCTTCAGGAGAGCACAGGTGTGTGTGAGGGCATGAGGGGGAGCTCACAGGCGCTGGCGCATGCTCGTAGGGCACACGCGAGAGCTAGTGCACACCCGCGAGGTGTGACATCAATAATGCCATGAACAGTGCCCATGAATAGTGCTGAACAGTGATTTGCTATAGTCCGATAGTTGTTTCGTGCAAAAAACTCCGGGCACTATAAGATCGCGTGAACGTGAGGGAGGGAGGGGGGGGGGGGTTGAGGAGAGGGAGAGACCGTGAAAAGGGAGATGCGAGAGCTTTGGCTGCAGGAGAAGGAGGAGAATGAAAAAGTTAGGTTTAGGATTTTAAGAGAGGTATTTATAGGATTTATATTTTTTATTATTTTATTTGCCATAATTTTGATTTTTATGCTGATATCGCCACATAGACAATATATATGTCAATTTTTGATTACTCTGATGTTCCGAATGCAATGATGTAGCCCGTCTGGCGATCGAATGCCATTTAGTTTAAGTTGACATCAAATCGTGATCAATTTCAGTTCAAATTTACGCTTCATTGCTTCCGCTTGCTCAATATTCACGTAGACTCATCCGAATTGAGTACGTACAATCTTATTTAATAGGTTTTGGTATTTCAACACTAAAGGTGGAATCAATTTCACGAACGGAGGTCGTTTGGGCATCATCATTGCTTTTTGACCTTGATATGCATGTCAGCGCATCGACGACCCTCCTTTTTGATCAGTCGATCATCAAATTATTTAAGATGCATATTTTAATCAATTTTGACATTCTAAATGCAATTACAGAGTCTGTTCTGCGATCGGAGATCATTTGGACTGATTTTTGGTGCCATCGAGTGTATTTTAGCTCCAATTTACGTATTATTGTATCCGATTGCTCGATATTCACACATACTTGTCTGAATTGAGCACGAATAGTCTCATTTGATAAGTTTTGATATTTTGACACTAACAGCATGATTATGGGCATCGTCATGGCTTTCTGACCTCAATATGAGTGTCGGTGCTTCAACGACCCCCCTTCATGATCAATCGACTGTCGAATATGTAAGATGCCTATTCTGATCAATTTTGACATTTTGAATGTGATGACAGAGTCTTTTCATCGATCGGAGATCATTTAGACTAATTTTCAATGTCATCAAGTGTGTTTAAGCTTCAATTTGCACGCTGAAGCTCGTCGAATTCACCTTGTGAGCTCGACTTAATTTATGGTGTATACATTGAGGTCAACATCAGACATTAAATTTTCACTCTAAATTTTTATATTTAAGCACATATAGACATTTATAGCTTAGATAATTTCATCTAATTAATGAAATCATTGACTTTGAAAATCATAATTAGAATAAAATTCCTTAATTTTTTTTTTTGATTGACAGAAGCTCCATAATTGATGGAGAATTTAATTTAGCATCATATTCTATCTATTTGTACAAAGAATTATAGATCCAGTGGCAAAGATTTCAACTTTATATTTTTGATTCAAACTAATGTAACTTTGCTTATACTTAACTTGATAGCAAAAATAGAACGGCTATTTAACTTATGCATATTGATACGATTTTACATCTTCGTAATCATTATATTTAACTTTCATTCTCACCCATAGACAAAATATTATACCTCTTTCAACTTAGCTTATTTAATATAAGCCTTATTACTTAAGTCATGCTTGAGTTGCATTTGTATTTGAATGCTAGCTTTCAAGCTTACTATAAACGTCTTGTGATTTTGATTTTGAATCCAATTAGATTTTCTCTTAGATCATTTAAAGTGACACATTATAAGAATTGTAAGAATTAAATTCATAGTTATTGACTATGTATCAAATTCTTTGTGTCTTATTAAACTTTCTCGACACTCCTCAACTTGCTTAGTGTGAATTAAACCTTAATTCATTTATTAATCGAGTAGCTTTGTAATGCTTGTTATTATTTAAGAACTTGATATTTGAAATAATCAATGATAAATCTTATTCATATTAGCTTATGAAATATTGAAATCTACATCTGCTCGTAGATGAGTTATAAAGCTTTATATTCATTATCCAAGCTTGATTGCGTTCAATTGAAATCATCTTTAGTTCACTTGGAATAAGCCATAGTAATCTCAGTGCTTATTGCCTTAGTCATATTTATGCTTATTGACTAACTTCGTAGTCACATCCATATTCATGTAAGAACTATTAAACCCAATTTGGATTCATTCTTAACTCCACATCAATTTTCATGTTTATTTGAAAACTAGACTTCAATTTTATTTTAAGTCTCTTGTGAGTAGTATTAGCCTTCCCAAGTTTCAATTAAAGCTTGTTTAATTTTGAAGATTTTGAAAAAAAGCAAACTCACTTTATACCATGGAATTAAGTTTTAGCAAGAATGAGTCACACATTGATTCTTTTCATTTCTATAAATGAGGCTATGGAGAGGATTCTTGCATTTCATATCATTTGCTTGAGTTTAGAGGACTTGAAGAAGAGGGAGAAGGATTTTTTGGCTCAAAGCTTGGGTGGGCTTTCAACATGCTTAAATTTCTTTGTAAGCATTCTTTTTTTTTTGACTTAATGTTTATTTCCATATTTACCTTGCATCCTTTTTTATTTAATTTGAGTTCAAATGATTTCCATTTAAATTTGTTTAAGTCTAAAAAATTTGATAAAATTTCGGTAATATTTCGGCATAGAGGTGTCGTATCTAACAGTTTTGGCTTACTCAGTACACCTTATTGAGCATTGCGAGCGGTATCTTGAGATACCACGGTTTTAGATTCGCTTTATCATCATTCTTCAAACTTGTAGATTAAAAAATAAAGGGACTTGAGTCTCCTCCACTTTAACAACCTATTGGACATTAGTGGGGTCTTCAAACCTGTAGTTTAAGCAATAAAGGGATTTGAGTCTTCTCCACTTTGACAACCAAAGATAAGCATGCTACTGATAACAACGGGGTCATCTATGCCTTTCCTTTAGCATCAAATCGATGACATCACTTCTGATGAAAACATCCAAAGATCCATTCGTTAGCCTTTTGGATGAGAAAATATTAAGTCAATCCGCGTAGCTTTACGTGGGACCGCAATCCTACGACGTGTCCGATTTTTTCCCATTTTAGTGCTTAGCGTCAGAATCGATCTGACGATGTAAATGGGCGGCATTCACGCCACACGCTTACCCCGTCTCACCCCCGCCTGCTCAAACAGCGGGAGAAGAAGCATCGTTGGAATGCACGAAAGGAATTGAAAAGAAATATATATATATATATATATATATAGATTTAGAGTTTATGGTGTGTTTTTTTCTTGCAAACCGAGCTTAGAGAGAAAATTAGAAAATCGCATTTCCTTTTTACAAAAGAATCATGAAGATGGAGAATGTTGAAGAAATAATGACCAATTTAGCTGAGGTTGTATTAAATAAAAATTCATCAGTAATTTTTCTCAACCGTTGTATACGTATAATTTTTCTACAGTTTGTTAGTGATATTACTTGAAATTCTTTTATTTAATGTATATTTCCTACACTATTTGGAGTTCTTTGCAAGAGGACTTTGCTTATTTTAGGAACTGCTTTGCATGGGTACTCTCAGTAATCTCATGAGAGTACTGACCAACTTCATATTATTTTTCATGAGTTCGTGGCATGTCTGGAAAGAATATGTTCATGACATCCCATTAGAAGTAATTTGGAGGCTATTTGGTTACTTTTTAGGAGAGTTTTACATATGTACTCTCTGTACTCTCATGAGAGTACAGAGCATTTTGCATATTTTTTCTCACTTTCTTTGGCCTGGTTGTTGAGATTATGTTCATTACATTCCATTGGAAGCAATTTGGAGGCTATTTGGATGATTTTTGGAAGATTTTTGCATCTGTACTCTCTGTACTCTCATGAGAGTATAGATGATTTTGGACATTTTTTTCCAGTTTCTTTGGCCTGTTTGGAGGAAATATGTTCATTACAATCTATTAGGAATAATTTGGAGACTGTTTGATTAGTTTTTTAAGGAGTTCGATCTGTACTCTCAAGATTCAGATTCTATACTCTGAGAGTGATGATTTTGGCCATTTTTTTCAGTTTCTTTGGCCTGGTTGTTGATATTATGTTCATTACATTCTATTGGAAGTAATTTGGAGGCTATTTGGATAGTTTTGGAGGAATTTTTGCATCTGTACTCTCTGTACTCTCTTTAGAGGCTATTCTAGTACATCTGTACTCTCTGTAATCTCTACTGCAGGAATTCAACTCGAGCTCAAAAATCATTCAGTCGATTGTTGGGTACACTAAGATGATGATGGATATTATTACAGAAAAATATTTTAATGCATGATATCATTCAGTTATGTGTTCTTCGTCTCTACATGCTGCAATGTCGATTACAGCCATAATTACGTCATCACAATCATTTCTGTAATGCTTTAAACTCTCTATGATGACTTTCTTCTACTTAACAGGCACACCAACAGTCTGATCTAAGGAATTTGGTTAGGAAGACTGCGTCAAAGGTGCAGCATTTTGCATAATTTTTCAATGAAATTATCTCTGAAAGTCATCACCGATACAATACGTACTACCATAGTGCTAAATAATATATTGCCTTAGAGTTTTATGTTAAATATAAGAATTTACTCTCTTTTCTCTTTTATAACTTCATTTTCTTGCTTCTTGTGTTCATCTTTATTCTTAATCGTACTATTATTATTGCCATCTATACCAAAATATACAAATTTTATGAATTTATTTTAAAATTTATTAATTTCTATTGAAAATGAATTAATATATTATGACATTTGATGACTAAGATTTACTAATCAATATACTATAGATACTCATATACTATTCAAGTCAATATTTCAAAGCATCTTCAACTTAATGGTTAATAATATAATAATCTCATATTTTAATTTTTATTTAATAGAAATTAATATTAGTCAATTATTTTGAAGACACTCAGTCTATGTCATAACCAAATACTTGCTCAAAGACACTCACACTATCTCATATTTGAGTTTATTATATTGTTTAGTAGTTTTTCAATGATTTTGCCCTTACTGCCCATTGTGGAGTTCAGTTTTCTGCTTGGTTTTTTTCAGGCTACTAGTTGAATCTGTACTCTCTAGCCCATGCTTAGGAGAGTACAGAAAGTGCAGATGCAAAACAACACTAAAATACTAACCAAACAGCCTCCAAATTGCTCCTAATGGAATGTAATGAACATATTCCCTCTAAATAGGCAAAAAAAAGAGAAAAAATATTAGCAAAATGCTCTATACTCTCATAAGGATATAGAGAGTATAGAGAGTACATAGAGTACAGAGAGTACAGAGAGTACATATGCAAAACTCTCCTAAAAACCATAAATCAGCCTCCAAATTATTCCTAACAGAATCTACTGAACATATTCCATCCAAACAGGCCAGAGAAAGTGGAAAAAATGAGCTAAATCCTCTGTACTCTCATGAGAGTATAGAGAGCGCAGAGAGTACAGATAGCAGAACTTGTTTGAAACCAGAAAGACCCCAAATGGACATTAATATTGGTCAATTATTTTCTGCTTGGACATTAATATTGTTCTGCTGATTGCCATGTGGTCATCCTTATTAAATGTGCTTTTGTTGTATGGAATTTTCTACTATCTCAATCGATTCTTATTTCTTTTGACACTATAAGTATATTGGGGTATGATGTTATTTAAATGTTGATAGATACCATCTGTATTGCTGATACTTTCATGATTTCCTCACTAGGGGGTTGCTTCTGGGTTGGGTTGTTGTGGACTATGCATTCTGATATAATGTTGGATCTATTTAGGCCATCCCTTTACCAATATAATTTCTGTTGTTATGCTTGCATATGTCAATGTGTGCCTTGGTAAGTAGTAAGCGTGATTAGTGATGTTGTGTGGTATTATTGGCTATGATTTATGCTATTATGCTTGCATTGTCTGGTGTTTATTATCTTAGAAAGGGGAGTTGGCAACCCTTTACCAGTTTCCCCCAGGGGTGTTATTGGCTAAGATCACAAGATTTCTATCAAATTGGCTACCATTTTCCCCCAAGTTTGTAGGCTATGATGGTTGGGATGACTTCACCCATTCCTTAGCTGGTAGTAGCACGTGTGATGTAACCCGTCCTTTGAAGTTTGGATGCTCATGCTAGCGGCTGCCCCAATTTGGTGTGACTGAGCCTAAGCCCCTCTCCACTTATTTCTCCATATCTCTCTCATTACATTATTTTACTTTCAAACTAGCTTGTATCACTTTAACTATGTTAATTCTTCTTTCCAGATGTTTGCAGATTCTACTTATTTTTTTGCAGGTTCCTTTTCTTCTAGAGGCATAAACTTCTCTTATCCTCAAGAGTTTCTGCTGATGGCTGGCCAATTGCTTGCTCCTTTGCTCTATTTATACCTTTAGCTTTCTTTTCTTTTTTCACATGTTTTGATTGTATTTAGCTAGGGTATTTTCTCTCTAGGCTATTTGTAGCTCTTTAAGCAGTAGTTATTGAGTTTATCTCCTATTAAGGATCTTGTAATCCTTTGACTGTGGCAGTAAAATTTCCCTATATGGGGTTCACCTAAAAAGAAAAAAACTAATAGGTCTTAACTGACGGTCCAATTTCCAATTACTAAATTTATACTGGTAGCTTATGAAATTCTTGCCGTGATGTATGTTGAATGATGTACTGATGTTTATCCCCTATGATATTTTACCAAATTTCAGTATCTGATTAATTACTTTACCTTGCTTAAGAGGATGAACTGATTTTTATTGCAGACATTACATAGTTTGATATATACTCTATAAAGTACTTTATATTTTATGAAATAATTTTTATTGCATGCATTGTAAAATTTGATAAGCCCGTATGTTTCTATCAATAAGATTAATAGAACTTCAAGAAGAAAAAAAATTGTGTAATGAAGATGATATTAGTACTGATGATATTAGTTTACTAATTATTTATAAATTTGTTAATAATATTAATTTAATTAAGATGATACTTTCAATTATTAGATTATTTAAAAAAATTCATCATCTTAAAATAAAGAATTTGCTCCACACTGCCCTCAAAATTTATATTTCTAAATAAGACGTTGCTAAGCTGCATGTTCGATAGTTTATTTGTCTATTTTATGCACCACATGATTCAGTAGATAGTAGGTTTTAAGAAGCATGATTTCAGATAAAAAACTAATTTGGACATTTAAAAAATTCTAGCAGATTTTTAAAGAACATAATTTTCTTTATTAAAGAGTTAAATTTAATAATCGTACCCACTTATATTAAGTTCACATGTTAAGTGGTTTATATTGCTTCTCCTTCATACCTTCAGATTGTGGCATTATGAATGTGACTAAGTGTAATGGTTTATTACTAGCGTTTGATTTGACATACCAAGTATAATTCAATCATAATTTTTAGATATTAGACAATACAAATTACTGTAATTATTAATTTTTAGATAATGTAAATTTTAACTTCACTTTTTTAGTTGATCTGAATTTAAAATATGATATAATTTGAATATCAAAATTAAGCATATTTTCTCCAAAAAGTAAAGAAATTATCATAGAAACATAAATAATATTATATCAACTACCCATGATTAGAAGAGTACAGAGAGTACAGAGAGTACAGAGAGTTTAGAAAGTACATAGCATAAAGAGTACATATGGTACAGAGAGTATAGAGAGTACAAAGGGTACACTTGCAAAACTGCTCAGAAAACTCATAAAAAAAGCAACCTAGGAGCCTCCAAACTGCTTTAAGGTTATAGTGAACAATTTCTCCCCGACCTGCAAAGAAAAAATGGGAAAAATAGAAAAAATTAAGAAAATAATCTATACTATGAGGAGAATACAAAGAGTTTAGCTACAAAACACCTCAAATATTCTAATAGTCAGCCTCCAAACTATCTACAATGGAATAGAGAGTACAGATAGTATATAAAGTATAGAGAGTATAGAGAGTACAGAAAGTATAGAGAGTACAAACAACATAAAGAGTATAGAGGCTATAGAGGGTATAGAGAGTACAGATGGTACACTTACAAAACTGCTCAAAAACTCATCAAAAAAGCAACCCAGGATCCTCCAAATTGCTTTATAATACACCCTCCTAACCCGCAAAGAAAAAAGAAAAATGGAAAAAATAGAAAACATTAAGAAAATAATCTATAGTTTGAGGAGAATACAAAGAGTTCAGCTGCAAAACACCTCAAATATTCTAATAGTCAGCCTCCAAAACCACCTGCAATGGAATAGAGAGTACATAGAGTATAGAGAGTACATAGAGTACAGAGAGTACAGAGAGTACAGATGAAACACATCTTACTAAAGCAGCCTAACATCAACCAAATTACTGCATATGTTCTCTGCTAAACATATTTTATCCAAACTACCCAGGAAAATTGAAATAAAATAGAAGAGATACTCTGTACTCTTAGAAGAGTACAGAAAGTACAGATAAAACAAATCTCCCAACATCAACCAAATTGCTGCATATGTTTTCTGCTAAACATATTTTATCCAAACTGCCAAGGAAAATTAAAAAAAATTGATGAGATACTCTGTGTACTCTCAGGAGAGTACATAGAGTACAGATGAAACACATCTCACTAAAGCAGCCCATCATCAACCAAATTATTGCAGATGTTCTCTGCTAAATATATTTTATCCAAACGCCAGAAAATTAAAATAAAGAAGAGATACTACATCTCGAGTACAGATGCAGATGTAAAAAGTTAAGAAGGCTAAAGGTTCCAACCCAACTAATTGAAGAGAGCTTAGATAGGCAACCTAGCAGCCAACAAATTATTTTAATGATATTTACATAAGATATTCTATCCTAACTATCCTGAATAAATGAAAAAAAATTAGGAAATTTAATGTTAGTCATTATAGAGCACACCAAAGTCGGAGAACATGAGCAGTTATTACATGCTATCTATAGATAAGGTTTAAAACAATAAATAATAGCTTGTAAAACAGGTAATTTCAAAATATAAAACTTCAAATGTACAGTTCTCAGCTTGGATTTTTCATTCCCAAATAAAAAATAGCATAAGCGAACTCAGCCCTAAAGCAATTCATCTTCTTGGGCCAATTATGGTGGTCAGCCCAGTTCATTGGGGGTTTGCTGATTGCTGCCTCCATGTACTTGCAGACAAACATCTCGCAGTCAACACTGTTATCTTGGACTAGCAGCCCACTCACCATTTTGATTGGCCATTTTATGGGATCGCTCATAAAAGACTGACCAGCATCTTCAACAAGTAATTTGATCTGAATAGTAAGAAGTATAGTCAATAAGTTGGCCCAAAAAAATTAGTTTAGGGGAACCAAAGTGAAAACAGTTCTTACAATCTTAGGAAGAATGACCTTATGGGTTGGTTTTGGTAATGAGTCATAAAAATACCAGACCACTAGCTTAATATGCCCAACCAGGATTGTCCAATGCTGATTATCTATAATTAGAAGTAAGAGTATCGACCCTTGACACTCGTATGCGATGCATCTTTGGATGAACATTTTGCTTTCTTTCTGTAGGCCATATTTCACATAACTCTGCAAGAAAAAAAGAGAATATTTATAAATTCTAGCTTCTATCTATACAAACAAGGATTGAATCGTAATACCCTATATTTCTGTGGGATAATTTACCCATTGCAAGCATGAAATGTACAAATAGGGGACATACAACCTCTGACAGAGCGAATACTTCTCGGCCAGTAAAAAGGCGAAGGCATCGACGTGTGCATCTGAGAGATACTGATCTGTCAGTAACTCATCAATCTGCCCTCCTGCAATAATGATATTCCCAGCTGCGAATACTATATCACCCCTACAAGTGAGAAATATTTGAAAGCGAGCTTAATTAAATGAATTGGTTATTTTATGTATGAAGAACGAGTTGAATGAAGAATGCCTTACTTGTCCTTGAATTGGGAGCACGACGTGTCAATAAGCTGGAGTATCGGCTTAGGCAGGACATCTCTGGATGAGAAGTCAACAAAATGATGTGCCTCTGCTGGCTGCAAGAAAATTGACGATGAAAGTTAGTGATGAAGAGCTAGATTCACTGTGAATTAAGGATCAGTCTGTTAAGATGATGCATACCTCTGACTGATGCTCCTCCACCACAACGACAGTAGTCTGTAGGGCATTTACTTTTATTGGCTCATCTTTGAGAACCTATAAAAAAATTTAGTGAAATCTGTTTCTATTATCTCAAATTTAAGAGAAAGTAACTTAATACCTCTGATGTCGGCTGCTCAGGCTGAGTGGAGGCCACCACATCACTTATTATGCATCGTGACTTCCTGTAAGTGTGTGTGAAGGGGGAAGAAATAGCTTTCCTCTTCCTCATCTGTCGAGCCTTCACACCACGCTCAATGTTACCGATTAAAGGTTTCGCAGTATCTTCATGTGTAGTGGAGGCCTCCACAAGAGCTTCCCCTATGGTGGACTCCACAGGGGCTTCCTTAGTGGAGGCTACCATAGGGGCTTCCCAAGTGGAAGTATCCACAAGGGTAGCATCTATAGTTGCCTCCACAGGAGACTCCCTTGTGGTAGCCTCCATAAGGGAAGCTCCTGTGGTAACCTCCATAGGTGTTGCCCCTGTGACTGCCTCCTCAAGAGTTTCCCCTATGGTCACCTCCACAAGAGCTTCCCCCACACTAGGGATACTAGGACCCCGCTGCCCAGCAAGAACCTCCTCGATAGCAGTAACCCGCAAATCAATCCCATATATTCTCTCTATTATTGTTGCTTGAAAAGGCTATACTGTATCTTTCAAGTCCCTGAAACCTGCAAGTATCCTCTCCACTACAGAGCCTTATGTGGGGATAGTAGCAGAGTGCATGCTAGATACACTGGACGGGGGAGAATATCGAGGAGAGACATATGGAGATTCAATGGGGGATGAACACAATGGACTTAGAATGGGACTACTATCGAGCTTGACATGTGTTGTGTGTTGGGCAGGGAATAATGATTCAAGGAGCTATGTCTCCTCTTTTAATATGTCCTTGAATGAAAGGCAGACCTGTGTTAAACCGATAAGAAAATGTGATGACTTACAACATAAATAAATACATTCTTATATGAACTAAGTGATATTATTATGTGTCACCTGGTGTCCTCCCAAACCAGTGAAAGCATCATCTGGAAACTTTATTTTTGTCCATCGTAGCATACGTGGCTTTGCAGATGGAAATGGCGGCCTTATGATGCTTATGTGCTCAGCCGCCCAGATCTACAATGAATATTTATATAAGTTAACTTCAATGCATCAAATAATACATAACTAAAGATATAAAACATACCATAAGAATAGTGACAAAGCCACTCATGTACCCGGGTGCCTTCTGGGTCTGAATCTTTGATGTAATACCATCAAATTGTGAAACTAGAAAAGCCCAAATGGCCTCTGCCTAGTTGTATTCAACAAATTTATCTATATCATCGACATAGGCAATTAATTCTGATGTCACCCTATAGTTGTGATATACAAAAAAAGATTTGACAGCAGAAAATGTATGTGCAACTGAACAAATTGTGCCACAGGCAACGAGCTATCCAAATACTTAAGTTTATTCTTATAGTCCACTGAACTGATCTACGACAACAGAGATTTTTGCCATAAGACATTCTCCCCTCTATTTGGCATCCCTACAATTACTGCAACTTCATCGGGGGTGAAAGGAATGCACTTCTCACCCAGAAAGAAAGCTTGCTTCTCTATGTCCCAGGAGGTAATGGCAATTGAGTCTTGATGAATTCCATGGAGTCTAATGAATTGATTCAGATGAAGTCTCTTTAAAATATCAATAACTTCATAGATAAAGTGTGCTGCAATATTATTGAACACCATTCTAATGGTGGTAGTCCTACATCTCGAAGTTATCCTTTTCCCAGACATGGTAAACTTCAAAATGAAAAGTCAATTAATGAGAGTACAGATACAAATCACCCTCCAAATTTCTCCTAATGTAATGTAATGAACATATTTCCTCCAAATAGGCCAAAGAAACTAAAAAAAAAAAGTAAAATGCTCTATACTCTCATGAGAGTATGAGAATCTGAGAGTACAGAAATGAGAGTACAGAGAGTCTGAGAAATCTGATGCAAAAAATTTTCCAAAAATCATCCAAATAGCCTCCAAATTGTTCCTAATAGATTGTAATGAACATATTTTCTCGAAATAGGCCAAAGAAAGTGGAAAAATATTAGCAAAATTATATGTACTCTCAAGAGAGTACAGATGCAAAATAACACTAAAAAACTAACCAAACAGTCTTCAAATTATTCCTAATGGATTGTAATGAACATATTTCCTCTAAACAGGCCAAAGAAAGTGAAAAAATATTAACAAAATTATCTGTACTCTTAAGAGAGTACAGAGAGTACATATGCAAAATAACACTAAAAACTAACTAAACAGCCTTCAAATTGTTCCTAATGAATTGTAATGAATATATTTCCTCTAAGCAGGCCAAAAAAACTGGAAAAAATGCCTAAAATCATCTGTACTCTTATGAGAGTACAGAGAGTACAGATGCAAAACAACACTAAAAAAACCAACCAAATAACCTCCAAATTATTCCTAATGGATTTGTAATAAAGATATTTCCTTTAAACAGGCCAAAGAAAGTGGAAAAATATTAGCAAAATGCTATGTACTATCATGAGAGTACAAATTGTACAGATGCAAAAATTTCCAAAAATCATCCAAACAGCCTTCAAATTGCTTCCAATGGAATGTAATGAATATAATCTCAACAACCAGGCCAAAGAAACTAAAAAAAAATGGCCAAAAGCATATGTACTCTCAAGAGAGTATAGAGAGTACAGATATAAAATAATACTAAAAAATCAACCAAACAGCCTCCAAATTATTCCTAATGGATTGTAATGAACATATTTCCTCCAAAAGAAAGTGAAAAATATTAGCAAAATAATCACACTCTCAGAGTATAGAGTCTGATGCAAAATAATACTAAAACACTAACCACACAGCCTCCAAATTATTCCTAATGGATTGTAATGAACATATTTCCTCCAAACAGGACAAAGAAAGTGGAAAAATATTAGCAAAATCATATGTACTCTCAAGAGAGTATAGAGAGTACAGATGTAAAATAATACTAAAAAACTAACCAAACAGCCTCCAAATTATTCTCAATATATTGCAATGAACATATTTCCTCCAAATAGGCTAAAGAAAGTAGAAAATATTACCAAAATGCTCTATACTCTCATGAGAGTACAGAGAGTATAGAGAGTACATATACAAAAATCTCCTAAAAATCATTCAAACAGCATCCAAATTGCTTCCAATAGAATATAATGGACATAATCTCAACAATCAGGCTAAAGAAACTAGAAAAAATGACCAAAATTATATGTACTCTCAAGAGAGTATAAATACAAAATAACACTAAAAAACTAACCAAATAGCCTCCAAATTATTCTTAATGGATTATAATTAACATATTTCATCCAAACAGGTCAAAGAAAGTAGAAAAATATTACCAAAATGCTCTGTACTCTCATGAGAGTACAGAGAGTACAGAGTGTACAAATGTAAAAATCTCCCAAAAAATATCCAAATAGCCTCTAAATTACTTCTAATGGAATGTAATGAACATAATCTCAACAACCAGGCCAAAGAAACTACAAAAAATGGCCAAAATGATCTATACTCTTAAGAGAGTACAGAGAGTACAGATGTAAAATAACACTAAAAAATCAACCAAACAACCTCCAAATTATTCCTAATGGATTGTAATGAATATATTTCCTCCAAACATGCCAAAAAAAAACTGGAAAAACATTATCAAAATGCTTTGTACTCTCATAAGAGTACAGAGAGTACATAGAGTACAGATGCAAAAATTCTCTAAAAACCATCCAAACAGCCTCCAAATTGCTTCCAATGGAATGTAATGAACATAATCTCAATAACCAAGCCAAAGAAACTACAAAAATGGCCAAAATCATCTGTACTCTCAAGAGAGTATAGAGAGTACAATTGTAAAATAACACTAAAAACCAACCAAACAGCCTCCGAATTGTTCCTAATGAATTATAATGAATATATTTCCACCAAATAGGCCAAAGAAATTGAAAAAAATGCTGAAAACATATGTACTCTCATGAGAGTACAGAGAGTACAGATGCAAAAAACCCTTAAAAACTAAGCAATCAGCCTTCAATCTGCTTCTAAAGTCATATACTGAGCATATTGTATCCAAACAGGGACATAAGTATTTTAAGAAAATGCCAAAATGAGTTGTACTCTCCTAAGAGTACAAAGAGTACACATGCAAAACTGAAGCAAACAATCATAAATCAACCTACAAATAAATTCTAATGCCATCAACTGAACATACTATCCCTAAACATGCCACAGAATTCATCATGAAACAACACCAAACATCCTACCATGTGATATACTAAACATTTCACAAGGCTAAACAATTCAAAATTTTAAAAATAACGGCGTGTACCATCATGACAGTACAGAGAGTACACATGCAAAACATCTCCAAAAACTACTACAACATGTCCCATTCATTTAAAGGAATCAAATGTTCCAAAATGTTCACCTACTGAACGGTGAGAAGAATAGAGAAAATCCTAAATTAAAATCCTAAATTCATTAAAGTTCAGGAATGCAGGTGTAAATACCTAATATAGTCTCTTACAATACCTCAATTTTTGATTCGCAAGATTTGCTAAATCACTGAGCGAAGGTCGGACATGCGCCAATCGAGAGCGGGAGCTGAGCTGAGAAAAATTCCTTCGTCAAAAGAAAGCCCTAAACTATTCTGTGACGAGGAATGTCGAACAACGCCTGTCTCATTTTTCTTCTCCCGTTGTTTGAATGAGATGGGCCGGGTTAGGCCAGGGTAGTAAATGGCATCGTGAATGTGCCATCCATTTACGACCGTCAGATCGATTCTGATATCGTTAAGCTAAACGAGAAAAAAATCGGACATCGTCGGAGGATTGAGTCCATACGTAAAACTACATGCGGACTCTGGATGTAATTGATAGAGTTTAATTTCTGTAGTTTAATTTTTGTAATTACGGTGAGATCCATTAATTCGTAAATTGATCGTCTGATGAGTCTTGAAGGCTTAATCGTACGTATTGAATTATTGCTCTGTTTGGGTTCCTTTCCTTGGATTGGGTCGGGTCTGGTTTGGGTTTAGGCTTAAGGAAGTGAGTTGACTCGGTGACTCTGAACTGAGTCGAGAAAGGGTTTGGTGTGATCGATCCGTTGGATCGGCGTCGTCTGGGTTGGAGCAGCCGTCGATTTCGAGTTTAATTCTAACCCTTGGATGTGTTATTCGATCTTGCGGCCTCTGATTCGGCTATTCGAGTGGATTAGTGTTCAATTCACCCGGCTTGATCGCTTTTTGAAGATCGTGGGATGAGCTTTAGTGGAGTACAGCGTTGAGCATCCGTCGGTTGGAATTCAAATGGAGGATTGAATCGACGGCGTCTAACTCCTTTGCTCATTTCTTTCAGCGTCTTCTGCCTAGGTTCTGAGGGAGATCGGAGGAGGGAGAGAAGATCCTTCACGATGGTCGATCCAGGTGAAGATCCAGTAGAATGTTCTAAGGATCGAGCAGGCTTGAGCAGTGGAGGAGCTCAGTGGGATTTGTCGGTTGGGGTTTTCCGGTTTCCACCGTGAGAATTGAGCTGAAGAGAAAGGCTAGAGAAAGAAGGAGAAGACTGAGAAGTTAGAACAGAGGAGTTCTTGAGATAAATTTTCAACCCTTTTTCTTTCTCCTCTGATCTCTATTTATACTATCCTTTCTGTCTTGGATTCAGGCTTTCTTTAACTTGTAAGATTTACATTCGTTTCCACTGTAATCGGTTGCACTTCTTGATTCTTATTAGTTATTATTGTCTATGCTTGTAATTTGCTTTGGTTTATTTTGAGCTCGGCAGGTATGATCGAGAGTTATCTTGTTATCGAGCATTTGTTCTTTTGATTATTGTAGTGCTTGAGAATTCTCTCGACCGTTCTGATATCTTTGTTTATTGGGAAGTTCTTCGTTATATGTATTTTTCTGTTTGTCTTGGAGATATTATCTTGTTTATAAATGGATTTATTCATCCACGCTCACGTTTTGTACCTGCTGTTATATTGGTCTTATTTTCTTATATTCTTCATTCTTCGTAATTAATTCTCTGTTAATGTTTAATATTTGGGAGGACTTGTGAAATCCTTTAGCCTATCCGGCCTTCTTCTATTTCTTTTGTTGGCTTGGGGATATGGGTTCATATCAGTAATACTTTCTCCTTTTGGATAGTCCTCTTTAGGCTAATGCTACAGCTCTCTCTGTAGAAGCAAACACATACATTCATCAGATAGCAAGGGAAACTCCATCAAGAAATCTCGATAGAGCTCACAACTTTTTGGCGGAAGGCGGCAATCAGACCAATGCCTTTCAACCTCTTCCTCTTCTTCATCAAAGCCCAAGATGTTGCTATTATCTTCAGAACAAAGGAGGATGAAAGAACCACACTTTGTTATACGATGATGGATGAAGGGTTTATGATTCTTGTGGCTCCTCCTGCCCCTCCTCCTTCAAGCGAAGATCTTTATCAAATATAAAGGCATAAATCTGGAACTTTTGTTCAGTGTTCAATAAGGAGGCGGAAATAAGAGAGGAGAAGAAGAAGACACTGTTGAGCGTTGAATGGAGAAGAATGAGAGCTTGCGGTTTGCTTGCGATTTGCTTGCCGTTGAGGGAAATCAAATCAAAGGGGGAGGAGAAATGCGTGTGGTTTGAAGGGAGATGGATGAAGAGGGCTCGCGGTTCCTCCACTGAACGAATGAGAGAGGGAGAAAGGGAGGGAAGCTTGTTCCTGGATTGCGGTTCCTCAATCGAACGAAGAGAGGGAGGGAAGATCGTGCGGTTTTAGGGAAATCAAACGAAGAGGGGGAAGAAAGGCGGGATCGATTATGCGAGAGTCCAAGCAGATCGCATGCTCCTTGGGCTCAGGTCAGTCGTTTAATCGGCTGTGAATGTGAATGGAGAAATTAGAGCTGGTTAGTATTAAATAATATATTATTACCTTTTAAGTGTTTAACTCGTCTGATTTGAATGTGGATAGTCTCAGTTGAAAATTTTTGATGTTCTGAAGCGCAATCAATTTTACGAATGTAGATTGTTTGGACATCGTCGTAGTCTTCCGACTCTAATATGTGTGTCGGCGCATTGACATCTTGATCGTTTGATCGCTTGATCGTTAGATTGTGCAATATTTATATTTTAATCCATTTTGATGTTCTGAATGCGATGACGAAGTCCGTTCGTCGATCGAAGGTCTTTTCGACTGATTTCAATGAAGTTTAGTGCATTTTAGCTCCAATTTGCACTCTGAAGCATTCGAAGTTGATCGAATTCTTCTTATAGGCTCGATTTGATTTATATAGCATATGTGGAGGTCAACAGATAGACAACGTCTTGAAGTTGTAGGCCATTCCAAAAAATATGGGATTATATGGTGTCAACTTTAATATTATCATTGAACCAAAGTTCAAAACTTTTATGGAATATGGACATTGCCTCTAAGATAATTGATTGAGTCGTAATTAACTTGCTGAGAATTTTCTCATTGAATAATCAAGCTTGGCTCTTGACATTCACATGAGAAATCCTTTTACCCTTTAACAATTATTGAAGGGTGCCCTTCTGAGCTTAGGATTGTTAACTCCCATCCTTCAACTCTTATTGAAAGTGGTCTTCTTCACTTTCGCCTAATGTAGATTTTAGATCTATCCTTCTAATCTCCTTCTATACCTTAATAATGGCCTCAATTTGTTAGAGAATATACTCCTTCTCCTTGATCATCTATATGGAAATTTGTGATAAATGTAGAAGACCATAAAGAGGAGAGAATTTCTTAGACTCTAATGCATGGTATTAGCATTGCTAACTAGGATGATGTTCATAGGACTACCTTAAATTTTCTTAAAAGCTTCATCAAAATTAAGGAAATGAGGAGCACCATATTGCAAAAGCTTTCATGAAGAATTCACTTGAATGGGTGGAAAATAAAAGATGGCTAGATATATATAGTGCATTGACTTCAGGTTATGAAATTAGCACAAAATTTGCAACCATGGGTTTAAGCCTTCAATTAAAAGACAAAAAAAAAAAAAAAAAAAATCAACTAATGCTATAATTACTTGTGCTATAATAATTTATAAATTCTTATATCAATAGAATCATACTAATTTATTTACTTGTGCTTAAATGGTTATGTAGTAGTTCATGTTATGAGTACTCCTGTGCTTTAGGGTTAGAAACATCCTCTGTCAAGATTAATACTCACATATTACACAAATCTATTTTATAGTTGCCATCTTTTTATCTTGTCTTGGCACATTTTGTGACTTTGGTGTAGAGCTGTCAAAAAAGTTTGTTATTTGTAAATAACTTGTATTCGATTCGTTAAGTAGCTCGTGTTCGGTACGTTCATTAAGCAAGCAAGTTGAACACGAATAAATATTTCAAGCTCGATCTATAAATGAACCGAACATGAACAATCTTTCATTCAATTATGGATTCAAGCATGGCTCAATAGTTAGAGCTTTTGACATGCAAAAGATTAGACCAGATTTAAATTCTCTAGCTCACATTCGAATAATTCAAGTTGAACATTAAAATTTGAAGCCATTTTGAATATATGCCAAATACGAACAGAGTAATTTTCAAATGAGCCAAATAAGAATAAAAGTTGAGCTTGCTCAACCTTGGCTCGTTTACAACCCTACTTTGGAGTGATCACATTTATTTTATATTTTATAATTTTATTTTATTTTTATTTTAAAATAGCATATATTTGATATCTTGAATATATATTTTTATTTAAATTCAATATTGAATAAATTTATCAGTCAAAAGAGTTGTTCTCAGTGTTTTAAAATAAATAAATTTATTTTAAATATATATAATACAAATATATGAAAAATACACCAAAGAATTTTTTTTTGAAATAAAAGCAAAAATAAAATAAAAATAAAAAGGATCCCAAATAGGCTCCTATTATATAACAATTTTGATGTTTTAGCTCGTGGGTTGATTATTTCATTGATAACATGTTCTGATATATTTTTTAATGTGATAAGGATGTCAGCAAATTTGATATGTACTTCCAATGTTCTTGAAGCAATCAAAATCAGTTCCTCTTTTTTTCGGACCGACGTAGAGAAATAATTTTCTTGAATCATTAGACCGCTGATCCTTTCACAGTCAGCTCTATTCTTTAAACTCTATCAAAAGAATCATTAATTTTTAAAATAGGTCATTTTATAAACTTAATTAGATGATTAATCATTTTAAAAAAAATTTAAAAATAGTCATAGTCATGAGTCAGCGGTGACTAAGTGTGGCGTCGGTCGGTATCGCCTTAAGCTAGCAAATTTTTTATAAAAAAATTAAATAAGCAGTCCACATTTTTTGGTCATATTGGACTCATTAGGTGTCGGATTTTAGCGTACTTGGTATCATTGGAAAGATAATGAAAAATTATACAACTTTCATGTTGATAACTTTCGACGAATCTCGCCCGGTGAGCTGCAGTTTTTGCAAATGTGTGACTTTTAAAGTTGCAAAAAATAAAAATATTGATGCAACACTCATTTTTTGGCCATATCAAGCTCATCTGGTGTCGGATTTTGGCGTGCTTAGTATCGTTGGAAAAATAATAAAAAATTTTACAACTTTCATATTGATAACTTTCATCGAATCTTGCTGGGTGAGTCGCAGTTTTTGCAAATGAGAGGTCACGGTGACCACCAGCACATTACACTCCAGGTAGCGATGATTAGTACGACATCGAAGATAGATGTGTTATCTTTTTTATACAGTAGATGGCATGTACTATTGGCTATTTTTTATTTGTTATCTTTAGTCATTCATGTACTCCTGATTGTATAATCCCAGTGTAGTTTATTATTTGTTTGTTTTGATTAATTCAAATATGAGGAGAAAAGATTCAACTTAGAATTATATAAAAATTCAAACTCGGTTTATATATAGAATATAATGAAAGTGTTTCATATTACCAAAAAATCATATATATTCAATAATCCTTGTATTATGGCAAAAAAAAAACAAGGGCTGTCACAATATATTTAATTTTTGTAACTTTAGAAATCACACATTTGCAAATATTTCTGCTCACCAGGCCAGATTCGTCGAAAGTTGTCAACATAAAAGTTGTAAAATTTTTCATTATCTTTCCGACGATATCAAGCACGTCAAAATCCAACACCTGATGAGCCTGATATTGCCAAAAAATAAGGGAATCATCAATATTTTTATTTTTTGCAACTTCAGAAGTCACACATTTTTAAAAACTGCGGCTCACCGGGCGAGATTCATCAAAAGTTGTCAACATGAAAGTTGTATAATTTTTTATTATCTTTCTAACAATACTAAGTACGCTAAAATCCAACACGATGAGTCATCAAAAATATGACTATTTAATTTTTTTTTTTTAAATTTGGAGTTGCCCGGTCAGGAGCGGCGGGGCTGGCTGACGTCGATCGGTGCCACATTTTATATTTTAAATTTTTTTAAATGACTAATCACCTAATTAAGTTTATAAAATGGCCTATTTTAAAAATTAATCCTATTGTTCAAACCTCGAGGGGAAAGTATACCAGGCAAAGAAAAAAAAAAATCTATATTCAAGATATAGAACAAGACCTCCCTTTCTATGGGACGTGAAGGTCGATCTAATATGTACAGCAGTGACGCATTAAAGCCAAATCATTGACATAAAATAGCTGATTGTATCGAATACAAATGAAGTAAGAAAACGAAGCGAGAAATGAGAAGCTGACTGCCAAAGAGGTCAGTGAATAAGCATGGAGCACTCTTATTTTTGATATCTCCTTTCCTATCATCTTCTCTGGAAATCTCAAACTGCTTTTCCTTCTCTATTCGGTCTGCACTTGTCTTCCTCATATGTTTCTTCTCCCTGGAGCTGTTGGAGAGCTTTTCCAATTCAAAATCTGCCATCTCCACTTCCGCCATAATTACTTTGAAACCCTCCGAGAAGCCCACTCCCAATATCAACCCACCCATGCTTATAAAAAAAAATTATGATCAGCTGATATTACGGCCAACTGTGAGGAACCATTTAATTAAAACCATATTTGAATTAAGCAATTAGCTGTTCGCCTTCTACATCAAATCGAAAATTACTCACCGAGATGATCGGCAAGAAATGGACGCTTCCTCAGATCTTATGGACTGCTCAGCCAAATAAAATATTTCTGATCGATTAACCAGAAATTATCATGCATGCAAGCGCATGACCAAAAATACAGCCACTTCACTGCAACTACATGTAGATAATTTTTTTTGTCGCATAGATGGCACCATATCAAAATTTCACGTTCAATTTTTTTTCTTGTATTTGTAGAATTTTTTATAAAATAATTTAAAAAGTAATTCAAATACAATATTTTTAACTGTACTGCATTTCTTTTACGCAGCCCCTAAATGTTTCTTCCAATACACGCAAACTATTCACTCTCAGAACTCATTTCCTCTGTGGCTCCAATTTGAACAGATATTCTCCAAACCAAAGATCAAATTTTGGTGATTGAGATCGGATGGCTATCATTATCTAATCCAACGGCTATCCCACCTTCACAATGAAGAGCTGTGGGATTTGATTGGGTCAGGTTTTGGTGCAGGATCTGATCATTGCCGTCTTCGATATTAGCCTTCTTCTAAATTACAGAAGGGTTTAGAATTAAAAAAATGTTCATCATCATGACATTCCAATAAACATAATTTTATAATTTTTTATCAAAAAAGCATTTTTAATGATACAGTAGATATTGATTCACTACTAAAAAAATTCATGATTAACTACACACTCTAAATAATTTCTTACTTAAGATCTTAATTTTTTTAAATCCATAACATATATGAATCAATTAAAATGGTGAAGCTTACATGCATCTTTGTTTAAATTGATCCGCACGGATAACTGGCACAATATATTAAGAAAAGAAGATTTTATTCTTATATATAGTTGAAGAGTGTTGTTTCCGGGAATTTTTTTTAATTATATTAACATTCTTAAATAGAATTGTGGGCTCCGAAAATTCGCCACCGGCCTCTTTGATGAAAAGAGTAGTTTAAATGTGTCGATGTAATTTTCAGAAGGCAGATGAAATAGTAAATAAGACACTACCGAGAGATTTCGTCCTCACTTGGTGAGAACTTTAGATCTGGTTCTAGGTTTCCTATAGGTGCAAGCCCCTATAGTTAATTACCCCTCCCAGTAAGTGAGAGAGAACTTTCAATTAAGGCTAGTCATTAGATCGCTCCATGCATAGCGTATAGTAACAACTTATAGAGTTTTAGAATTTGAGATATGAAATTCATCATTATAGCTTAAACCGGATGGTTGAGGGAATGATGACGTGCTCGATCTAGATCCCATGGTTCCATCATCCCGGGTTATCACGGTCCCTAGTCCATTTAGTCAGAGGAGGTAGTCGACCCAACCTGACCGAATGATCCTCATCAGCAACATATGGGTTACGTCGTCCAAGAAATTCTTGTAGACCTGTGGTGGCGTTTGTCTAAGGAGACAATCTTAAGTCTACCTTAGCTGACAGAGAGTTATTTTCCCTATCAAGTATACCCTATGATTCACAACTTAAAGGAGCCATTGGGAAGCATACATACGATCGTGATCATAATATATAATGGCGGGGCCAAACCGATCAAAGGACTCGTCAGTTGCTTCATCATGGAGCCTCTTGGCCAAATCAGTCGAGGACATGGGCCACATCCTTACGGCAAGAGATTGATTGAGAGTGAACATGCGAACACTTGATTTGACATTGGCTCCTTTGTGAGAAGTTTTCTTAGTTTGTCAACCAAACTATTGAAGGTGGATAGATTGAGTTTGGTTTAAATTTTTAATGATAGAGTTTCGTTTAAGCAATTTCAATTGATATTTGAAAATTGATTTGATTTGATTTGATTTGAGAAATTGATTAATTTGGATATGTTTCAGAGTTTTAGATCCTGTCAACTCTGTTTAGCTGCTAACAGAGGATTAGATCTACTGTCACTTGACAGAATCAATTTTTTTCAGATTTTTCATCGATTTGAAACTCTTTTTATAGGTTTTGTTAACCCGGACCCAGTCTTAAGACTAAACCAGGAAGCCACACGCGCAGCATCCTCAGACACTTGAATTTAAGCATTCAGCATAGTGTCGGGGCACATGCGGGTGTATTTACGAATTTAGGTAGTTTTTATTTTTGAATTATGAAATTGATTTTGTATTTTCATTTAATTCCAATTTTAGCCTGCGCAACCTTTTCATACATTAAAATTTGCACTTGAAATATCTATGTCCGAGCACATGCAGGAATTTATAGCTTAGATAATTTCACTTAATTAGTGATTTTGTTGATTTTGACAATAATAATTAGAATGAAATTCTCTAATTTTTTATTAAAGAAAGCCTTATGATTTTTGTAAATTTTGGTTTAGTATCGCATTCTATCTGCTTGTACAAAGGGTTGTAGATCTAGTGGCGAAGAAGGCTTTTTGAAGCTATAGGTTCAAACGATAATTTAATTTATCATTATAAGAAGAAGATTTACTCCTCAAAGTAATTCTCATTTTTTCCCTCTTTTTTATTTAAATTTGATTTTCCCCTCTTTTGTTCAAATTTGATTTTCCACTCTTTTGTTCAAATTTGATTTCCCCCTCTTCTATTTGAATTTGATTTCCCCTTCTTTTGTTTAAATTTGATTTCCCCCTCTTTTGTTTGAATTTGATTTCTCCCTCTTTTGTTTAAATTTGATTTTTATTTTCCCCCTCTTTTTACTTCTTCTAATTTCTATAAATAAGGCTACGAGGAGTTTCCTACTCTATTCCATTTACTTGAAAGGTTAGAGTCAGAATATTTGAAAGGGAGCGGTTAGGAATTTTAGTGGGCTTTCAATCTTGCTTCAATAAATTTTGTAAGTATTTTTCATCTTTCTTTTATCTTGTTTTACTTTTATGTTCGTTGTACGTCATTTTATCTTCCTCTATTTTTTTAAGTTAAAGATTTGACATAATTTGGCAATCCGTCGTCATGTAGAGGCATCGAGGGTATTTTGGCCTACTCAAGTCGCCAGTTGAGTGTAGAGTGATGTCTTGCCAGGTAGGTTTTCATCTCGTCGGCATACAGGAGCACGATGAGGTCTCTAAACGAAAGAAGACATCTGATGTAATATATAATTATCCCATCTTTTTTAAGTCCGGAATTTAGACAAAATTTTGGCGATTTTCAGGGAGCGACATCTAACAAGTGGTGGCTTACCGGTGCAGCTTTCTTTGGCGTGTCGGCGGTGTTTCTGACACAACCTATTTTTCATCTCTTGATCCTGTTGAGCCCAAGCTTCAAACCTCTGAAAAAATACATATATATATATATATATATATATATATATATATATATATATATATATATATATATATATATATATATATATATATTCACATCACAAATCCCACATGTTCTGACATATTTTTCAGTGCGTTGCAAGGCTCGACAAAGGAATTGGGTTAGGTATGCGGTTGGGAATGTAAGGCAAGGAGCGCGACACCAAAAATCGAAGGAAGAATTCGCCTGTTGATGATGTTTTCCCGGTTCGCGGCGGAGCGAAAATGTGACTAACGTGAGAGAAGCGACGCCGGAAATCGAAGGAAGAATTTGTCTGTTGACGATGTTCTTCCCCGATTTACGGTGCAGCAAAAATGGGATGACTAAAGCAAGGGAAGCGATGCCAGAAATCGAAGGAAGAAGTTGCCTATTGACGATGCTCTTCCCCGATTTGCGGTGCAATGAAAACGGGATAAGTTTGGGTTAGTTTGGAGGTTGGGCCGGCTGGAAGGCAGCGGAGGCGGGTCTGGCGCGGGTCGGGCTGAGCGGATCGGCGGGATCGGGTGCAGTTTGGGTCGCGCGGAAGAAGGGAAGCGGGCCGCGGTGTTGGCTGGGTCGCGCGGAAGACAAGAAGCGGGTCGCGATGCTGGCTGGATCGCGCAAAAGACGGGAAGCGGGACGGGCCGCGGATTGAAGCACGGGTCGCGGAGCGGGCCGGTCAGAAGACGGGAAGTGGGCCGGGTCGCGTGGTAGAGTGCACGGGTCGGTGGCAGCACGTCGTCGCGGAGGGCGGCGGGTCGCGGGTTGGGCGGGAAGCAGGCCGCGGTACTAGGTGGGTCGACGGGAAGCGGGTCGGGTCACGCGGTAGAGTGCGCGGGTCGGTGGCAGTGCGGCGGGTCGCGGGTTGGAGCTTGCGGATTTTCACGGGTCGGCGGCAGCGCGGAGCGGGCTGGGCCGGAGGACGCGCGACACATTACGAGTGCAGGCTCGGACGTGGGAGCGGCTGGTCGCAGGCTGCGGCGTCGTGGAGTGCGTTGGACGCGGGAGCAGGCGGCGGAGCGCCAGTGCGCGGGCTCGTGTGGCGATGGGAAAAGCGCCGGCTGGCCGGTGAGATGCAAAAAATGGGCCAATGAACAATGAAAATGAGAGGAAAATTCAGAAAAAGAAATGAGAGAAAAATTCAGAAAAAGAAAAGGAGCTTTTTACCTTTACTTTTCTTTTTTCGTTTCATGATGGGAGATAGAGGGGAAATTGCCAAAAGTGGGAGAGAGGGTAGGAGAGAATGAGGAGGGAGTGGAAGAGAATCTGCCCAAAAAAGAGGGAGTAATTCCTTTTTTTTTTGAAAACTGAAAATAGGGGGGAACGGTTGCTACATGAGGGGCAATTTAGGAATTTTTTTCGAATTTATTAAGTATTTTTAATGTGGATTTCGTGCTGATAAATGTATGTAGTCCGTTTCACGATCGGATGCCATTTGGTTCGAGTCGATGCCAAATTGAGTCGATTTCAGCTCAAAATATGTGTTGCCACTTTCGATCGGTCGATTTTTGTACAGACTCATCCGAATTGAGTGCGAATAATCTTATTTGATAGATTTTGGCATTTTGAAGCCCATGAAATGATCAATTTCACGAACGGATGTCATTTGACTTGTGTCGGTACCTCCTGATCTCGATATGTGTGCGAGCACATTGACAACTCGAGCGCTTGATCAGTTGCTTATCAAGTCATGCAATATTTTTATCCTGACCAATTTTGACATTCTGAATGCGATGGCAAAGTTTCTTCATCGATCGAAGGTCATTTGAGTTGATTTTAGTGATGTCCTATAAGTTTCAGCCTCGATTTGCGCGCTATCATTTCAAATCACTCGACATTTACACAGACTTGTCCAAATTGAGCGCGAACAGTCTCATTTGATAGATTTTGATGTTTTAAAGCTAACAACATGATTAATTTAATGAACAGAGGTCGTTCGGGCATCATCATTGCTTTCTGACTCTGATATGCGCGTCGACACATTAATAGCTCGAGCGCTTAATCGATTGATCATTAGATTTTGCAATATTTATATTTTGACCAATTTCGATATTCTGAACACACTGGCTAAGTCGATTCATCAATTAGAGATCATTTTGACCATTTTCAATGACATCCAGTGCATTTTAAACCCCAATTTGTGCACTGTTGCTTCCGAAGTCCGTCAAATTAGACTCGCGAGCTTGACTTTGACATTGTGGCACACATATGGAGGTCAACAAATGCCCCCCAATAAATGTGATTCGCACATGAAGTGAGTCACGTTTGTTAAAAACTTGTTGGCTTTTTTGGTTCTCTTCTTTTTACCCCTTTCTGTCCTTCTCTTTTCTTCCAATCTTCTCTTCTTTTTGGTTGGCTTTTTTTTTCCGTCTTGAGAACTAGTGGACATACTTGATTATACTGTTATTTAAATTTTATGTAACATTTCTTTTATCACTTGGTAGGAGAATGTTCAGCTGAAGGAGATCAATGATCGTCATCGATGAGCACGAGGAGGCTATCTCGAGATGTACATGATCCTCATGATGTCGATATCAGAGATAGGATTGAGCAGCACACTGACATGCTACGAGGACGTGATCTTTACCAAGGCTTCTTTACATTCTCTTCCCTACTCCCTAATTGTACTTCAGATTCCTTTCCTTTTGAGGATCCTACCGACTGGGTAGCTACTCTTAAGCTAAAGTGTGGTGACTACAATCCTCTGGATGGCACAGTAGCCTAGGTTAGTTCCGGATATTGTGATGTCTTAGCCGTGACCTTGAGCCAGAACGGTCTAAAGCAGACGCATTCTGACGGGTTCACTAGATGCGCGAGATTCTTCTATTGTGAGATTCCTACTCTTCCCCATGGATATGTCACATGGGCTAGGTATATTCTACAAGCTCACAAAGATACTTTACTGACGGCCGGTGTTTATGAGATATGCATCTTTATCTTTTTTGGTGGTATGCGCTCGTGGGTAGTATAGTTCCGATCATGATAGTAACACTTGTTGGATGGGCGAGTTGGATCACACTGAAATAGTTGGTATTTGTTTGGAGCTGTGTTCCACGATATGTGGTATTTCCGTAGCCTATGTATTCTATGAGAGGCATTCTATACAGGCTATCGACTCCTGGGGCACATCAGGCCTTATAAGGCATTCTCATGCTCGTGAGCACAGCTTTGCGGATGCTCTATCGGAGTGTCGGCATGACACTTCTTTGAGAGTACACCGGGAGCGACGAGCCCCAACACTACCGAGATTGAGCGAAGATCTATTCTTGGCCAGTTTTATAGCGACATGGCTCTGCATTTTTGTGCTCCCCATTACATAGGGCTTAGTTCACTCAGGCGCTTTGTTAGTAGCAAGCAGGGTCTCTTGAGGTGAGCGAGTTTCTCTTGCTCTAACAGTATTAGCCAGACTTTATAGGGTATTGGGAGTGATTTCTACAGCAGATTATCTAGAGCGATGAGATATGATGCTACCTTGGCAGTACTTATATGCTTGGGTTCATCTCCATGTACACGGTGCCTTTGCTTATTTTGAGTATCCAACATTCTTTTCAGAGCAAGGGTATCCTACAGTCTTAAAGTTATATAGAGCATCCTCTACTTTGGAGATGAAGAGGATTTGCATGCTCTTTTTTTGCTCCTCATTCGGTCAAAGATCAATTTTTGTTGGTTCACCAGCCGAATATATCCGGCCTAGCCTCTGATGCGATAGGGATTGATCTCATCGATAGTCTTGATGAGAATGGTAGATATTCCTTGCTTCATGTCATAACACCGAGATTACTGAGTACCTTTTCAAAGATACCGTGATGGTTATGTTATCGCTTTGGTCGGTTGTTATAGGGTCGCCAACCAACCAAGTTGCACGATAGTTTGGTTTCTTCCAGTTGACTGCTCGCGATGGCAGCCCACTCATCCCTGGTGTAGTGGATTTTAGTAGAATCAGGATGATTCCCCTTGAGGCACGTTACTTTGTTGCTTCAGCCGTCTAGCTACATTTACTGAGGCTTGGTATTGGTGCTCATTTTTAGATAGCTTCTCCACATAGTTGCACGGGGGTCAGTTATACTTATCTCACCTGAGTACGGTTGTCTTTTGGCCCATTCCTATAGCGTGGTTCTCGGAGATATAAATGCAGGATGAGGTTCTTAGGCGTTCCTCAAGGTCAGAGGATACATCGTCAATTACCATTAGCAGGAGGTTATAGCGCTAGAGGTAAAATCACTATTTTCCTCCTTTTCTAAATATGTTTATTGTGTCTGATATTCTAACTTGATTATTAACAGATGCTCCAGTCGGTGAGTAGGTTAGGGCTGAGGGTACCACTTCTCATGGCAGAGTTAGAGCTAGGGACTCTACCCCTAGCTACATCGATGTTTCTTCACCGGCTCGCAGATGTAGGTGTAGTCAACCCACGGAGCCTATGTTGGTTTCAGTTGATTATTCCACGGGTCTTCTTACACGACCATTTATGATTTCTGATGAAGTGCCACAAGTGTTAGGCAGCACTGGAGATGTTATTGAGGATTCTGGAGTTGGGTTGTCCCACGTGTTGACCTTTGATACTACCACTTCTGATTTTATTATCCTTTTTATAGAGCCACTTTTCTCTACTGAGCCTGACTCTACCCACTGCCTTGGGGATACTTCTGAGGTAAGATACCTCATGCCAACCAGGTTTCTATTGAGCCAGCACATAGCCCTGGTGTTTACCAGATAGTGAGGGTCCCCGAGGATTATATCGCTTATGATACTCCAGTTCAATCAGATTCATCATGCTCTGGTACTTTCTTCCTCTCTTTATTTATTATTTATTTTTAGTAACTATACTCCTTTACATCTGCTTCGTGCTGATTATTTTCATTTATTTCCTGCAATTCTTGATGTAGGTTATGAGTTTGAGATCTACCATCGACATCCCTATAGGCTGAATCCACGTGATAGGAGCATGCAGGATTGCGGCTTGGTGTTTTTGAGGGACGTGGTTTCTCGGATTGCCCTGGATTCACCAAAGTCATTGGATAGCTTTACGTCTTATGCGAACACTACTTTGGACCTTTTAGCTCGTACTGGTCTGGAGGAACAAGCTCTCAGATATCTGGAGGCTATTTATAGAAACATAGAGTTCTTGATCTACTGGATGAGATCGCCGATTGTCCGTTTCTAGCACCTGAGCCGAGCGTGTTAAGCTTCGTAGGGAGGCGGCTAACCTGGCGCATGATGAGTTTGAAGAGAGTGCCGAGGCTCTATGACGTGACCGTCAGAGTTCTATAGATGCTTCTTCTGAGTTAGACAGATTGACTACCAGGCTCAGAGAGCTACAAGTTGAGCAGGATAAAAGAGCTCAGGCTATAGAGCAAGAGCAATAGCATATCACGCCACCGACTATGGTAGATCGGTCGCTTTGATTAGAGCTACGATGCTTCTATTGAGAGTGAGTCATCTTTAGACTTATTTAACACAACTTTAGGAGTTAAAGTCTAGGCTCCCATGATGTATTTTACTTTTCTCTCCTTTTTTTATCAGTCATGTATCGTTTATCCTCTTATTGTATTAGTGGATGTCAGCATTCTTTTGTTACTTCTGCACTTTTGTACTTTTGTGGATTTGATAAGAAAATCAGCTTTGATTTTTCCTATGAGCTTAATTTGTATACTTTATGCTTTGGGTTTAATTTTAATGCTAGTTATAGAATTTGGATCATTTCAGCTTTGATTGCACTAGCTTACGAAACTTTGATAGGATTTGTCATTAGTATGCCACCTTATTCAGGACGTGCTAAATAACGGGCTTAACCGATTTGTAAGAATCAACTTGTTGGATAGAGAAGAGTTTTTACACCATCTACTCTCTACTTTAATGGCTTTGCTGAAGATCTCTTTCTTTTATGTCGTCGCAGATTTGAGTCTCTTTCGATCCTAGCATCATGCTTGGTTGGGTTTGATGGAGGAATTAGTCTATTTTTTTTTATGAAGGACTCCACTAGGGAATCAGTTTATCCGTGTTTGATCTAATTTGAAATTCCATTTGTCCTAGCTTTGAGCTCGACGAACTTGATGAAAGATTGACCTGATTTATCAATATTGACTTGTCAGGAAGTGTATGTACGCAATGAACCCTGTGCTTACTGCTTTGACGGATTTGTTGAAGGATACATACAGATGACCCAGCCTTCTGGCTTATATAGGGTCAATGTTGAGTTATTAGTCTAGCAATGTGTGCTTTAATAGACTAAATAACCATAAGATTCTTTTAGTTCGACCATCGGCTTTGTATGAACTATAGAATTACTTCCTCGGTCCTGTGCTTTCTGCTTTGACGGACTTGATGAGGAGATTGGCTTTGATCTGTGCTTTGAGCTTCATCAGATCATTTGAGAATAGATTGAAATATCACCTTGCATGTAATATATAGAATGATTTGAGATAGCCCTGAATTGAGCATTTTCTCAGATTGCCTTGATATATCGATCAAGTAGAGAGATCTCTTAGATCCTAGTTGCTTATAATCACTAAACTAGATCTGGTTTGAGATTGAACAGCTATCATCATTGAACTTGACGAGCAGGGGCTCTTTTAATGCAGCCTTCTCTTGCGGCTTGTTGAGTGAGGAGAGCGTCAGCAACTCGACCACATTTGGGCTTGTTGAGTTTGACATTTAGAACCTACTCGAGTCTTCAACTTAAGCTATAGTGTGTTGGTGGTTTTGTCATCAGACTGACAAACGGGGGCTCTTTCACTGTGGCCTTTTCTTGTGGCTTGTTGAGTGAGGAGAGCATCAGCAACTCTGCTATTTATGGGCTTATTGAGTCTGACCTTTAGAACCCATCCGTGTCCTAGACTTCAGGATGTAGAGGTTTATGTTTCTCCAACTTAATTGATTTAAGCTTCTAAAATCGGGAGTTCTTCTGACTTGATCTCCAGAATTTGGCAAATTTGAGAGATAAATTTCTTGACATTTGGGGCAGTCTTTTCATATGTAGAAATAGATTCTTTTTGTTCCTGCAAGACTCTGCAACTTAACAGTGATAGTTATGGATATATCTAGGGATTTTGACGTAAAGCTCGATGTCAATCTGAATAAGAATATATTTGAGGATCTCTCTTTTGGCACGATGTCAACTCAAATAAATTTAATATAAACTAAAAAAAATGCCCCTATCTTGCAGGGGGAATTCTAAAGTACTTGTAGGAGAATTTTCAAGATGAAAATATACAAATATATCTATATTTGAATTGGTGTACTCTAAAAGTGATTTTAACATACAACATTGATTTCATTTGTATATATAAAAAAAATCTAAAAATACCCCCTATGTAATAAGGGAATTTTCACGGAAAAGTTATTCCATATGAAGTATGTTTATTTAGGGATCTTGGCATGAAGCACGATGTCAACCTAAATAACTATACTAAAAAAATGCCCGTCTTGCAGGGGGAATTCTATTATATCTTGGAAATGTATTTGTCATGTATAATACTTTTTCAGGTAATGACCGTTAATTGGCGGCAATGGTCTTTCACCCTTTAGGTTGATAAGTTGGTATGCCCCTCCTTGATACACTTTTTCAATGACAAAAGGGCCTTCCCCTTTAGGTTCAAATTTGCCACCAAATTTTCGGTTGGGAATAATTGGTCTTCTCAGCACCATGACCAATTCCCCCTTTTGGAATGTTTGAGGCCACACCGTATGGTCAAAAGCCCTGGACATCTTTGCTCGATAGACTTCCAAATTTTGATGAGCTTGTTAACTTCCTCAAGCGCGTCGAGTTCCTCCATTCTCAGACGAGCATTTTGATCTTGATTACTTGGATGGCTACCAAGTGAAGGAAACTCAACTTCAAGTGGAAGAACTGCTTCAGTTCCAAATACCAATGAATAAGGAGTGGCTTTAGTCAGCGTCTTGTAGGTAGTTCGATATGCCCATAGTGCCTCTATTAGCTTGGTATGCCATTCTCTTTTATTTTTAGTAAGAATCTTCTTGAGCAATTTGAGTAATGTCTTGTTGAAGGACTCCGCCAAACCATTTGCTCTTGGATTATATATTAAAGAGTATCGTCAATCAATTTTGTGTCAATCGATTTATCTATAAATCTTTGCACTTTTGAAAGCTGTGCCATTATCCAAAATTATTTAACGTGGCACTCCAAATCTATAGACTATGTTATGTGTGAAGAAATTAATCACTCGCTCAACAGTAACTTCTTTAAATGGGGTAGCCTCATCCCACTTAAAGAAATAGTCAGTCGCGGCTAGGAAGAAGCGATGTCCAGCTGACGACGGTGGATCGATTGGTCTAATTACATCTGTACCCCAACATTCGAATGGCCAGGATGCTATTATTGGGTGTAATGGATTTGGAGGTTGATGGATGAGATCTTTGACACTCATGACACTTCTTAGCATGATTAATATAGTCTCTCACCATAGATGGCCAATAATAACCCATCCTTTTGATCTTTACTGCCATCTTGAGACCTGACTGATGTGCACCACAAAGTCCTTCATGAACTTCAACCATCACTTTACTAACTTCATCTACATTTAGGCATCGTAGCCATATTTGTTCAAAGGATCTACGATATAAAGTATTGTTGATGAAAGTATAGCATATCATTCTCTTCTCGATTTGAGCTGCTAGTGATTTATTACTTGGTAATTTTCCTTCTTTAAAATAGTCGATGAAGGCTTGCCTCCAATCACGTGACTCTTCCATAACAAAGGCTTCACACTGCTTTTCTGAGGCAATATCATTCTTAGCTCTTCTTGGTATAACTTCTTATTGATTTGGGGAGTATGAAGAGCAACCTGAGTTGCATCCTACTAGGTCAAATTTGTTAACCCCTCTGCCTGCGGGGATTGATACTTTATTGGCTCTAAGACTTGTCGAGTAAATATGTCGATCATGACATAATCACCATTCATACTTGCCATTTCCTTAGCTAATTTTGCCAAGCAATCAGCTTTGCTATTCTCAGATCGAGAGACTCTAGTTAATGTGATATTTGGTATCTACTTCATAAGCTCCAGAACTCAATTGTCATAAAAAGCTAACTCAAGCTTGTTGATTCTATAGATGCCAAGTACTTGATGAGAGAAAATATTCTGTCAGTCATGGCTTCATATATTATTAGTTCTCGACACTCATGATCATTTATGATGATGATCGATCTTGAAAAGCGGACTTGTTTGATTCGAGGCTCCATCAAGTATATTTCCCAAATTTGTGATTTTTCTCTTTCATGAATGAGCATAATTTGCTCATCAGGTAAATCGTCATTAAGAGAAGAGTCCATAGAGGTAGAATGTATAGCTAGAAAATCTATCAAGACTTGTCCCTTCACTGCTTATTGCGGAACGTAAGTGATATCAAATTGCAAAAGCAATACTGCCCATCTTGCCAAGTAACCTGTCAATGCTGGTCTTGTCATCATGTACTTCAGTAGATCGATCCTCGAGATGAGGGTAATCTAGTGAGATAACATATAATGACGAAGCTTTTGGACATCTTTGCTTAGTAGACTTCTAGATTTTGTTGAGCTTGGTGCTTGACCTCATCAAGTCCATCAAATTCTCACATATGTAGACATACATTCTCATCTTGAGTGAGATTATGTTGAATGGCTACTCAGAGTGAAGGTAGTCCCACTTCAAGTGGCAAGACTACTTCAACTCCAAATACATTAGCATGAGGAGTGAATTTTGTGGGAGTATAGTCTAGATGTCACGATGTTGTCTATTTGTAAGGGAATTTCACTTCGAGATTTTGGCCTCCAAATATGCTCACCTTTATGCCGGGACCTCTCGATGGTGGATTATTGGATTTGTGGTCCAAGTGTCACACCTCGATGCTCACCATGCATGACTTGAATTAGTAGACACCTTGCGAGGATTATAGGAGGAGGTTTCTTTGAAGGAGCAACTCTGACCTCCTTGATGACAGGACTTTAATATTTTCTTTTCATTAGTTCTTTCTCCTTAGAAACTTTGAGAACCTGATGCACTCTTGCATATACAAGTTTGAGTTTCCTCACTAGAGAAGTTGGAACATTATATTGTCGAGTCTAGAAGGACTGCTTGATTTGACCAGTAGAGCCGTTCCACTTTACCCATCTTAGGTTGTCAAACTTGTTATGGTTTGGAACACTCGCTTCTGGTTTCATAGTTGATTGTATAATTTTCTATTTAAATAATGGCTGTTGAGCACGTAGTTCAACATTTTTCTTTCTCCGCTATCTTTGGGTTAGCTTGCTTCTAGACGAAGAAGCTTTTATGTCACTACTTTTTCTTGGGGCTTCAGCCTCCATATTTATTTTTTTTGTTTTTACCGGGACCTTTTAGTAACGAATTCCCGAACATGCGGTTCGGTGTCATGCCCCGATGCTCACCGTGTAGGAATTTCTTAGAACAGTCTTGAGCTCTTACTACCACTGATTGTAGCTTTTATAGTGGAGCATTTTTGGCTTCTTTGATAATTGATATTTGATACATGTTCTTCATAAGACATTTTTCCTTAACAACCTTCATAACTCTATGTGCTTGAGTAGACAGAGTTTCATATTGTTTCTTCATAAAGGTTGAAGCTGACTGCTGTTGAGCCCAAAAATACTACTTAACATCACCAGTAGAGCTATTCCTTTTCACCCATCTCAAAATTTTCAAATTTATTGTGGGATAGAAATACTTGCTTCTACTTGTAAGGTTGGTTGTATGACTTATGATTCAGACAATAACTATCGAGCTCACAGTTTAGTGTTTCTTCTCCTTTGCCTTCTACTCAATTATCCTCCAGAAGAGGAGGCTTTAGTATCATACATTCCTGATGCAAAAGGTTCAATTGGCAGGGTTGTTGCATTCACAGGTATGACTGAAACTTTTTGCCCAGTGAAAGTTTTCTTCATGACTGATGCCTCAAAATGAATCAATCTTTTAACTTCAAAGGCTCTCTTTTGAGGAACCTCCATAGCAGTAGTGGCTATTCCAATTGTCATTCTCCATTACACAGGTTGGTGTGTATAATATGTAGATGCTTCAGATGGAGGATTATTTGCAATGATGTTGGCTGGGAAGTCTACACTATCAAATTGAATAGTAGCTCCAGCATCACCAGTATTGATTACAACATTAGCCATATGAATATTGGCTCTGTGATATACAAAACAAATAGATTAGTCATAAAAATATGATTGATTTAAATTTAATTTCAATGATAATTGATTTTAAATTTCAATTTTAATCATGCTCCAGAGCTACTACAGCTCAAAGTCAACTAGCCAAAGATGGAAAGAGAATCTTGTCCCCAGCGGAGTCGCCAAAAATTTGTGGGCTCCAAAAATTTGCCACCGTCCTCTTCGATAAAAAAGTAGTTTAAATGTTCGGTGTAATTTTTAGAAGGCAGATGTAATAGTAGATAAGACACTACCCAGAGATTTCGTCTTCACTTGGTGAGAACTTTAGATATGATTCCAGGTTTCCTATAGGCGCAAGCCCCTATAGTTAATTACCCTTCCCAGTAAGTGAGAGAGAACTTTCAATTAAGGCTAGTCATTAGATCGCTCAATGCATAGTGTATAGTAGCAACATGTAGAGTTTTAGAATTTGAGATATGAAATTCATCATTATAGCTTAAACCGGATGGTTAAGGGAATGATGACGTGCCCGATCTAGATCCCATGGTTCCGTCATCCCGGTCGCGGTCCCTAGTCTACTTAGTCAGAGGAGGTAGTCGACCCAACCTGACCGAAGGATCCTCATCAGCAACATATGGGTTACGTCATCCAAGAAATCCTTGTAGAACTGTGATGACGTTTGTCTAAGAAAATAATCTTAAGTCTACCTTAGCTGACAGAGGGTTGTTTGTCCTATCAAGTATACCCTATGATTCACAACTCAAAGGGCAGAGCCATTGGGGAGCATACGGGCTATGATCGTGATCGTAACATAATAGAGTCGGACTAGCCAAACCACCCGATCAGAGGACTCTGGTCATAATTATTTTATATGTGGAGCCTACTAGTCAAGCCACGCAGTCAGAGGACACGTGCCACGTCCTTACTGGCAAGAGATTGATTGAGAGTGAACATAGCACAATACTTGATTTGACATTGGCTCCTTTATGAGCTAGAGTTTTCTTAGTTTGTCAACCCGACAAACTATTGCGGAAGGTGGATAGATTGAGTTTGGTTTAAGTTTTTAATGATAGAGTTTCATTTAAGAAATTTCAATTGATATTTGAAAATTGATTTGATTTTATTTGATTTAAGAAATTGATTAATTTGGATATATTTAAGAGTTTTCGATCCTATCAACTCTGTTTAGCTGCTAATAGAGGATTAGATCTACTGTCACCTGACAGAATCAATTTTTTTAAATATTTCACTGATTTGAAACTCTTTTTATAAGTTTTTAGATTTTGTTAACCCGGACCCAGTCTTAAGACTAAACCGGAAGCCACCCGCACACCATTCTCAGACACTTGAATTTAAGCATTCAACATAGTGTCGGGGCACATGCGGGTGTATTTATGAATTTAGGTAGTTTTTATTTTTGAATTATGAAATTGATTTTGCATTTTCATTTAATTCTAATTTTAGCATGCGCAACCTTTTTAGACATTAAAATTTGTACTTGAAACATCTATGTCCGAGCACATGCAGAAATTTATAGCTTAGATAATTTCACTTAATTAGTGATTTCATTGATTTTGATAATAATAATTAGAATGAAATTCTCTAATTTTTGATTAAAGATAGCCTTATGATTTTTGCAAATTTTGGTTTAGTATCGTCTTTTGTGGTTGCAGATCCGGTAGCGAAGAAGGCTTTTTGAAGCTATAGGTTCAAAGGATAATTTAATTTGTCATTCTAAGAAGAAGATTTACTCCTCAAAGTAATTCTCATTTTTTCCCTCTTTTTTTGTTAATTTGATATCCCCCTCTTTTGTTCAAATTTGATTTCCCCATCTTTTGTTTCAATTTGATTTCCCCCTCTTTTATTTAAATTTGATTTCCCCCTCTTTTGTTCAAATTTGATTTCCCCCTCTTTTGTTTGAATTTGATTTCCCCCTCATTTATTTAAATTTGATTTTTATTTTCCCCTCTTTTACTTCTATAAATAAATGAGGAGTTGCCTATTCTATTCCATTTACTTGAAAGGTTAGAGTCAAGATATTTGAAAGGCAGCAGTTAGGAACTTTAGTGGGCTTTCAATCTTATTTTAATAAATTTTGTAAGTATTTTTCATCTTTCTTTTATCTTGTTTTACTTTTATGTTCGTTGTACGTCATTTTATCTTCCCTCTATTTTTTTTAACTTAAAAGATTTGACACATTTGAGCCTCTCTCGGCCATCCCCATGTGGGGTTGCATCGGGGTGTTTTGGCTACTCAGACACCCTATTGAGTAATGAGTAATGTCTACACCTGTAATTTTATCTCGTCACTGTTGAGCACGATGAGGTTTCTAAACCTAAAAGAAAACATACAATGTAATATATAATTATCCCCTCTTTTTTTTAAGTCTGGAATTTAGCCAAAATTTTGGCAGTATTTCATCTAGGGGAGACAACAGTGGTGGCTTTCGGTATGCCTGTTGATATCGTGGTGTCTTGATACCACGCTATTTTTCATCTCGTCCATCGGAGTCAACCAGGTCTTCAAACTAGCAAAATAGTACAAGCATATATATACATTCACATTACAAATCCCATATGTTCTGATATATTTTTCAGCGCGCTGCAAGGCTCGGCAAAGGAATTGGGTTAGGTATGCGGTTGGTAATGTAAGGCAAGGAGCACAACACCGAAAATCGAAGGAAGAATTTGCCTGTTGATGATGTTCTTCTCCGGTTTGCAGTAGAGCGAAAAGGGGACGGCTAACATGAGGGAAGCGACGCTGAAAATTGAAGAAAGAATTCGCCTGTTGATGATGTTCTTTCCCGATTTACGGTGTAGTGAAAATGTGACGACTAAAGTGAGGGAAGCGATGCTGGAAATCAAAGGAAGAATTTGTCTATTGACGATATTCTTGCCCAATTTACAGTGCAGCAAAAACGGAACAAGTTTAGTTTGGAGGCGGTGGTTTTTCAACCAACGAACGGCACCAGCGTTTTGATGGAACAGAGAAGCGGCATTGGAAGCAACAGAGTGGTCCGGCACGAAGCCTGAGCGGATCAGAGTTTGGGCGCGAATTACAAAGATGGGAAGCAGCATATTGGCTGGAATCTGAAGTCGTGGTGGGGTTGCCGAATGAGGGGAAGCCAGTCGCTGCCGGGAAGCGCCAGCTGAGCTGGTCGGCGCGGAAGACTGAAGCGTGGTCACGCGGTAAGTGCTAGGCTATGACGACGTCATGAGCGGGGTCGCTGGTTGATCGGAAGCGTGGCTGGTTGGGTCGCTTCGAAACGGAAGCGGTTAATCGCATGGTAGAAATGGGTTCATTGAAGGCAGCTTCATGGAGTCTGTGTCACCGGTGAGCACTGATTTGGTGGCATCATGGAGCGAGAGATGCTGACTGAGTGCAAACATGGGAGCGGTCCCATGGAGGAGCGGTGGGATCCTGGATTCGCTGGGCGCCACGAGGGTTGATGTGGGAAGGAGCAAGGTAAGCGCCGCTTGTTAACTGGAAAAGCACGGCCAGGATGTGGAAAACGGGCCAATGAACAGTGAAAATGGGAGGAAAACTCAGAAAAAGAGAAGGAGCTTTTAACTTTTCTTTTCTTTTTTTGTTTCTTGATGGGAGATAGAGGGGAAATTGCCAAAAGTGGGAGAGAGGGTAGGAGAGAATGAGGAGGGAGTGGAAGGAATCACCAAAAAGAGGGAGTAGTTTTCTTTCTTTTTTGAAAAGAAAAATTTGCGTGAGGGCAATTTGAGAATTTTTTTTCCGAATTTATTAAGTATTTTTAATGTGGATTTCACACCGATAAATGTATATAGTTAATATATATCAATTTAGGATAATTCCATCGTTCTGAATGCAATGGCGCAGTCCGTTTCACAATCAGATTCCATTTGGTTCAAGTTGACGCTAAATTGAGTCGATTTCAGCTCAAAATATGCATCGCAACTTTTGACCGCTCGATTTTTGTACAGACTCGTCCAAATTAAGTGTGAATAGTCTTATTTGATAGATTTAGACATTTTGAAGCCAATGGCTTGATCAATTTCACGAATGGAGGTCATTTGACTTGCGTCGGTATCTCCTGACCTTGATATGTGTGCGGGCGCATTGACAACTCAAGCGCTTGATCGGTTGCTCATCAAGTCATGCAATATTTATATCTTGACCAATTTTGATGTTTTGAACACGATGGCAAAGTTTGTTCGTTGATTGGAGGTCATTTGAGTTGATTTCGGTGACGTTCTATGTGTTTCAGCCACGATTTGTGCGCTATCAGTTTAAATCACTCGATATTTGCACAGACTTGTCCAAATTGAGCTCAGACAGTATCATTTGATAGATTTTGATATTTTGAAGCTAACAACATGATTAATTTAATGAACAAAGGTCATTCAGATATTATCGCAGCTTCCCAACTCTGATATGCGCATCAACACATTGATAGCTCGAGCGCTTAATCGATTGATCATTAGATTTTGAAATATTTATATTTTGACTAATTTCAATATTCTGAACACACTGGCTAAGTCGATTCATCAATCAGAGGTCATTTTGACCATTTTTAGTGATGTCCAGTGCATTTTAAATCCAAATTTGTGCACTGTCGCTTCCGAAGTCCGTCGAATTAGACTTGCGAGCTTGACTTTGACTTTGTGGCACACATATGGAGTTCAACAAGAATATGTACATATATAATTTTGCATTGTTTTCCTTTGCATAAGGGTTTAGGGATAGATAAAAAAATTTATTATTGATGCGTCGGTATTTCAATAATTGATGCCCAACACTTCTGCTTAAAAAAAGTTACTTTGTCAATTGGGCTGCACTTCACATGTCCCTTTCACTGGGATAACTTTATAAATTAATTTATTAATTTAAAGGCTAATTACCAAGTTGTTGTTCACTTTAATTTATGCATGATGGATGTAGACACTAGCATAATCCGTGGCTTGTAATCAACTGATCTTTTAAGCTCTAAATTCCCATCGCCAGTTGGCCTCTATCTAGATCCAGTGTCGGAATATTATTATTATTGATATATCACTAAAAACTCTACTAGTTGAAGGACGAATCTTGATATCGAAAGCAATCTGATTCTGAGTTAAGGCTAACCCAGACTAGGCACTTAAAATATTATTAAAAACCTTGGGATATCAGTCAGATCCCTAAACAACACCAAAATATGGAGTGTTTATAGTCAAATCGAGCATCTTGATGAGCCAGATCTAACAAACCTAAGATCTCATAATTTTGACTTCATTTGAGCATTCAATACTTAAAATACATCTGATGATCGAAGGAATTATTTTGGAAAGTCCGATGGAGTGGTTTGGATTTTGCCTGTATTTATAGAAATGACACTCCCCTAATCTATAAATAGCCTCTCATTTCTTCACATGAGGGGGAGCTCATGCTAAAGAGAGAGGAGACTCACTCAAAGCATAATCGCACCGACGATCATTACCGGATCATCATCAGACACCGCTGCCACCATTGCCACCATCACCGGTCATCGCTGCCCCACACCGCCGCCGGGCTACCACCGGCGACCGCATTGACCACCACGCTGACGCCATCGGTCACCGCTGCCGACCACCGCCTCATTGCCGTCGGTCCGCCGCCATTCAATACCACCGCCACACCATCGCTGCGACCACGCCGGCCAACCATCGGTCATCGCCACGGAGGCCACCGGATCACCGGTCAATGGTACCGCCTCCATAGGCAAGACTATTGGTCACCGCCGCCGCCACCGGTTACCACCGCCAACCCGCCGTGCGGCCGAATCTTTCCGTAGTTTTGAATCATCGACATCAAACAAGACCTTCGTCATTAATCCAACGAAGCATGTCACAAAACTTATTCTTGTAAGCAATCATTCTCCTGCTTTGGAGAAAGGGTAACAATTATAATAGAAGCTAATATAGTAAAATTATTCATAAGTGGGCTAGGCCCCATAGTTTCTCTTTTTTGAGTTTTCCTCATAAAAATCTTAAAGTATCTCAAACTTTTTTGCCGTGTGCGAAACTTTTGTGCAATGCTAAGACATCGAATTCTCCTACTCTACCAACTCGAATCTTTCTGCACGCAATTATTATTATTATTATTTCATTATTATTTCATTATTTTCAAGATAAATTTAATTCCCAAAAAATTTAGATAAATATCACATAATTTTTTTGTATTTATAAATCTAATAACTTGTAGTGTCAAATTTGAGAGTGTACTTATTGAGGTGATCGGGTATGATATTAAGGAATAGTGCGTCATCTCAAAAGATAGAAATCACTACCCTACGATGGACCTAATCATAACAAGGACTCGTACGACATGATGAGGTTTCGAATGTACCAGAGATTTTTCCCTTACTTTACTTGGATGAAAAAAGTAGGGTTTATTTAAACTGAGTTCTAAAGTTCCTTATGGGGCAAGCCCCCATAGTTAATTACATCCTAAGGAAGGTGAGTTCCTTAGGAATACTCTCGATTAAAGTAGGCAATTTTCGTCTCCAAATAATTCAAAGATAGGACTATCAATAAATTGGTTATATTTAGAAGATCAAATGGGATAGATCGAAAGGAGATATTTATTATCAAAGCCAAAAGAAGATGAGTAGGGAATGCTCACGATACTAGGAAGCCTAGTAAGCATCCCAAACTATCCTATGGTCGGGCTTTATATGTTTAAAATTGAGGAGAATTATATATTTGAGTTGAAATTTTATTAGAAATCTAAGACTTATAATTCCACAATATAATATTGTGAAAATACCTAAGAGGTAAGTATTTATGCTTGTAGCTCCAAAGGAAAATATCAACCTCAGATCTTAAATCTAGGAAGCTTTAGAAAAGGCCAAAGCATGACATATATCTAAGGCGAAAGTGGGTATATTATTTACCTCCACAAGAGAGGGTAAACTATCCGACTGCTGGACTTATAGCCGCCTGGAGTGATAGCCAGCTAACTCTTACATTTTAAAATTATATGGTCAAATCATATGTTTTGCAAGATGGTTAGGATGTTATTATTTAGAAAGAAAACTTCCTTAAACCCACTCCCTAAGAGACTAGAGCATGAATTGTAAGAATAATGACTTAGTCTAATATAAATTTTATCAAATTTTATTTAATTTTGACTATTTATTTTTGACACAGGCCATATGATTTTATATGCCTAAATGCATGATAAAATTGGTTATGGGTTAAATCAAAAGGGAAAGAGGTGTTTTCTATCATAGGCTCTCAAAGGTCAAGCATTTTCCCTATCTGGCAAAGATGGAAAGCCTCTCTTAACAAGAGTGAAATAAAATGACATGCATGATATTAAGCATACAACATCCAACTAAGGGGTTGCTAAATATTTAATTATCTTGATTTAATGCCTAGGCTTTATGTGAGGTTATGAGTTATTCTAAAAGTTTGATTATGAGTTGTAGTTGGGGTAGAAAATTTATTTTTCCCTAAGAGCCTAAACGGATCCAGGTCACACATTAAATCATCATACATGAATAAACTAGGAAAATACATGCCATTTTTATTATACAATATAAACAAATCATCAAACAATTTATAACCTCAATGTGAAAGAATATCAGTAGGTCGATTGTTTGTCACGAAAAGAAATGGGTTGCCGAGCTCTACCCTTATACATCCCGGTATATGAAAGAATAATTATAAATTATAAAATGATAAGTGTTATGGCGGATCCTCAAGTCTTCATGCTCCCTCCATTTCTTCATTTGATTTGCTCCATTTGATTTGGTAGGCTTCTAGGCATCACATGACACCCTAGGATTAAACCTTCTAGCCAATGTTCATCCTTAACCCCCATAACACTTAACCAAATTCCTAATGCATAATTACATTAAAAGAATGGAAAGGTAAATCTAACTATACTTGCAAAATAATTGTTAGCTAAATACACCATACAACTTAAGCAGTTATATGAATAATTTGGACTTAGCACCCTACACATGGGTAACCAAGTCCATATGTACTAATGTAGATTATACTTAGGGGTTAAGCAACCTACAAAAGTGAGCATTTATATTTATTTTAAGCACCCTTTAAGTATAATCTCTTGCATAAAATATGATTAGGCTAATTATGGCCTAACATCCAGTCTACGAAACATACACCATAATATCCAATCTACAACACTACATCACAAAACAAGTATACATCAAACCATACATCACCCTAACATAAATCTAGAAGTAGTGACATAATCTAAAGTGTTTGTTAGGGCTTGTGTGATATGTCCTAGCTAGGCTTTAGAGTTAAAATTTTCTAAGTATGAAGGATATTTAATTATGAAGGGTGGTTTCACTTTAAATGGTTTAATTAATTTGTAAATTTTACTTAATGTTTTATTTATTTCACTTGACCTACACTTAACAACTAAGTGTTATGAAGAGAAATAAAGAAAGAATCGCTCTCCTTTATCCCTACCTTAAGTCACATCTAAAGCAAGTTAATTAATTAATTCTCTTTAGTGAATGATTTATTACATGTTTTAATTAGTCATAAGTTAAGATACACTTTAAATAAACTCATTTAATAAGAAATGCATCTTAAAATTAGTTGGAATGAATTACTATCACATAACACATGTTTGTTCATTTCTTTCCATCATGTATATTAAGCATATGATTAAATCCTAAGGATAGCTATACATGTAATTTGTATCTTAGCACACTTAAATGATGAATGTGGATAAATATGTTTGGAATTAATATTTCATTTGGTTGAAAGATTTTGTCATATTAATTTAAAGCTTTATCTAAATTCTTATACAAAAGCATAAGAAAAGAACCTTAAATCACATGACCAATCAACTCAACCAATTAAACAAAGTATGAATTCATGTATTTTTTTAATAGAAAAAGGGGGGTTTTCATTCATTAGCTAAGTACACATTCATATGTATAAAAGTTTTAAGCAAGTACATCGTTATTATTCTACACTAGGGAACGAGGTAGAAACTTCCTTAGGGCTACTTAAAGTCATGCGTCCCTGGGATGTCCAAACTAATATACCCGCTATCCTTAGATACATATGGATGTATAAACAACTATAAGAATATAAAGCCATGCAAAAATTGTATTTTTTATTTAATTGATTTATTTTGTGTAAATGAATTAAACATCTATCTAGATTCAGATGTCCAAATGCATAATAATGAAATCAAGTAGGTACGTCGCCATTTTTTCACACCAAGGGAATGAGGTAAGAACCTCCTTAGAAGCCGTGCATTCCTGGGATGTCCAGACTAATATACCCACTAACATTCTTACTTATACAAATCAACACATGAATGTAAGGAAGAGACTTTATTTCATACACTAAATTTATATTCACTTGGATTTTCTATGTATATATAACTAAATTATTTATGTATATGCATTCATTAATAAACTTTTAAAAATATATTTAAGATTTAATAGTGATACTAGCCACATATATTTTTAATTAAGCCAACATATGCAAATTAACATAAGGAAAATTATTTTTTTATTTGATTAATTTGAAAAACATGAATGCATAAGTATAAATGGCATACAATATTTTTAACATGAATGGAAGGAAATAAAACAACACAAGTATGTGATTTCATTCAATCCAACTAAGTCCTAAAGACAATCATATTAAACAAACTTATTTAAGATGAACCAAAGTTTCTTAAAGCCATTTTTGATCTTTATGTTTGGTTTGAGTTAAGGAATGTGAAAGAGGTTTGTCAATCCTAATCCCATCCCCCATGTGTGAGTTAATTTGGTTTAATGAAGAGCAATTAGGTTGATTTTATATTTTAATTAGATTGAAGTATGAATTAAGTCCATTAATTAGCCCTTACCTACATCACCTTAAGATAATTAACTGAATAATGATGAGCAAATATGAGATGCAATCACATAAAAAGTAAATTGACAAAGCTCCCAAGAAATTAAAGGGGCCTAATGCAATTAGCTCATAATCAAAAATTAATTAAGTTTAAGGAGCTCACTTAACTACTTTTATAGTTTTCTCACACATGTGAGCTAACCATAATTTCATTAGCTCTCTCTTTAGGTTATTGAACACCCAAAGAGATACCTAAGATTGATTAAACAAAGTTAGGTTGTAAATGATGGATTTTAAATTAATTTCATTAAGCCTTTGATTAATTGATTAAATTATTTTATTAGGTTTTAATTAGAATGGTTAAACTAACTTAGGGAAAGGGATCAAGGAAGAGGCCTCAATCCTAATCCCTAATTCATTTCAAACACTCAATTAGGCTCTAGAATAATTAGGTTCTCTCTTATTTTAATTAGTTAATTGAATGACTAATTAATTATTTAAGCCTTTTTAATTAACTTGAAACAAATGAAAAGACTTAATGGAATGGTCATAAGGAATGAACCCAAATTACTTCCCTAAGACTTCCCACTATTAATAGAGGATAATGAGCTTAATTAATTAATTAAATCACTATTAATTTTCTTAATTATCACTAATTAAGGTTGGAGAGTAATTAAAGCTTAATCCATTAATTTTCTAATTAACTATCCAATAAATTCCAAGAAATATAGGGGAGGTAGAGTTCATCCCCCTAAATATCTCTAAAAAATTTAAAATTGATCAGATAACTAATCAGAGAGTAATTAGGCTAATTAAATTTTTAATTAAACTTTAATTAAGTAGAAATTATTGTTCTAAATTAGTTAATCATAAATTTAATGGATTCTACTCTGAAAAACCTTCAAAATGAGCCCTCATTTGTATTTTTTTGGATTTTCTAAGATTAGTTATGATTTTTGAAAGTTTTAGCCTTAAAATAGATTCATTCAGCCTAATTAAAGCCTTAATCCCGTTAGGCCACATGATAGCTGATGTGGCGCTCTTTCCACATGGCGCAATGGGATTGGCCACTTAAGTTGTCACATCCACCTTGACTCAGTTGTGGCCGGACGCCTTATCCTCGTCCGTCCGTCGGGGCGACCATGATTCGATCATGGTAAAGGATGAGAGGATATATCCCTCAATTGCATTTGATGGATGGATGGGATCCATCCCTTGATTTCGATCGATTCACTGTCGTCGACCTGCCAGAATCATCACCATCGCTGCCAAGTGGCTCTCCATGAGTGGTCAAGGCTATGTCAGGCCGCCCAAGGGATGATTTGGGCAGATGGTATGAGATTTTTCCTCCCTTATGTCCATGGTGTGTTTGGCCATGAGAGGGGGAAAGGAGGGATTACCTTTGGTCCATGGCAAGTGCTAGGTGTGTGTAGAGTGGGCTAAGTTGTCTTAGGAATGCCTCATTTGGCAAGTGGAGGCTGCTATGGGAAAGGCAAAGTGGACTTTGCCACTTATGGCAAGAATCCTATGCAAAGAGCTTTGTACATTGGTCAATTCCCTTGGATTGGATCCCACTTGGACTTGGGCTAGCTTGGGGATGACCTAGGGTCAATTTGGGTTGGGTTAGCTCAGTCACCAAGGTTCCATAGGTTGGTTTGGGGTGGTTTGGCTTCATTTGATCAAAATGGGTTCATTTGAGTTAGGTTGGGTTAGGTTGACCAATTGATCAAATTGGGTCAAATCAAGGCTTGGGTTAGGTTCATATGATGATTGTGATATTTTGGTTCAATTGGTTTTGATTAATTTGACTCATTTGGATTCAAAAGGGTCACATGGGTCAAGTTAACCAATTTCATCAAATTAGGTTGGGTTAGGTGTTGAGTCCAGTTCAATTGGTTGATTGAAAGTAATTGTGTGCTTTGGTTTGGTTTAATTTAGATTTAATTTGAATTTTGGCCAATTTGACCCTTTAGGCCAATTTGGGCTAGGTTGGGTCAAGTTGACAAATTGATCAAATTGGGCTCAATCATGACTTTGGTCAAGTTCAATAAGTGATTTCGAATGAACTTGAGCCATTGGTTGCAATCAATTTGGATCAAATCATGATTTAACCCATTTTTTGCTTTTTAAGCTAATTTGGGTCAACTTTGGTCAAATGAGCAATTGAACTTGGTTTGGCTCAATTGATGGTTTGGTCATATTCAACCATTGATTATGAATAGGTTTGGGTTAATGGCTTCAATCAACTTGGCATATGTTGGGTTTTGGCTAGTCTGGGTTTTATTTAGGCTAAAGGTTGACTTGGTCAAAGGACCAAGTTGACTTGGTTTGACATAATTCAAGATTGTTGATCACCATAGGATGATTTTTGATCATGATATGAGGTTTGAAATGGCTTAGTTCAATCCAATTTAGGTTGGATTAGAACTTGGCTAAAAAAGGGTCTTTAGGTCATTTTGGATCAAGTGGCCTAAATGGGTCAATTGGCTTGATCATGACTTGATTCAAGTTTAGTTGTATTGGTAAATGGGTCTAAGATGGAAATATAAATCCAATTACAAATGGTTTGAAGCCATATGGATTTTGGTTCATATGATAATTTCAAGTCAAAAGAGGTTAGCATGGGCTTGAATTGGGTTGACTTGGGTTTGGTTAGATAATTGTAGTTTGTGTTTATATTTGGAACAATGGTTGAAGGAATGATTGAATCATGAGGAAATCCATAGGTTTTGAATTGATTTGGGTATCATTTAGCCAAGTTCAAGAATTTAGCTAAAAAGACTAAAATTGGGAATTTGATTTGATTTGGGTTTGGTTTTGGCCACTTGGATTTATATTTTATTTATATTTATAAATATAAATGATTCATGAAAAAAAAATCACTTAGGTTTGGAGTGATTTGGAAGCAAATTTGTTGTTGAGGAAGTCAAAAGGGCTTAAGTTGGGAATTGATTTGGTTTGATTTAGTTTGATTTGATTTGAATAGTTTGAATTTAGATTTCATTTATATTTGTGAATATAAATGAAGGAATGATTGATTTATAAAGAAATCAATTGAGTTTGAGTTGATTTAGATTGAGATTTTGGTAAGCTTTTGGAGGTGGGTCCATATGGCTTAAGAAAGGTCTTGATTTGGTTTGATTTAGTTTGATTTGATTTGAATGTTTTGGATTTATATTCCATTTATATTTATGAATATAAATGAAGGAATGATTGATTTATAAAAAAATCGACCAAACTTGATTTGATTTGAAGGGAGTTTTGGCTAAGCATATGAAGGTGGTTCATATGGCTTAGGAAGGGATTTTGAAGTTTGAATTTAATCATGGGTTTCAATCATTTGGAGTTGGATTTGATTTGGAATTTGGATTGGGATTTGATTTGAGATTAAATTTTATAATTGAAAAAAATCAATTGAATTGTGGTTTATTTGAATTTGGTTAAGGCTAAGTCCATAAGATAAAATCAAAGGGCTTAGTAAGGGATTTGGAATTTGAATTTAATCATGGGTTTTAATCATTTGATTTGGGATTGAATTTATGATCTTGGATTTGAATTTGAGGTTCAGTTTAGAAGAATGAATCAAGGATTGGGTTTAAGGCTATAAGATAGGCAAGTCTTCCTAAATCCCTAAGGCCTAACCTCTTCCTATGGCTAACCCTTCCAAGTCTCTAGGCTTAGGTTAAGTGTTCATTAATCACTAAGAAGTATCTTAAGACATTAGTGTCTTCAAGAGTCCTAGATATATGATGATGAAGTTGAGAGATCACTCCTAAAGTGAGGTCAACGTACCTAAAATTAGATATTCACTTATACTTTCATAAGATTTAAATCATCTTTTTAAAATAATTAATGTAATATTTTTAATGTGATGTTAATAATTGACGTTAGTAGGATAAAAATATATTATTGTTGATATTAATATTGAAGATTGATGTATATATATATATATATATATATATATATATATATATATATATATATATATATATATATATATATATTGAAATTTGGATGCTAAATATTTAATACATATGAATTATGTGATATGTATGTAAATCATCTACATAGAATATTTAATTAAACAATGTATTATCGTATTAATTACTACAAAATTAGATCAAGATATTCCTGATTATGTCGTTTACTTCATAAATGTTCCCTTCCTTCTTAATTTATTATTTAATCAAAAAATACACTCGCTCTTATAATTTATGAATTAAACGAGTCTATGAATATGAGTGATCGGAGTTTGAATTTATTTAAAGCAGCCCATTGCCAGTGGAAAAAAAACTATACTGCTCACGTTCAATTCTAAAGTTAGCTCAAAATCAAAATTTTAATAACTATTTTTTAGCATGTTAAATATGAATATCATTTTGTCATAAAATAAGAGTGATGGACTATAAAATAAAAAATAATAACGCACATTTTATGTGAAAATTTTAAGAGGAGAAAATCACTGGTAGAGAAGGAAAATCCCTTCTACAATGTGAGGAGGTTTGCAAAGATTTCTACAATATCCTTTGCTAGAAAAATACTCAAAAGAGATCAATAAAGTAAGACAACAAGAATTGCAATCTAAATTCTATAATAAAATTAATTTAACAGTAAAGACCTTTTATTCATGTGCATATATATTTTATAGTAAGGTGAGTGGAACTCAAAATTGTGTTACAAATTAAACAATCTCCACTTTGATATGAATTCTCAAAATATATAATAAATCTTCAATTTTTAACAAAATATTCTCCACATCTTATAAAAAACTCTAGCAAACAACAATAAATATCAACTAAGGCTCCGTTTGGCTAAGCTTATGAGATTCTTAAAAATAGCTTTTAAAAGTACTTACTGAAAAACTGTGGTTCAATTATGTTGGCTGAAAAGTTGAGATAACCTGTTTGAATAAAAATAGCTTTTTAAAATTTAGATTGGTCCAGATTCATATTGTAGTTGGAAATGACAAAAATGCCCTTCATCTCTAGAAATATTAAAAAAGAATTAGGAATTTTAGATGGTTAGGCTATTCAAAAATATATGCATCGTAATAATATATTGACGAAAAAAATATTTTAATCAATCTCAAATTAATTTTTTTTCTTCAATTTTTTATAAATTAATATATGAACCCCAATGTCTTCTAGCATATTTATTTTTTAGTTTACTATATATATATATATATATATATATATATATATATATATATATATATATATATATATATATATATATATATATATTTATGTAATTGAATAAAGTTTTGTATATCTAACAAACATGTTATTGTTTAAACAAAATTTACCAAAAATAAACATAAATATATATTAATTACAAACAATACTATTATCTTCAAATATCAAATTTCTTATCATAAATTTACGAAATATGATATAGGGTACAATATGATATATTTTCCATTAACATATGTTTAAAAATATTACACCATTCAGCATTTAAAATTTATTTATGTCAATACTTACATTTAAATATCATAATATTTAATTAGTTTGTAAAAAGTGTATTAAATATCATAATGATTTGGCAATTTCTACATAAATTAAGATTTCATAATTATAAACTATTTAAACAGACTTTAAATAATAGCAATCATTGTCATGCAAAATTTTTTATTATGAAATTGGTAAATTATAATTTTATAATCATATTAAACCTCTTAAAATCTATTATAAATTCAACCTCATTCAGAATCTTGAATAAATAATTAATATATGTACCAACTTATGCAAAAAAAAAAAAATCGAATGCATATTAATTGTCATGATTTTTGTAATATTAATGAGAATCAACTATATATTTCAAACTCTACTTCTGAATTTTATAGATAGCATAGAGAATACTTCTCTTACACCATTTATCATCAAATAGATACTTTTGCTTGGTTTAGAAAAATTCTCCAACTAATAAAAAATAAAATAATAAAACTAAGGAAAAAATGTATTCCCAACGCGTTGAGCTCGAGCCACCTACACGACTCCAAGTCCTGCAAATAATACATACAAATTTGAAAAATATTTATATGCACAAGTTAATATGAATGAATGACATGAATTAATCTTAACAACAACAATTGACATCATCGAATACATCAATATCCATTTGAATAATGTAGTAATTCCACCATTAATTATCATCGGTAAACATGACATTTATCAAACAATGTTCGAATTACAAGTTTTATTTGCTTATTACTACTCACTTTAAAAAGCCTAAGCTCATCATTTAACAAACAGATATTAACACATACAATTAATGAAAATAACGTCTTAGAATTGAAGTTGATATTATCTGCATGAATCTCTTCAGACTGACCATCACCTGCTTCAACATCACTATTACTTGCTGAACAATCAATAATTTCAGTAATGGAAACATGTTCAAAGAAATGCTTGAAGGAATAAGTTTCATATTTAAAGTGGAAACACTACTATAAATATTTGAAGAATGAATTTACTGTGAGAAGTGTGGTCAGGATACCTCAATGATTGAAAATAGCACAGCTATGTGGTCCTTCAATCTCACTATAGCATACGATGCTTTTTCCATATTTGCATCCTCTTCATCCTCATTGACAGATTCCGGATCTGAATAGTCTCCAGCATCAGAGTAAGATTGAAATCTATCTGGTATCTCAATTTTAGACATCACTTCAACAACTTGTTTAGCTACTGGAAAAGAGGATGCTGCTGAATTTTTCTGTGCCAACAATATATGCCTCCATTCTGCTTCTGAAGGATTTCTTCCAAGATGCTCAGTCAAGTGCAGCAAACAAGCCACACCAGTGCTTGAAGATAATCAATAAGGACTTCTTATATAACTGGATAGAATTTCAACCACATACGTAAATTGAGAGCGCACAACATCGAAAAAAGTTACGAGTAAGTCAACCAAGCATCCTGCAGCCACTGCTCTTATTTCAGCGTTAGAAGGTTCTTCCCCCTGTTGCTCATAAGTATCTTCAGATGAGACTGGATGATCATCATACATTTGAGGTTCTTAAAAGATTGGGTATACGGCAGATGTAAAAATGTTGATCAAGAAGGTGCTTTAAAAGAGGTGTCCATGATCCTTTAAAATGTGAAACAGTACCTCCAAAGCACCCTTTCTAATCGTTGTCCTTCGATCTGATGTTAATTTGGTCAAACCTGAAAATGCATTTGCAGTAAGATTTAAGTCCCAATTGGGATGCAAAAACAAACTCCAGTAAGATAATGGTAGCAGGAAAACTCAAGACTTCTACGATGTCTTTACCAGCAAGTAAAGGAACCCAGAAGTAAACATAATTATCTTTACAATTGGAAATATTTCCCTCAGAGACATCTGAGAAACAATTTTAGAATGACTGCATTTGTAACAATCATTGAAGAAAACAAAATTGAACTTGAACATGAAAGATTTACTTGGAGCTCTCTTGAAGAAAATCAGTCAAAACAAAGTAAAACCTTAAATTGAGAAACTAGTAGTAGTGATTTTCTGATTAGTGAGAAAGTAATAAAAGAATTTTATAATGAATTTCATCGTAAAATGCCAGAACCCGTGATATCTTTCTTGCAACTGGTTTGAAACCAAAGGAGAGGAAAACTTGAAAGCTGAAAAATATAATGCTGATTGAATTGGAAGCTTTGTAACAATTTAACAAATTTAAAGAGGAAATTATAATACTGTAGAACATAATCCGTTTAATTGGATCAACATTCTGGGCATATATTAATATAAAAAAAATGATGCAAACTGAAAGTAAATGCAATGCAAGCTAATAATAGCCTCTCTAAAAGTTTACTTTTTGTAACAATGAGCATGCACATTTATAATCATAATTATATAATCCACATAGAGAATACTCCTCAAACAGTAATTGTTAAATTGACACTTCTGCTTGTTTAAAACAAACCCTAAAACTAATAAAAACAAGTCAAGAAAAATTAAGGAAATAAATAAAGGCTCGGCAACGTGAGCTCTCGATCCACCAGCACGACTCAAAGTCTTCCAAATAAGACCTACAAATTCAAAATAAAACAATTAAAATCACATGTTAATAAGCATATGAATGATGACAAAAAATAATTAGTACTGCATCAACAAAACAAAAAACCCCACCGAACGAATACATCAACAATACCATTTAGGTCACTGAATAAGTTGTCCAATCCCACCACTAATTGTCATCGATAAATCTGAAATTTATCAAACATCATTCTAATTAGAAGACCGCTGGCGATCAGACATCATTTTAAAAATATCAAACAGATTTTAGATTTCTAAAGTAGACAACCGCAAAGGGCTGATCAGTTTGTAGTGGAAGAATGATTACACTAAACAACTCATTGATGGTAGACAGTATGGACTTCACATACTATGAAAACTCTTAAAATATTCACCGACATCTAAATTATTCCTTCCAAATGCAAAATTTATTGTGAATATTATATATATTTTGTAGATTGCAGATATACACAGACAACATTCTTGCATTGTTGCACTCTAACAAATGTAATTGTAAATAAATAATTTACATCACATAAATTTAAAAGCAACAAAAAAAAAGTCGGTGGTGAACAATAACTCAACGACATCAAGTAGATGTCCCTTCTCATGGGACTCACGAATCATTTGCTCAAGTGCAAGGGTAGATCTTACTCATGGAGCCAATACCTCCATTAGCCCGATTCTCTTTACTTTTCCAAGAAGAAGAGAAGCATTAGAATAGCAAATGTCCAATATTAACAAGAGCGAATGAAATGCATTTGTTACTATAAACATTGCTATAGGTACATTCAAATTTCAACCTGACCGAATGATCAAGAAAGATCACTCGTATTGCACCCATTGAAAATATCAAGGACACCAAAGAACACTATTTTAAGCTCCATGAGTATTGTATACTATGCAAAAACACCTGCAACACAAAGGAGACTTGAACAATGTGAACCGTGAGAGATGACAACAAGAGAAACAGGGAAAAGAAATTTTTAAGAATTCTTTATTCTGCAGTTATGGAGGAGAAATAGTCACCGACAAGCTTTGCAACACAAGGAAAAATACCGGGAACACATAATACTTCGGATAGGGTTTTCCCGGCAAACATAGCAGTAGAGGAACGAACCTTGGATACCAACCGTAGGTAGAGCACTGAATGCTCGGATTTGCTCGATGCTCGCGATTTGCTCGACGATTCTCGATCTTCGTGATGCACCGTCGACCTCGCTAGGTAGAGAAGAGAAGAGAGGAGTTGTGATAAGGATGTGGGGAGGAGGGAGAATGGGGCATTCAGACAATAGGTTTCCCAAAACGTCAAAAAAGCGGAGGTAAGCGTTAGCATTTAAAACCGGCGTAAACTCCGTTTTTAATTAAACGGAGTTTACTAAAATCACTATTCAAACACTTATAAAAAAAAATATACCCACTCCCAAAAGCAAAAAGCACCAAATAAGCTTAAACAAATGGAGCCTAAGTCACAATAATGTTGAGACTTGGTAATTAGGTAAGTCTTAATCATCATATCGATACGACTATCATAAGTACTTATCTTGCTCATAATAATATCATATTGAGCAATAACTTCATGAATGAAGTGATAACGAACAATAATGCTCCCATGAAACGTCTAATTTTTAGTGGGAAATATAGCATTTTGACTATCATATATTATTGTGGTGATCTTTAAATTTTCTTTGTGCTCTCTAAATAAACATTTCAATCAAATAGATTTTTTTATAAGCTTTAGCAATTATCATGTACTCAGTTTCCATGATTGATAATTCAACTATTATATGCAAGTGTTGACCTCCACATACTGCCATAAGTCGAGTTAATCCCACAAGTCTAATTCGACGGACTTCAGAAGAGATAGTGCACAAATCGGGGCTCAATATATATTAGACATCACTGAAAATGGTCGAAACGACCACTGAATGATGAACGGACTTTCCGTCACATTCAGAATGTTGAAATTGATCGAAATATAAATATTACAAAATTTAACGATCAATCGATTAAGCGCTTAAGCTATCAATGTGTCGACATGTATATCAGAGTCGAGAAGCTATGAAAATGTCCGGACGACCCCCGTTCACAAAATTGATTATGTCGTTAGCTTTAAAATATCAAAAACTATCAAATGATACTGTCCGCACTCAATTCGGACTAGTCTGTGCAAATGTCGAATGATTTGAAGTGACAATACAAATCGATGCTGAAATGCACTGGACATCGCCAAAATCAACCCAAAGGACCTCCGATCGATGAACGGACTTTGCCATTGCGTTTAGAACGTCAAAACTAGTCAGGATATAAATATTATACAACTTGCTGATCAACCGATCAAGCGATCAAGTCGTCAATGTGCCTGCACGCATATCAAGGTTAGGAGGCGCCGACGCATACCAAATAACCTCCGTCAGCAAAATTGATTACTCTATTAGCTTCAAAACATTGAAATCTATCGAGTAAGACTAGTGGCACTCAATTCAGATAAGTCTGCGCGAAAATCGAGTGGTCGAAAGTGGCGACGCGCATTTTGAGCTGAAATTGACTCAATTTGATGCCGACTAGAATCAAACGGCCTCCGATCGTGAAATGGACTACGCTGTTGCGTTCAAAACATTAAAATAACTTTGAATCAACATATATATTGACTATATAATGATGTCGGCATAAAATTCATTTTAAAATTGATTAATATTTGAAAAATTAATTAAAAAAATCTATTAATTCCTAATAATTCAAATCGGCCCTAATCCTAATGTGCACAGCCACTCCACCCCGCTCCTCCTCCATGCGAGCAAATATTAGCGGACTCTAATCAGAAGGCTCCGTTTTTATTTATTTTTTCTTTTTTTAAAATTAAAAAAAAAAAGAAAAAATTTGATTAGAGTCCGGACCATCTAATAATTTTTCCCTCCATGCACGGTTCGCATGCAACTGCTTCCCACAAGATCCTTTCAACCGTTCCCTCCTTTCCTTACAATCGCAAGCAACACAAGGAACCTCAGCCTCTCTCTTTTCTCTCATTAGCTCTTCCCCCGTCCGTTCGGTTATGGCAACGGAAGAATCGCAATTCCTCCCTCTTTCTCTTGAATCCTCGTCTTTGGCCTGCGACAAAGAACCCTAAGGAGGAAGCTCTTCTCCAAGCGTGCATAGGACTGGAGAAGAGCACAGTAGATAGATCAGGCAGTTGTCAAAGATCTAATTTTTACCATATTTTCTGCTCTGTCACTGTTCGTCAACGGAAAGATCGAGATGGACGATGATGGAACGCTGGGGATTCAAACTGGGGAGGTTTTTTTTACGTGGCTCCGCCTATGAAAGGAAATCAAGGTCTGCAACTCATGCCCAGCGTTGGAGAATGCGACACCAAGCTTTTCTTCTCTGTACTAGGGAGTGGCGGCGGCTTCCTCCAGCGAGAATGTGAACTCACAGGACCCTCTGCCATGCCGATAGGCTTGCAGGGAACTTTGGTATCATAATAATAGAGAGAGTAGCAAAATACTTAATGTTTTCCATGGAAACCAACAGATATTTATCATGTCTGAAAATCTCTATGATCCTCAGAAGGAACATTTAGCATGGGCATCATATGTTATCTTGCACAATACAAACTCCATGTCAGTGCTTATTGCGGTCAAAGATGCTTCATGTGTCCGTGGCTACTGGAATGTGCCCGAAGAAGCCAGATTCTATATTGCAGCAAATTGGCCAGAGGAACACTTTCTCTACTTGTACAACTGATTTTTAGTGATGCTGGTGCTTTGATTGCTAGAACAAATATTGAAGGGTTTGTGTTGTTGGCTTCTAGTGCAAACTATGCATATAGTGACAAAGATATCGCTTGGATTAGAGCAATTTCAAACAAATTTAAAGATAGAATCTGCCCTTCCAAGCCTTGCAAGAACAATTATGTCTTTGGACGGAAATGAAGATGCTATATTGGGAGCCCTCAAGCAAACCTTGAGGCAGATGGAAGAAGTAGGCGCACAAAGGGCCAGCCTTGAGGACATGATTAAAGAGATGAACAGAAAGGTTGATATATTACCAAAGTTGATGGTCAATAGTCGGTCACTGGAGGAACTTTTCAGGAAGGAGATATCAAAATATGATCATATTTGTGAAGAAATTGGCAAAAATATGAAAGCACAAGAGCAGTTATTGCTACAAATTCAGATTGCTGTAGCCGTAAAAAAATAGCGAGAACTAAAGGAGAATATCAATGAAGGATTGAAATTCTACATCACTCTTCAGGATGCCACAACAAATGTGAAGCAACAATGCAGTGATTTTGTGATGAGCAGAAGCATCCAATGCAAAGAAATGATAGATGATGTGCAGAGAAAAGTATCAGGTTTCAATTTTTCAAGTGATGTAAAGGCAAATCATTATCCTGCTGTTGAACAATCCAGCCAGTAGGAAAGTATATCTCAACTAAACAATCTCTCTTTTCTTTCTTGCAAATGATGAAAACCGAGAAGCAACACCGTCATGAGGCAGGTTTTTCTTTCGATTTTCAGCATAGCACTCCTCGCTTTATCCTTCCAAATTTCGCTTCGCCGCAAACTGGGGAAGAACATCGTCAATAGGCGAATTATTCTTTCAATTTCCGGCGTTGCACCCCTCACTTTAGCCTTCCCATTTTCGCTTCGCCGCAAACTGGGGAAGAACATTGTCAATAGGTGAATTCTTCTTTCAGTTTCTAGCATCGTACTCCTTGCATTACATTCCCAATTGCATACCTAACCCCGTTCCTTTGCCGAGCATTGCAGCACGCCGAAAAATGCATCAAAACATGTGTGATTTGTGAATATATATATATATATATATATATCTATCTGTGTGTGTGAGTGACTTGTGTTCTTCAGGGTTTGAAGACCTCATTGTGCTGCTTAATGAAGAGATGAAAGCGTTGTCACAGACACATTCAATAGTAAGGCGGTAAGCCAAAATACCCTCACGATACAGGATGACGGGGAGGGCTTGAAATTTAGACTAAAATTCAAAACTTAAACAAATTCAAATGGGAATTACCTAAATTTAAGTCAAACAAAAGAATATATGATAAATATGTAGATAAATGTTAAATCTAGGAGATATAGGGGGGAGCCTTTAAAGAAAATTTTAGAAATAATGGAACACTCATATAAAATACAAATAAAATTTGAGAAGGCTAATATTAAACTCACAAACTCTAATTGCAATTCTCTATGGCTTAAATTAAAGCGGTAAAATGAGTTCTCTTTTCTTGTAAATTCCTCAAAATTAAACAAGCTTTAATTGGAATTTGGGGGGACTAATACTAAACTCATAATAAACTTATAATAAACTTAAAATCTAAGGATGAATCCAATTGGGTTTAATAACTCTTATACGAATATGGAGGTGATTACTATGCTAGCTAATAAGCATGAGTAAGGCTAAAGCAATAAACACTGAAATCAGCATAACTTATCAAAAGTGATGTAGATTGAACATACTCAAATTGAGAGAATTAGAAAAACTCAACAAATAAACTAAGTGCAAGTAATATTTTAAACTACAATCTAAATCAAAATACCATATTTGCCACTAGATTTTCAACTGTTTGTATAAGCAGATAGAAGGCGATACTAAACCAAAATCTACAAAAATTTTGGAGCTTTCCTTCAATACAAAGATTAAGGAATTTCATTCTAATTATAATTTTTGAAATCAACGAAATCACTAATTAAGTGAAATTATCTAAGCTATAAACACCTGCATGTGCTCAGACATAGAGATTTTAAGTGTAAATTTTAATGTCTGAAAAGGCTGCATAGGCTAAAGGCGGAATTAAGTAAAAATATAAATCAATCTCATAATTTAGAAATAAAACTACCTAAATTACTAATCACTCGCATGGACACCGACACTATGTTGAGTGCTTAAATTCAAGTGTCTGAGGATGCTGGTTGTCTGTTTAGTCTGGGTTAACAAAACGAAAACTTATAATAAAGTTTTAAATAAATATCCAGAAATCATAGATAGTAGATTTAATTCTCTATTAGCAGCGAGTAGGATCTAAAGCTCTTAAATATATTCAAATTAATCAATTTTTCAAATTAAATCAATTAAATGGAATTCCATCATTAAAACTTAAATCACTAATTAAAGACCAGCCGCCAAATTAAGAGTTATGCTAGTGTTATCTCAATCTCTCAATCAAGGATGCTCGACAGGGGCTGAGATGAAGTAGTTAGAGTCCTCATCGATGATTTGTCCGGGCTCAATTATCATTACTCAGAGGTATGCTCAATGGCTCGCCTTTGAGTTGTGAATCATAGGGTATACTTGATAGGGAAAACAACCCTCTATCAATTAAGGTAGACTTAAGCTTGTCTCCTTAGACAAACACCACCCCGGGTCTATATAGATTTCTTGGATGACGTAACCCATGTATTACTGATAAGGATCCTTCTGTCAAGTTGGGTCAACTACGTCCTCTGACTAAGTAAACTAGGGACTGCGACTGCCCAGAATGAAGGAACCATGGGATCTAGATCGAGCACGTCATCATTCCCCCAACCATCCGGTTTAAGCTGAAATGATGAATTTCATAATCTAAATTTTGAAACTCCATATGCTGCTACTATACGCTATGTATTAAGTGTCCTAATGACTAGCCTTAATCAAAAATTCTCTCTCAACATTGAGAGGGGTAATTAACTATAGGGGCTTGCTCCTATAGAAAACATGGAACCATATCTAAAGTCTTCACCAAATGAGGACGAAATCTCTGGGTAGTGTCTTATCTACTATTCTATCTGCCTTCTAAAAATTTTACTGACACTTCAAATCATACTCTCTTCAATTCTTCAAAACTTTGTCGAGAGGTCGGTAGCAAATTTTTGGAGCCCACAGCAAGGCAGCCTTCCAATTAATAGCTTGATCACAATATTAAATGTAAGCCATATATAGTCCTCCTAAATAGCAAACAAACATTTTTAGTTCCAGTCAAGTACCTAAGAATCCACTAAATTGCTTTTTAATGTTTTTTATGAAGATTAGTCATGCATATATTGGCTGTACTAATTGTATATGATAAGTTTGGTCGTGAGCATATCATAATGTACATGAGTGATCTCATTGCAATAAAATATAAAACTAAAGACATAAACTCAATCTCATTATTTCATTATAAATATAAAGCTGAAGTGTGTCTAAAATGTGCAACTAATGCAACACTAGCAAGTTTGACATTCTTTACATTGAATATATATAAAAATTTCACAATTTATCATTTTGGCTTAGAAATAATTTACTTATCTTTTAATCTGTGACTCTTCATGCCAAGAAATTTCCTTGTAGTTCCCAAATCTTTCATCTGAAACTAATTATTGAGACTTCTTAATTTTTATTTTATCCTTAATAATTATCAACATAAGAGCAAGTAAATAAAGGATTCATCATTACTTCTTCTAAAATAAACACAAATGTCATAGCCACTCCTCTTAAACTCATGAGCAATCATAAGTGAGTCAAATTTCTCATACTATTGCCAAGAGATTGCTTCAAATCATAAAGAGGAATCTTCAACAAACAAATGTAGTTTTCTGTACTTGTAACCTTGAAATGTTTGAGTTGTTGCATATAAAATTTCTTCTCTAGAAATTCTTGCAAAAAAGAAAATTTTACATCCAACTGCCCATGCTCGAGATCATGTTTGACCACTATTGACCTCACTTTTGGGAGTGAGCTCTCAACTTCCTCACCATCGATCTAAGACTCTTGTAGACACTAAGAGTTTCTTAGTCTTAAAACACTTCTAGTAATTAGATGAACACTTAACCTAAGCCTAGAGACTTATAAGAGTCAGCCATAGGAATATGTTATGCCTTAGGGATTCAGGAAGACTTGCTTACCCTATATCCTTAAACCCATTCCTTGCTTCCTTCTTCCAAACAAAACCTCAAATTCAAATCCAAAATCATAAATCTCATCCCAAATCAAATGATTGAAACCCATGATTGAATTCAAATTCCAGATCCTTTCCTAAGCCCTTTGATTTTATTCTATGGACTTAGTCTTAACCAAATTCAAATCAACCCCAACTTAATTGATTTTATCAAATATCAAATTCAATGCCAAATCAAATCCAACTATAAATCAAATCCAACACCAAATCAAATGATTGAAACCCGTGATTGAATTCAAACTCCAAAATCCCTTCCCAAGCCATATGAATCACCTTCATATGCTTAATAAAAACCTTATTCAAACCAAATCAAATTTTATTGATTTATCTATAAATCAATCATTCCTTCATTTATATTCACAAATATAAATAAAATCTAAATTCAAACAATTCAAATCAAATCAAATCAAACTAAATCAAACCAAATCATATTCTCAACTTAAGCCCTTTTGATCTACATCCCTAAATTTGGTCAAATTTGCTTCCAAATCACTCCAAATTCAAGTGATTTTCTCATAAACTATTATATCTTCATTTATATTCACAAATATAAATGAAATATAAGTCCAAATGACCAAAACTAAATCGAAATCAAATCAAATTTCTAATTTTAGTCTTTTTAGCCAAATTCTTGAACTTGGCTAATGGATATCCAAATCAACTCAAAGCCCATGAATTTCTTCATGATTCAATAACTTCTTCAATCATTGTTCCAAATATAAACACAAATTATAATTACCAAACCAAACCCAAGTCAACCCAAGTCAAGCCTATGTTGACCCCTTTTGACTTGAAATTATCATATGAACCAAAATTCATTTGACTCCAAACCACTTGCAATTGGATTTATATTTCTATACTAAGTCTATATGTGAATTCAATTAAACTTGAGTCAAGCCATGATCAAGCCAATTGACCCATTTAGGTCCACTTGACCAAAGTGACCTAAAAGATCTTTTTGAGCCAAATTTTAATTCAACCAAAATTAGATTGAAATAAGCCCATCCAAACCTCATATCATGATCAACAATCATCCTAGGATAATCAATTGTCTTGAATTGGGTCAAACCAAGTCAACCTAGCCCTTTGACCAAGCCAACACTTAATTCAAATGAAACCCAAACTAGCTAAAATCCACCATATACTAAATTGATTGAAACCATTGACCCAAACCCACTCATAATCAATGATTGAACATGACCAAGCTATCATTTGAGCCAAACCAAGTCCAATTGGCCATTTGACCTAAGTTGACTTAAATTGGCCCAAAAAGCCAAAATGAGTCAAATCATGATTTGATCCAAATTGATTGTAACCAATGGCTCAAATTCATTCCAAATCACTTATTAACTTGATCAAAGCCATGATTGAACCCAATTTGACCAATTTGCTCAACTTGACCCAACCTAGCCCATATTGACCTAAAGGGTCAAATTGACCAAAATCTAAATTAAACTAAACCAAAGCTTATAATCATTTTCAATTAACCAATTAAACTTGACTCAACACCTAACCTAACCCAATTTGGTCACATTGGTCAAATTGGTCAACTTGACCCATTTGACCCTTTTGAATCCAAATAAGTCAAATTCAAACCTAAGCCAAATTAATCAAATTGAACCAAAACATCCCAAATCATCATATAAACCTAACCCAAGTCTTGGTTTGATCCAATTTGACCAACTGGTCAACCCAACCCAACCTAACCCAAATGAACATATTTTCACTATATGAAGCCAAGTCACCCAAAACCACTTTTTGAAACCTTGGTGGCTAACCTAACCCGACCCAAATGAACCTTAGGTCAACCCTAAGCCAGCCCAAATCTATGTGGGACCCATCCCAAGGGGATTAACCAATGGACACCATCTATTTGCATTGGATTCTTGCCATAAGAGGCAAAGTCCACTTTGCCTCACCCATGATAGCCCTCCACTTGCCAAATGAGGCAAGCCTAAGCTTTTTAGTCCAAGCTAATCCATCCTAGCATCTGCCATGGACCAAGGGAAACAAGCCAAGCCATTCCCCCTTATGGCCAAACCTAATGGATGCAAGGAAGGTCAATCCCACACAATCTCCCCAAATTAAGCCTTGAGACTCCTGCCACCACTTCATCCACTCATGGCGTGCCACGTGGAGCTGACAGCGACCCCTCTGATGACTCAGTGGTGGCCAATCGATAGATTTTGTGGGATCAATCCCATCCGTCTATCATGGGAAATTGAGGGGTATACCCCCTCAATTCGAGCGAAATTCAAAACCAATCGCTTTGTGTGAGTCATTGAGGCCATTTCAAAACCCCTCAGAGCTTCCTAGATCATCCCAAGCCTTCCTCGATCAACATTCCTCCTCCCAGAGCAAATTCAAAATAGGACATCACTCTTCCAATCAATACTCTCCCTCTACTAAATCAAACTTTAATTTCTTACACCCATACCATTCTCGTACTCCAACGAAGCCAACCGAAGCACTCCCAAGCCTTCCCGAGCATCGGAGATTGGAGTTTGATCAGAGCCAAGGCTTTCATGCCCATGGATTGGTTGATCGAGCACTCTACCTCAAATCAAGCTCAAATCTTCTTAACAGGGCCTCGCCTCAACTAGGCGAAGCTACCTTCATCGATCCACTGCCAAATATTAGCTCCAATGAGGTAATTTTGCAAACTGAGCCTTGTATGAGAAAATCGCTTGGTCTTTTGTGAAGTAAATTTGGACGTCATGTATTTTTAGCTGTTGGATTTGTGCGCCTCCCCTCCCCGAAGGTGTGGAATGAATTTGGAGGCAATCCAAGCTTGGGTGAGCTTGGATCGAATGGGGAAAGATGGACGACGTCCGTCTTTCACCTCTCACGAATGGGATAGATCATGAGCCATCCGTTTTGCATAATTGGAATGAACAGCTCTGATTAGATCCCACGTTAGATCCCTTGATTCTCTTCCTAAATTGTAGATTTGATCGTGGTCGTCCGATCTTAGATCGGACGGTCCACAGAGTTAGCATGTCCTCCGCCATCCGAGCCAATCTTCAGATGTGATAACTTAAATATACAATCCCATCATGCCACATGGAAAATACACCGCATCAATGCACTGCGTCAGCTGCCACATGGCCCGATGAGATTAAGACTTTAATTAGTCATAATTAATTCATTTTTAAGCCCAAAACTTTCAAAATTCATAATTAATCCTAAAAAATCCCAAAAAAATATAAACTTAGGCTAATTTTAAAGGTATTTTATAGTAGAATCTGGAAAAGTTATTATTAATTAATTTTGAACAGTGATTTTAAATTAATTAAGGTTTAATTAAAAATCTAATTAGCTTAATTACTTCTCAATTAATCATCCAATTAATCTTAAATTTTCTGTGAATGTTTAGGGGGATGATCTCTACCTCCCTTATTTTTTTTTTGAAATTTTATTGGTTGCTTAATTAGAGAAATCCATTGATTAAATCTTAATCACTTTCTTAATTTAATTAGTGATAATTATTGAATGAACAGTGACTTTATTAATAATTTAAGCCTAATTACCTTTGTTGAACAGTAAGGGAGCTTGGGGAATGTGATTGGCATATTTTTTTCTAATTCATTTTTTAAGTTTTCCTGCACTTTTTGGAATTTGATTAATTAATGATTAATGAGGTAATTAAGTGCTTAATTAATTAATTAATCTCCAAGATAAAATTGAAGCCAAAATAATCAAATATGGGACTTAGGGATTGAGATTAAGGCCTCTTTCTTGATATCTTTCCTTAAGTTAATTTCATTAATTGAAAATGTTTAATGTTTAACCAAATGGGTTCATGAGCTTAATTAACTCAATCTAAAATCCATTCCACATCTAATCATCTTTAATCCATCTTGGTTATAGCTCTAGGTGTTTAATAACCTAAAGAGAGAGCTAATGAAATTATGGTTAACTCATGTGTGTGAGAAAATCATAAAAGTAGTTAAGTGAAATTCCTTAAGCTTAATTAACTATTAATCATGAGCCAATTGCATTAGGCCCCTTTCATTTCTTAGGAGCATTACAAATTTACTTTTCATGTAGTTGCATATCATATTGACACATTATTAATTAGTTAATTAACTTAAGGTGATGTAGGTAAGGGTTAATTAATTGACTTAATTCATACCCTAACCTAATTAAGACATAAAATCAACTTAATTATTCTTCATTAAACCAAATTAACTCACACATGGAGTATGGAATTAGGATTAACAAACATCTTCTACATTCCCTAAATCAAATCAAACATGAAAATGAAATGACAACAGAGAACTTTGGTTTGTTTTAAATAATCTGATATAGCTTGATTGTCCTTAGGATTTAGTTGATTCAAATGAAATCATATACTTGTGTTGTTTTATTTCCTTCCATTCATGCTAAATATTGTATGTCATATGTACTCATGCATTCATGTCTTTCAAATTAATCAAATGAAAATGATATTCTTTATGTCAATTTGCATGTGTTGATTTAAATTTAAAATATGTGTGGCTAGTATCACTATTAAATCCTAAATATATTTTCAAAGGTTTATAAACGAATGAATATACATATGTGTTATAGATTTAGTTACATATACATAGGAAATGCAAGTGAATATAAATCTAGTGTATGAAATCAAGTCTCTTCCTTACATTCATTTATTAATTTGCATAAGGATGCACGGCTTTAGGTAGCCCTAAGGAGGTTCCTACCTTGTTCCCTTGGTGTGGAACAATGGCGATGTACCTACTTGATTTCATAATTATGCATTTGGACATTAGAATTTAGATAGAACTTTAATTCATTTACATAAAATAAATAAATCAAATCAAAATACAATTTTTTTGAATGGTTTTTTATTCTTGTAGTTATTCATACATCCATAAATATCTAAGAATAGCAGTATATTAATCTAGACATTCCAGTGACACATGACTTTAAGTAGCCCCAAGGAGGTTCCTATCTCATTCCCTTGGTGCAGAATAATGGCGACGTACTCGCGTAAAACTTTTATACATGTGGATGTGTACTTAGCTAATGAATGAAACCCTTCTTTTTCTATTAAAAGGCATGCATTCACACTTTGTTTATTTGGTTGAGTTGAGTAGTCATGTGATTTAAGGTTCTTTGCTTATGCTTTTGCATAATAATTTAGAACTTTAAATTAATATGACAAAATCATTCAACCAAATGAAATATTAATTTCAAATATATTTGCTCACATTCATCATTTAAGTGTGCTAAGATACAAATTGCATGTATAACTATGCTTAAGCTCTAATCATATGCATGATATACACAAAAGAAAGAAATGAATAAACATGTGTTATGTGATAGTAATTCATTTTAACTAACCTTAGTATGCCTTTCTTATTGAATGAGTTTATTTAAAATGAACCTAAACTTAGGATTAATTAAAGCATGTAATAAGTTATTCACTAAAGAGAATTGATAAATTAATTTTCTTTAGATGCGACTTAAAGTAGGGCTAAAAGAGAGTGATCCTCTTCATAACACTTAGTTGTTTTGTGTAGGTCAAATGAAACAAAAGAAAATATTAAGTAAAATTTATAAATAAATTAAACCACTTAAAGTGAAACCACCCTTTATGATTAAATGTCTTTCATACTTAGGAAATCTTAAATCTAAAGCCTAGCTAAAACATACCACATGAGCCCTAACACACACATTAAATTAAATCACCACTTATAGCTTTATGTTAGGGCAGTATGGCTACCCATTTCTTTTTCGGGTTGTACGGCAGTACCCAACTGCACCAGACTCTTATTCTTTTGCGTTAACTTTATAAATTTTTTTGATATTTTGTTTAGCATGTGCATCAGAGAAAGCATGTCTCTTCATAGTTTATTTATGACTAGTGCTTGCTGTATGACCTGCATGTGATTTGGCTCTTAGGATAAAAATAATTTTTTTTACCCCAATAATAACTCATAACTAAACTTTTAAAATAACTCATAATCTCACATAAATCTTAGGCATTACATCAAGATAATAAAATATTTAACAACCCCTTAGCTAGATGCTGTATGTTTAACATCACGCATATCATCTTATTTCACTCTTGTTAAGAGAGGGCTTCCATCTTGCCAGATAGAATGGGCTTAGCCTTTGAGAGCTTATGATAGAAAAACACCTCTTTCTCTTTTGATTTGGTCCATAATCAACTTCATCATGTATTTAGGCATATAAAGATCCTATAGCCTGTGTCAAAATAAAGAGTTAAAAATCAAACAAGATTTGATAAGATTTTCCTTAGACTAAGTCATTATTCATACCACTCATGCTCTAGTCTCTTAGGGAGTGGGTTTAAGGACTTTAACTTCTTTTCTAAATAATAACAACCTAGCCATCTTACAAAATCATAAGACTTGCCTATATGATTTTAAAATGTAGAAGGAGTTAGCTAGCTGCCACTTCAGGCGATTATAAGTCTAACAGTTAGATGATTTACTCTCTCTTGTGGAGATAAATAATATACCCATTTTCTCCTTTGATTTGGGTCGTGCTTTGGCCCACACCGAAGCTCCCTAGATTTAGGATCTAAGGTTGTTATTTCCCTTTGGGGATACAAGCATAAATCTTCACCTCTTAGGCATTTTCATAATCTTGTATTATTGTGGGTGTTTTATTCTCATCTTCATCTATTCTTGTGAAATAGATGAAAACAAAAATACACTTGTCGGACACCACGTAGATCTATAGATTTTCTTATTAAGGTCATCGGATATGACATTAAGGAATGATGTACTATTTTGAAAGACAGATGTCACCATCCTCTAATGGACCTAATCACCTAATAAGAACTCCTAAGGATGATGGGTCTTCGAATGTACCAGAGCTTCTTCCCCTACTTTACATGGAAAAGTAAAGTAGGATTTATTTTAAACTAGTTTCATTAAGTTCCCTATGGAGGCAAGCCCCCATAGTTAATTACATCTTAAGGAATGAGATTCCTTAAGAATACTCTCAATTAAGGTAAACGGTCATTCTCTCCAAAGATTTCAAAGGTAAGACTATCAACAATATGATTATTTTTGGAAGATCAAGTGAGATTGATCAAAAGGAGGGAGTTATTATCCAAACCAAAAGAAGATGAGTAAGGGATGCTTATGATGCTAGGAAGAATAGTAAGCATCCCAAACTATCCTATGGTTGGGCTTTATATTTTTGAATTTGAGAGTAATTATATGTTTGAGTTGAATTTTTGTTAGAAATCTAGGACTTATAATTCCATGATACAAGATCATGGAAATGCCTAAGAGGTGAAGATTTCTGCTTGTAGCCCACAAAGAAAAAACAATAACCTCGGATCCTACATCTAGGGAGATTTGGTGAGGGCCAAGGAACTACCTAAATCTAAGGCAAAAATGGGCATATGGTTTACCTCCATAAGAGAGAATAAACCACCCGATTGTTGGACTTACAACCGCCTAGGTGGCTGTCAACTAACTCCTCCTATGATTTTAAATACATGTTGGCAAGTCTTATGATTTTGCAAGATAGCTAAGCTGTTGTTTATTTAGAAAGGAGACTAAGTCCTTAAACACACTCCCTAAGAGGCTAGATCATATAGGGCATGACTTCATGACTTAAATCTAATGGAAATTTTATTTACTTTTTATTTTGATTTTTGGACAATTCATTTGACACAGGCTATGGGATTTCATATGCCTAATGTATGAGAAATTAGCAAGAAGAAGGTGTGTTTCCACCATGGCTCTCAAAGGTCAAGCCATGTTCTCTGGCAAAAGTGGAAGCCCTCCATAAGCAAGAGTGAAAAAATATGATTTGTATGTATGATGTGAAACATACAATATCCAACTAAGGGGTTGCTAATTCATTTATCTTGACTTATGTCATAAGCTTTAAGTGAGGTTATGAGTTATTTAATTTTAATTTTTAGTTGATTAATTGGATAGAAAATTTATTTTTACTAAGAGCCTAATCGCATCCAGGTCATTCATCAATCAATGAAGAAACTAGAAAAATATGTCATCTTAATGCACAAGCTAAACAAACATCAAACAATTTTTATAAAGCTAGCGCAATAGAAAAAGCCTTTGTGGTGTGGCTCCACTGCACAAACCCAAAAAGAAATGGGTAGCCGAGCTCTACCCTTATACAACCTGAATTACAAATGAATAATTACAAATAAAATGAATTCATTTTATGGGGGTCTTCATTATTCATTTCTTCTTTCTTCATTTCTTCATTTCATTATTTCTTTCTTTCTTTCTTTCTTTCCTTCTTTTGGTTGGTTAGGATGTAGTTTGCTCCAAGGCTTCACATGGTACATAAGACATAATCTTATGACCAATGTTCACCTTAATCCCCCATAACATTCATTCCAAATCTTAAGTAAATCTAATTAAACTTGTAAAATAAAGATTAGCTAAACATACCACACAACCCAAGAATGTATATGAATAAATTGGACTTAGCATCCCATACATGGGTAACCAAGTCCACCTAACCTAATTTGGATTATGCTTATGGGTATAAGCAACCTGCACAGTAAAAGTATTTATATTTTTATTACAAATCCCCTTAAGTACAATCCCCTACAAAAGACATGAATAGGCTAATATTGCCCTATCATTCAGCCTACGCACATACACCCTAACATTCAGTCTAAAATATTACTTTACAAAAGAAAATCAAGCATCAAACCATGCACCGCCCTAACATAGAGCTAGAAATGGTGACTTAGCCTAATGTGTGTGCAATTTAAGGCTTGTGTGGCATGCCTTAGCTAAGCTTTAAGGTTGAAATTTTCTAAGTGTGAAAAGATTCAACTTAGAGGGTGGTTTCATTTTACATGATTTAGTTGACTTAGTTATTTTTATTTGATGATTTTATTTGGTTTGAATGAACCTACATTTAATTACTAAGTATTGTAAAGAGAAGAAAAGAGAAGAGAACTTCTCTTTCATCCTTACCTTAAAGTAATTTTTAAGGTATATTCATTAATGATTTTTCTTTGGTGAATGTTTTATTATGTGTTTTAATTAGTTCTTAATTTAGATTTGCTCTAAATAAACCTATTCAAATAAGAAAGGCATTTTAGGATTAATTAAGGTGAATTACTATCACATAACACACAACATTTTATTTCTTTCCAACATGTATACCATGCATATGAATGATTCCTCAGTGTACCTATATATGCAAATGCAAACTTTAGCACACTTTGATGATGAATGCTAAGAGATGTTGCTTAAGAAAATTTGGATGTTCTTATGAATCCATGTTTTTACAAAGTAGAAAAGAGGTACTCTTTTATCCATTAATCAAATGCACATTTACATGGATGAAAGACATAAGTGAGTATGGTGCCATTATTTTCTACACTAGGGGTATAAGGTATAAGACCTTCATAGGGCTACTTAAAGCATCACAACCCCGGGATGTCCAGACTAATATACCATTTTTTTAAATACATGTGCATGTACAAAAAGAAATGAATAGAAAAAGAGTCATGCAAAATACTTTGGTATTTGATTTGGTTATGCAATTTACATGTGTGAATTTAAAGATCCTTCTTAAGTCATAACATAGAAGTGGATAGGAATAGATTTAAGCAAGTGTTATGTTCTATTCAAATGAACTATACACTTCTGCAAATCCTATTCAAATCTATGTTAAGAGGAAAGAAGAAAATCATATAAATGCACATTTTTAAGCTATACTCACATGCTAGCTTATAAGTATTTATAAGTAGAACACCTTCATTTAAAACCTTTGATTTATAGCTTTTGAAAATAATTTTTGATTCAATAGTGATAATAGCCACTCATATTTTCACTTTGGCCAAAACATACAATTTTGACATAAAAGGAAACATTTCATTGATTTGATTTTTCAAAAAACATGAATGCATAATTTCATATAACAAACAACATTTAGAATGCTTGGAAAGAAATAAAATGATGTAAGCATATGACTTCATTCACCCTAATTAATTCATAAAGATAATCATATAGAATAGGATCATTTAAAGTGAATCAAAATTGTTTAAAGAGATTTTTATTTTATTTTTGGAATTGATTTGAAAAAATGATTTGTGAGAAAGAGTTTGCTGGTCCTAACCCATTTCCCTCATGTGTGAATCAATTTAGTTTAATTTTTAAGATAATTAAGTTGATTTTATGTTTTATTTAGGTTAAGGTGTAAATTAAGTCTATTAATTATCATTTACCTACACCACGTTAATATAATTAACCTAATAATTATGAGCCAATATATGATATACAACCACATTGAATTTAAATCAGCAATGCACCTAACAAAGAAAGGGGCCTAATGCAATTGGCTCACAATTATTGATTAATTAAGCTAAAGGGTTTTATTAAGTACTTTCATAACCTTCCCATACATGTGAGTTAGATATAATTTCCTTTAAAGCCACTTAGGTTATTGAATACCTAAGTATCTACCCAAGAATTAAGATTATTCAGTTTTGGAATGATTTGACTTTGAATTTTGATTAATTGAATTTATTAATGAGGTGATTAAGCCATTAATTACAACTTGATTAAGTGTTTTCCAAATGGAGTGAACTTAGGGAGAAGAGATTGGAAAAGGCATCCTAATCTCATTCCCTAGGTCCATTCAATATTTCAGAGTGATTAGCAAGCTTAAATAATGGATTCATCACTATTTAATAGGTTAATTAATCACTTAATTAATTAAGAGAGTGATTAGGATTTCATTAATTAATTTCCCTAATTAACTCAATAATAAATTCCAAGAAAATTAAGGGACGTAGAAGTCATCCCACTAAACATGCTTGAGAAGTTTGGAATTAATTAATAAAATAGTTAGGGGGTAATTAAGGTTATTTGTTTTTTAATTAAACCCTAATTAGGGAAAATCCACTATTCAAAATTAGTTAGAAATAATTTTATTAGATTCGCTCTGAATTATCTTTAAAATGAACTTGAGTTTATATTTTTTTAAATTTTCCTACATTTAATTATGAATTTTAAAATTTTTTGTGATTAAAGGGCAATTAATTAATCCTATCTGTGCCACATGGGCTGTTGACGTGGCGCACGCTTTCTACGTGGTGTGATGGGATTGGTTATTTAAGTTGTCAAATTGATTGTCGCATCAGCCGGCGGTGCTATGCGCTTTCCCCTAGGCCGTCCGATCAAAGATCGGACGGTAAGGAATGAGCCCGTGGTTATGAAGGATTAAATCAATGGATCTGATGAGTTTAATTAGGACTGTCCATCCAAAACATGTGGGATGGATGGTCCATGATTCATCCCTACCTTTGTCTGCTGAAGACATAGACCGTCCATCCTCCATGGCTTGATCCAAGCTCACTTGAGCTCAGATAAGGCCTGGATTCAACCTACACCATCAAGAAGCATAAAGAAGAATATCAAATGGTGGAATTTTAGTGGGATTATAATTCCCTTCACAAAGGACCAAATATTTTTCAACTTAAGCTCGATTTTGAGTCATACCTTGTTGGAGGCTATCACTAGTGCTTCAAATGGTGGAGGTAGCTTTGTCTAGTGGAGATGAAGCCCTATTGAAGGTTTCAAGCTTTGAGATGAAGTGGATTTTCCAATTAACCATGCTCCCCTCCAATGACTTGCGGCTTTGTTCTAGGTCACCCTTCTTGTGGCATGGATGCTTGGGAAAAGCTTTGGATGAGCTCGACTTGCCTCCTTGATGGTGCTTGCAAGAGGAATTAGGGTTTGATTGAGAATTGAGCAAAGTGGAAATCTCCCCCACCTCCCCTATTTTGACTTTGAAGAAATCCGAGAAGGGGAAATTGGAATGAGCTTAGAAATGCTTAGGGAAACTTAGAGAAGCTTGCCTTTGATCCTCTGAGCGCAATCGAATGCAAGAGAGATGAATTGAATGGAAATGAGGGGGAGTATATCTCCCCCAACTTGGAATCGATGGTCGAAGCTTACCTTTCCATTTTGATCAAATTTCTTTAATTGAATGGGTTGTTTTGGTTGTTAGGAGTTCCATGTGCTTCAGTTTTGGCAGTGGAGTGGAAGTGTAGAGTGCACATGTGTTAAATGAGTGTGAAAGGTGATCCATGTGGAAAATTTTGAGCAGAGTGGTTAGTTTGGCCTTGGGTTGGGTCATGGCTGACCCAAAAATATTAGGACATGTGCACCACCCTCCTTGGTGTCCAAATGGTTCACTAGGAGGATGTTAAGTGGTCTTGAGTTGGAATATGATCAAATTCTAAGTGAATTTGACCATAGGTTATCCTTTTACCGAAGGGTAAAATGGTCATTTAGCTTTGATTGTGATTTGGGTGTATTTTCAATGATTGAAAAATAGGTCGTGCTAATTTTCAATGAATTTGGTATTGATTTGATATGATTTGGCTCAAGTTGACTCATTTAGGTCAAAATGGGTCAACTTGGGTCAAGTTGACCAATTGGTCAAATTAGGTCAAATCATGGGGTAGGTCAAGTTCAAATGATCATTTGTAGCTTATGGGTGTCCTTGGTTTGGTTTAATTTGATTTATATTTGGTTTTGATTCATTTGAGTTCACTGAGGTCAAATGTTGTTTAGTTAATCGATTTGACTCATTTTATCTAATTGGGTTAGGTCATGGGTTGCTTTAGGCTTGGTAGATCATTTGAAATATATTGCAACTTTGGTTTCAATCAATTTTAGTTTGGTTTGATTTCAAGTTGATTTGACCTTTTAGGTCAAGTTGGGTTCATGGTCAATTGGGCTAGGTTGGGTCTAGTTGGCTAATTGAGTCTTTGGTCAAGTTCAACAAGTGATTTAGAATGAATTTGACCCATTTATTGTAATCAATTTAGCTTAGATCAAGATATGGCACATTTTGACTTTTAAGGTCAACTTGGGTCAACTTGGGTCAAGTGGCCAATTAGGCTAGGTTTGGCTCAAATGATGACTTGATCATGTTCAGTCATTGATCATGAACTGGTTTAGATCAATGGTTTCAACTAATTTGGCCTATGGTGGATCTTGGCTAGTTTGGTTTTCATTTGGGTTAAGTGTTGACTTGGTCAAAGGTTGGGTTTGACTTGGTTGACCCAATTTGGGTGATTGATCATCTTAGGATGAGTGTTGCTCACAATGTGAGGCTGAAATTGGCTTAGTTCAACCCAATTTGGGTTGAATTAGAATTTGGTTCAAAAAGGTGCTTTAGGTCACTTTGGGTCAAGTGAGCCTAAATGGGTCAATTGACTTGATCAAGATTTGATTCAAGTTTGGTTGAACTCACATATGAACTTATGATTGAAATAGAAATCCAATTGCAAGTAATTTGGAGTCAAATGGGTTTTGATTTATTTGGCAATTTCAAGTCAAAAGGATGAATATGGGTTTGACTTGGTTTAGTTTTCTTTTGGTTTGATGATTGAATTTTGTGTTTAAATTTGGGTTTATGATTGAAGGATTGATTGTTTGAAGAGAAAATCCAAAGGTTTGGATTGATTTGAGAATGATTTGGCTAAGTTCAAGAATTTGACTTGAAAGGGCATAGGTTAGATTTAGGTTAGATTTGGACTTGAGTTTTGAATTGGTTTTGGTTATTTGAATTTATATTTCATTTACATTTATGAATATAAATGAGAATATAAATGGGTTATGAGAAAATCTCTTGAGTTTGAAGTGATTTGGATTTGATTTGAGCTAAGTCCATAAGATGAAATCAAAGTGATTTAGAAAATATTTTTGGATTTGGAATTGAGTTTTGGATTTAGTTTTGGTCATTTGAATTTATATTTAATTTATATTTGTGAATATAAATGAGAATATAAATGGGTTATGAGAAAATCTTTTGAGTTTGAATTGATTTGGATTTGGAGTTGGACTTGAGTGATTTGAGAAAAGTCATTTAAGTTGGAATTTGAATTGAATTTTGATTTGGAATTGATTTGAGTTTAAAGTTGATTTGAATTTCAAGTTGATTTGAATTTGAAGTTGGTTTGAATTTGAGGTTGATTTGAATTTGAAGTTGAGTTGAATTTGAAATTGGTTTGAATTTGAAGTTGGTTTGGATGAGAAGTTGAACTTGAAAGAAGGAAGTAAGGATTAAGTTTAAGCTATAGGGTAGGCAAGTTTTTCCTAATACCCCCTAAGGCATAATCTATTCCTTATGTCTAACTCTTCTAAGTCTCTAGGGATAGGTGTTCTCGTAATCACTATAAGTGTCTTAAGACTAAGGAACTCTTAGTGTCTAAGTAGAGTCCTATGTCCAAGATGGAGAAGTTGAGAGCTCATTCTAAAAATGAGGTCAACAATTGCAGAATTAGAAGTCCTAGATTTCTAATAAAATTTCAACTCAAACATATAATTCTCCTCAATTTCAAATATATAAAGCCCAACTATAGAATAGTCTGGGATGCTCACTAGGCTTCCAAGTATCATGAGCATCTTCTACTCATCTCCATTTGGTTTCGATAATAAGTCTTTCTTTTCGATCTATCACATTTGATCTTCCAAATATAGCCAATTTATTGGTAGTCCTACCTTTGAATTCTTTGGAGACAATAATTTCCTACTTTAATTGAGAGTATTCCTAAGAAATTCAACTTTCTTAGGATGTAATTAACTATAGGAGCTTGTCCCCATAAGAAACTTTAGAACTCGGTTTAAATAAACCCTACTTTATTCATTTATGTGTGAAGCAGGGGAAAAATCTCTGATACATTCAAAGACTCATCATGCACCTAATTAACTAATAAAGAGAATACATCTATATAATCCACCATTATAATATGATCAAATCCCTTTGCAACTTAACCAACAGTGTATCTAATATCTTTAATTTCAAGCATATATTCCTTCCTCATAAATATCAATTTGCACCAAAAAGCTTAGTTTCTTTGAGGTAGCTTTACTAAATCCCAAGTGTTAATCCTATGTAGGGATTATATTCTCTCTTGCATAGCAATCATTCATTTACCATAATCAATTGAATTAACTACTTTTGTACATCTAGAAGGTAGGTTCTTTATGACCTTTAATACATTGAGCCATAATTATTGCATAAGCAACTATTAGCCTAGTGGCTTGATTTCTTTCCTTGGATTATCCTAGCAATAAAATATTATGGTGGCTGCAGTGATAGTGGTACATAAATAACATCACCTCGACTTCTTGTTCTTAATTAGGAAGTAAAATCTGATGATATTCTAATCTCAATATGAACATCTACTTGTCTACTAAATCTCTCCTTTTGTAGTAGTTGTGATGCCTTGAATCTAATAAGTTATTGCTTTTAACTATAGACTTACTACCAAGAAACACACACTTCATAAATCTAGTTTTATCATTATCAACATGAGTATAATCAGGATAATGAAAAAAATTTAACTTAATTTATAAACTTACCTAACCAAATCATCTATAGAGTCTTCTTATTAATAACAACTAAAGAAAAGCAATTCATTAAGTAGCAGATTATAAAAATAGTTCAACTTATAATAAGTTGCATGGCCAGACATTTGACAATTTGAGAGTATGTAGGGTACCTTCTCTATTGTCGCCCTATTCCTTCTTTTTTTCAAATCATTTTGTTGTTGAGTATTGTGGTGAAATTATTCTCATCTTCATCTAAAAATGTATGAATTAGATGAAAATAAAAATAAACTCGTTGTTGGATATCACGTAGATCCACAAATATTCTTATTAGGGTGATTAGGTATGACATTGAGGAATGATGTACTATCTTGAGAGACAGAAGTCATCATCCTACAATGGACCTAATCATCTTAATAAGGGCTCCTAAGAACTATGGGTCCTAGTATGTACTGGAGATTTTTCTCCCACTTTATATGAAAAAGTAAAATATGGTTTATTTTAAAGCGGGTTCATTAAGTTCCTTATGGAGGCAAGCCCCCATAGTTAATTACATCTTAATGAATGAGATTCCTTAAGAATACTCTCGATTAAGGTAAATGATCATTGTCTCTAAAATTTTTCAAAGATAGGAATATCAATCAATTGATTTATTTTTTGAAGATCAAATGAGATTGATCAAAAGGACGGAGTTATTATCGAAGCCAAAGGAAGATAAGTAGGAGATGCTCATGATGCTAGGAAACCTAGCGAGCATCCCAAACTATCCTATGGTTGGGCTTTATATTTTTGAAATTGAAGTGAATTATTTATTTGAGTTGAATTTTTATTAGAATTCTAGGACTTACAATTCTATGATACAAGATCATGGAAATGCCTAAGAGGTGAGACTTTATGCTTATAGCCCGCAAAGGGAAATAATGACCTCAGATCTTGAATTTAGGGAGCTTTGGTGACCTTAGACCCTTAAGTTTGACTTGGTTTGACCCAATTTGAGTGATTGATCATCTCATGATGATTGTTGCTCACAATGTGAGGCTTATGTGGGCTTAGTTCAATCTAATTTTGGTAGGATTAGAATTTGGCTCAAAAAGGGTACTTTATTTCACTTTGGGTCAAGTCAACCTAATTGGGTCAATTGACTTGATAAAGGTTTGATTCAAGTTTGGTTTAACTCACATATGGAATTATGATTGAAATATAAATCCATTTGCAAGTAATTTGGAGTCAAATGGGTTTTGATTCATTTGACAATTTCAAGTTCAAAGGATTAACATGGGTTTGATTTGGCTTTGAGTTTTGAATTTAGTTTTAGTTTGATGATTGAAGTTTATGATTGAATTTGGTTTGTGATTGAAGGATTGATTGTTTGAAGAGAAAATCCAAAGATTTGAATTGATTTGAGATTGATTTGGCTAAGTTCAAGAATTTGACTTGAAAGAGCATGGGTTATTTTTCGGTTAAATTTGGATTTGAGTTTTGAGTTTAGTTTTGGTTATTTAAATTTATATTTTATTTATATTTGTAAATATAAATGATTATATAAATGGGTTATGGGAAAATATCTTGAGTTTGAATTGATTTGAATTTGATTTAAGCTAAGTCGATAAGATGAAATCAAAGTGACTTAGGAAAGGTTTTGGACTTGGACTTGAGTTTTCGATTTGGTTTTGGTTATTTCAGTTTATATTTCATTTATATTTGTGAATATAAATGAGAATGTAAATGAGTTATGAGAAAATCTCTTGAGTTTGAATTGATTTGGATTTTTGGAATTGATTTGAATGATTTGATAAAAGTCATTTAAGTTGGAATTTGATTTGAATTTGCAGTTGGTTTGGATTTGAAGTTTGTTTGAATTTGAGGTTTGTTTGAATTTGGAGTTGATTTGAATTTGAAGTTGGTTTGAATTTGAGGTTTGTTTGAATTTGGAGTTGATTTAAATTTGAAGTTGGTTTGAATTTGAGGTTTGACTTGAAAGAAGGAAGTAAGGATTGGGTTTAAGCTTTAGGGTCGGCAAATTTTCCTAACATCCCTAAGGTATAACCTATTCCTATTACTAACTCTTCTAAGTCTCTAAAGTTAGGTTAAATTTTCACCTACTCACTAGAAGTGTCTTAATACTAAGGAACTCTTAATGTCTAAGAGGAATCCTATGTCTAAGATGGAGAAGTTGAAAGCTCACTCCAAAAGTGAGGTCAACAAAGGGCGCACAATAGGTGTGGCATGACTGACAAGGTACACCGCACGTATTGGTGTTGACCGAGATAATTAACAACACTCAAATGATTGTAACCACTAACAGAGATGATCTACTCCCAAACCTAGAGGTGTAGAATGAATCAAGAGCTTAGTGCAATGCAACTCTACTTATATCTAAGGCATAAGAGAGTGAAGGAGGAATCCACTATGGATTGAGTATGTGAACCTTCCACTAAGAGAAAAGGTTCATGTCATCCACTGAGGGATGAAAGGTTTGATTTGATCTGCCTATCGATGAGGAAAAAATTGATTTGATTTGTTGATTTATGATTTGGTGTTCCACTGGGGATGGAAATGTGAACTCTCCACTAAGGGAGCAAGTTCAAGTCATCCATTGAGAAAAATAGGCTGTGAAATCTATTGAGGGGTTAGAATTTGGGATCCACTAGGGAACCGAAAAGACTTACATCTCACTGAGGAGAAGCTGATTGATTTTATTTGTTGAATTTGTTTGACTCCTTGAAGGAGGATGGTTGGATTTATTTTAGATTTTAGATTTTTAATTTTGAGATGATCCTTGTTAATTTACGATGGAACGTACTGAATAGAGGCTATGTTGGCCTTGATCTAGCTCAAATTTACTAATCCAAAGGAATAGTCTACCAACCACATAGTAAGACTATCCAACCAAAGGGGTTGCCTTTCGGTGTGCAGCAACTGTACTAGGAAGAAAGCATAGTAGACTTACATCTTCTAAAGTAGGGATCAGTTGCTGGGGTGATCTGTTGGTAACACAACGAATCGAACCCAAGCTAAGGCTGACTACTGAGTGAATGTCGTTGGGGGACTTAAATCAGCTCAAAGATAGTCAAAATTAGTTTTATTTTTTAATTATATTTGATGGATCCCATTGGTTTACGATAGACTGCACTGAGTATGGGTCATGTTGGCCTTGATCTAACATAGATTTATCAATCCAAAGAGAGTAGCTTCCCGACCAAGGGGAGAACTATCCAACCAAAGGGGTTTCTTTCAGTTTACAATGGTTGATTTAGGGAAGAAAGCTAGGGAACTCGCATCTTTCCTGAATAAAATACCACCGGGAGACATATTAATGAAGTAACATGTCAACCCGACCTAGGGCTGCCCGTCGATTTGCGACAATCATGTTAGAAAGAATGTGTAGTAGCCTTACATCTTCTAAAGCAAAATGACCATCAGAGTAACCTGTTTGTGTCAAAATAGATTTAACCCGGCCTAAGGGTGACTACAAAGAGAGTGTCGATCTGGGGACTTATCTCAACGCAAGTATTCAGGTAATTTCTATAGGGAGTTCTACTGACACTGCCCTAAAGATATGATGTCTACTTGAGAAAGAGGTTCCTAGAGGCTTGAATTCTTAATCCACAAGTGAATTAATTTGTTTATTTTTTTATTTATTTATGATGGACTTTGTTGGTTTGCGAGGGATCATACTGAGAAGGAGCTTATATCAGCCTAGATCTATCTCAAATTTACTGAACCAATGGGAGAATCTATGAATCCGCTGAATGTATTCTCCAACTATAAAAGTGGCTATTAGGAAAGGGGGATCATCCAATCCAAAAGTAACTTGGGTAGTGTCTAAATGGGGTCGCAAAGGATGTGATCCAAATAGAGTATCCGTAAGGAGAGGGGCTACTAAGGGCTTTATCCAAAACCCTAGAGAAGATAATGTGCATAGGTATTCGGTGGCCAACTTAAGGAGAAAGTGATGGGACTCACATCTCCTAAGGGAACATCAATCAACTTAAGGTGCCCGTCAGTTTGCAACAATTAGCTTAGAAAGATATCATCGGGGACTCACATCTTCCTATAGCGGAACTGATTGTCAGGATAGTCTATCTTCGGCTCAACAGGTGATATCCGACCTAGGGTGGCTACTGAGTGAATGCCACTAGGGACTTATATCAAGTCAAAAGTAGTCAAGAAGAAAGGAGCCTCTGGGAGACTTATCCTAAGCCTCAAATATACTCAACCTACTCAGTGCATGATGGATAATTCAAGAATAAAGTGTAGGGACTCACATCTTCTTAAACAAAGTCAAGATGAGGTAGCCTACTAGCTATGTAGTGAAGTCTACCAAACTAACAAGGCGCTCATCGGTTTGTAATGGTCAAGTCAGGAAAAAGGCACGGGGACTTACATCCACGAGACAAGTGACACTGGGGTGACAGATTTACAAGGTAGTATGTCAACCCTACCTAGAGTAGCTAATGAGTGAGTGCCACAAGGGGCTTATTCTCACATCAAAATAGCCGGAGACAAAAGACATGTGTTTTTTTTGTGCTTATGTTAAAGGGAATAGGATGTCACTTGGGTTATCTTACACTTACCCTAAACACGATGGGGAATTTAATGAAATGGTGCCATGGGTGGCAGTTACGATTCCACTAAGAAAGGATATCGCTTGGGTTCTCTTATACCTAACTCAATCGTGCCAGTCAAAATAGGATGGCTCTTGGGTTCTCTCATACCTATTCTAGTAGCGTTAGGGAAATCGTTTGCAACTTGTGTTTGTGTTGTGAAAGAAGGATATGATGCTTCTCAGGTTCTCTTACACCTATCCTGAATACATCATGGCAGATTCACAAACAAGCAGATAACACTTCAAATGAAGAGAAGGTTTTGAAGAATTGGAATAGAATTTTTTATGATAATTGTTTCCAAATATATTTTTATGGGTAATATTTCTTCAAATAGAGCCCATTAATTGGAAGCATCGGGTGTTCCCCTCTACAATCAATATGCTGATAAGATCCACTTTGGTAGGTCTTCTCTATGATAAAAGGGTCTTCCCAAGTGGATTCAAACTTGCCTCCCATCTTTCGATGGGCAACAATTAGTCTCCTTAGGACTAGAACAAGTTCTCCTACTTGAAAAGTTCTAGGGCGGACTAGCATGTTGCGAGCTTGAGTCATCTTAGCCTTGTACAACTTGAGGTTCTGGCATGCCTGTAGGCATCTCTCCTCCAAACCTTCAAGCTTTTTTAACATAACTTTGCATTATGCTCTGTAGTGATTTTGCTACCCAATACTATCCTTAGTGATGGGAGTTAAACTTCTAATGGTAGAACGGCTTCAGACCCATACACTAAGGAAAATGGGGTAGATCTGGTTGGAGTTCTATATGTGGTGTGGTATGCCCACAAAGCTTTAACCAACTGCTCATGCCACTATCGCTTATTATCATCAAGTGTCTTCTTTAGTATATGGATGAGAGTTTTATTGAATGCTTCTACTAGGCCATTTGTCCTGGGGTAGTATATGGTGGAGTATCTCCAATCTATACTATGTCTCTGGGCAAAGTTGTTGATCTTAGTGCTCTTGAATGTAGTATCATTATCAAATATAATTCATCAAGGCACCTTGAACTTATATACAATATAATTCTTGAAAAATTAGAGCACATGCTGAGCTGTGACCTCTCTGAGTCAGACTGCCTCTGCCCACTTGGAAAAATAGTCGGTGGTAGCTAAGATGAACCGAAGACCCTTGGAAGAAGGAGGGCCGATAGCACCCACTATGTCGGTACCCCAACACTCAAATGGCCATGAGGCCAATGTAGGATGTAAAATATTGGGAGGTTGATGTAGGACTACATTGTGTACTTGACATTGATGGCATCTCTTAGCCATGCTCATGCAGTCTATCATCATCGAAGGCCAGTAGTATTCTAGTCTCTTAATCTTTGCTTTCATCTTCAGACTAGATTGAAGTACTCCAAATAGACCTGAATGTACCTCGATCATGATACTATGGGCTTCATGATTGTCTAAATAACGTAACCACATTTGACCGAAGGACCATAGGTTCAAGGTGCCATCCACGAGAGCATAGGAGAGAGCTCTTTATTTTATCTAATGGGCTTGTGATATCTCTTGAGGTAGTTTGCTTATATTTAGGTAATCCACGAATGGTTGCCTCCAATCCAACTCTCGTCCTTATGGGCAACGACAACCTCCCCTTCAAGAGAGAGTCTCTCGATGAGTTCAGCATCAATAAGGGATATGACTTGTCTATTTTGAACACTTATTAAAATGGATTCATCTTCCGGACATGCCAATTCCTTGGAAAGTTTAGCCAAAGCATCTGCTACTAGATTCTCTCCTCGAGAAACCTTGTAGACAGTGACCTCAGAGATTTGTGCCAATAGCTTCATGGTGCACTCGTGGTAATGATGAAGCTTAAGTTTTAGAACCTTGTAGGATTCAGCAATCTAATTGATGACCAACTGAGAATCCCCATAGATGTTGATGTTTTTGACACACACCATTATAGCTAACTTCAGATCGATAGTCAAAGCCTCATACTTAGCTTCATTATTGGTGCATGGATTGAAAAGATAGTATGATAATCTTATCACATCGTGGTCTGGAGTTAAGAGAACTATTCCTACCCCTGCCTTTCCTGGAAGAGTAGATCGTGGTTCTTCTTCTTTATGAAAGGAAGCCAGACCATCAAAATACATCTCCCAATGGTGATTGCAAACCTCCCCTAAGTTCATGATTTGTTCGTCAGGGAGATTTTCACTTAGTGGAGAATCAGCAGGAAGTGGGTGTACTACTAATAAATCCACTAGTGCTTGTCCTTTCACCACACGGTGGGGTATGAATGTGATATCAAACTACAAGAGAATCATGGACTAACACACCAACCGTCTAGATAATGTCAGTCATGTCATGAGATACTGTAATGGATTGATTCTTGAAATTAAGTTCACCTTATAAGAAAGGATATAGTGCCATAGATTTTTGGATGCAAAGATTAAAGCTAGGCAATATTTCTCAATAGGTGGGTAGTTTGCTTCAGGAGAGATCAAACGATAGCTAAAGTAGTAGAGAGTATTCTCCTTCCCTTCATCATTAGCTTAGGCTAACAAAGCACCAATGGAGTCATCTAATGCAACAGTGTAGAGGATTAACGACCTGCTCGAGATAGGGGCTGCTAGAACTGGCGGCTTCACCAAATATTGCTTGATATCTTTGAAGGCATGTTAGTACTTGTCATCCCACTTGAACTTGGTGTCCTTTTTGATAAGTGCTGAAAATGGCTTGCATCTCCCCGATAAGTTGGAGATAAAATGTCTTAGATATGCCAACCGCCCTTGAAAAGATCTGAGTTGAGTTAGACTTTTAGGGGGTGACATTTCTAAGATGGCTTTGATCTTTTCTGGATCTATTTCTATTCCTTGATGTCGGACAACAAACCTAAGAAACTTCCTTGAAGCTGCTCTGAATGCACACTTCAGAGGGTTCATTTTGAGGTTAAATTATCTTAACCGTTCAAAAACTACTCTCAAGTCAAAGAGGTGGTCTTCCTTTTGTTTGCTTTTGACTACTAGATCATCAAAATAGCATTCAACTTAATGATGAATGAGTTCGTTGAAGATCTGAGTCATGGCCCATTAGTATGTAGCACTAGCATTTTTAAGACCGAAAGGCATGACCTTATAATAATAGATTTTGATTGGGGTTTGAAAAGTAGTATTTTTTTCATCCTCGGGAGCCATCTTGATTTGGTTGTGGCCAAATGACACATCCATGAAGGAGAAAATTGCATGAGATGAGGTGATGTCCACCAGTAATTCTAGTATAGGAAGAGAAAACTCATCCTTAGGACATACCTTGTTTAAGTCCCTAAAATCAACACATATGTGAATTTGGTCATTTTTCTTCTTAACTAGGATGATATTGGCTAACCAGCTAGTGCATTTTTTGTCTCTGATGAAATCAGCATCGATCAGTTTCTTGACTTTATAAATGACCTGTTGTTCAATTTCTAATCTCATGTGTCTAGGAGTTTGCTTGATAGGGCTGGTGTTAGGGTCTATTGTTAGCTTGTGGACAGCTATGTCATGAAATAATCCTGACATATATTCATATCTCCATGCAAAGCAGTCCTTGAACTCAATCAATAGCCTAAATAAGTCATTAGTTTCTTCTTCGTACAGCAAGGAACTGATGTATGTCAGGCGTGGATCTTCTTTCGTCCCCAAGTTGATTTCTTTAAGCTTATCTATTATTGGTCCTCTTCGAATTTTGGAGGTGCATCTTTGATTTGAAGATCATTTGGATCATTTGAAGTTTCTAAACACACTTCCTCAAAAGAGTTAGTGTGGTTTGAGAAGAACTTATCAGACTCCAGATGATTGGTGACTACTAGCGTGTCGTCATCATCACTAGACCTTGTCAATCTAGTCTTGATCTTGATTGTGCATCTCTGCCTCTGTTATTCCACAGCTTCTCGAAATATTTTAACCTGTGCTTAGACCATGTATAAGGAATCAAATCTTTCTTTTCAAGATTAAGAATACAAGGTGAATACCAATCAAAAGGCAATTTCATTAAATCTTTATATGAATTATCCTCAAGTTCTACATCAACTTATGGACTTGAGGATGATGATCCCAATAGGAATCTCTTTGGCTTGGTATCCATGGAAGACTTAGGGGCTTCCTTAACTACTAAACCATCAACTTTTAGAGAGGAAAGTGAGGTTAGAGCAAAGGTTCCTAACTGCTACCTAATAGTCTTACATAAAATTGATACGAATACATTCATGCTTTGCTTGGATGCCTGGTCTTCATCATTGTCTGGCTCAAGTGTCACCTCCAATGAAACCTGCTGAGAGGGGTTGGCTGGTAAGCTAATCACATGAGACTCGTACTCTTGTGAACTGGAACATAACCTCTATTGGCTGGCAGCCAACCAGCCGATCTTCCACCTCTGGAAATGCCTTTATGTTTGTCTCTGTCTCTGCCTGGTGGAGGTCAAGTCATCCTACCCATATGTTCATATGATGGAATGAACTGTGGGTGGAATCTGATATACGACTCTACTTCTTCCTTGATGTCCTTTTCTCATTCACTTGTATTTTCTTTCTTCTTTTCTTTTTCTTTCTCTTTTTATTTTTATTTTTCTTCTTTCTCTTTTTCTTTTGCATTTAAATTTTGACCAAGTTCACGAGAAAAGATGTTTTGAGGAAGATAGTATGTCGCATCTTCATATATCTCAACTTCTCTAACTGAAAATAACTTTTCATCTCCTTTAACACAGTATTCAATTCCATCCTTCCTAAACTTGATGCACTAATGAAGGGAGGATGGAATCATCTTGTTCTGGTGTATCCAAGTCCTACCAAGCAAAGTAGTGAATAAAGTATTTGAATCTATTATGTAGAACTTGGCTTCAATCTTCCAGTCACTTATCTCCAAAGGTAACACTATGGAACCTAAAACCCTCTTGCCTTGTTCATTAAATCATCTCAATTTCATTCGATCTCCTCAGAGTGTGGAGATGTTGATCCTCAAATAGGCAAGGGTCTCTAGACTCATAATTTTTATCGATGCACCTGGATCACTAAGAATCTTGGAAAGTCTGAATTTGCCCATATCCAATGTAATGTAGAGGCGACGGTTGTGCTCCATGTCCCCCAGAAGGTCTTCATCTATGAAGGTGATTCTCTGAGCTTCTCTAGAATGATGTGTCTCCTCTCCAACAACAGTCAGTTGAGCTAAGTATATCTTTGGATCAAAAAGAGCCTTGATTAATGAATCTTTTATCCCTTTGGATAAGACAAGGGCATCATAGATTCTTAGTTTGGCACTACCTAGAAGGTAGAACCTTGCCACTATGGAGGTTGACTGAAGAAACCTGGAAGATTCTACACTAGTCGAGCTCACCTAAACTTCTCCTATAGGACACTCAGAATCAGATGATACCAAGTCTATCTCAAAAGGTGAACCCATATTATTCAGAGAAGGAAAGTCCATCTCTGAATCATAAATAATAAGATCAGAGTTGTTATAATTATTATTTAGACTTGAAGAGCTTTCTAAAAGAGTAGAGTTAGACAATCCATCAGAAGTGACACAGATGTAATTCAAACTAGCTTTATTCTTTGATTTCTTAGATTTTGAAGGAGGTAGAAATCTAGTAAAGTAAGTGGGGTGTGGAATTTGATGCCCTCATCCACTGATATAAGATGTCTGCTAGAGGAAGAGCATGTTGAAGTAAAGGTGTCGGCTGAGGTAGTGGCTATAACAGTAGACTAGAGGCTATGCTCGATTGATGATTGCGCTACTTGGCTATCCCGGGCTGGCATGGGCTACTGCTACTATTTCTGAGCTCTCACTCTCCCCATGTTATCTGTGGCAACTTGCAAACCTTCCTTAATGTTGGAGGTTCAAGCTTCCTTAGGCACCAGCAAGGAAAGTTTCTTGATTTTTGATATAATCTTTTTAGAGGTTCGAGATAAGGAGATATCCCAACCTTCTTTGGTTTTGAGAGGATCACAGGTATCCCCAAGGATTACCCCAATGGAACTGGATGGTTGTTCCATAAGATATTCCTTTGGGATAACTATGGTGTTAGTCTTCAAGCTATGCTCAAGCCCATCCTTGAATGTCAAGTAATCCTCTAAAACATGACCTAGCATGCGATGGTAGGGACAAAAGTTAGGATCATTGATCCTGCCCACTTCCTCTGGCTTTTTAGGCTCGGGTAGCTAAAAGTCAGATTTCTTTAAGAGGTTCTTAAATATTTCCCTAACTATCTCCATATTAAATGAATAAGGCTTGTTTAGTTTATGCAAAAGAGTAGGTGGATGGTAGCTATCTGGTGGCAGGTATGTGTATTGTTGTTGCTCTGAATGTGGCTCAGGAGGAGGCAATGAAGGTCGTGCAGGCTGCTGTGATGGCCAGTAGGATGGCCTTGGTGGTGGTAGAGGAGGTGAAAGTGATGGCTGTGGAGCACGAGTTCTCTCATACTGCTCTCTGGCTAGCTGCTTTCCCTTGTCTACTATTCTCACTACCCCTGGCTTCTTATCATAAGTTTTTTGTGGCTTTGGCTTTTTCTTGTAAGCTAGCCACCTTGTTGATTGGCTTCTTAAATATCTTGATAGTAAAATCTTTGAGCATGAAGGTGACTAGGCCATGAATATTCTTTAATAGAATTTTAATGGCGTGCTATTCAGACAATTGTAGTTTGTATTTCATACTCAAATTACACCATCTGAGAATAAAATCAATGAGGGATTCACCATGGTGTTGTTGAGCCACAATGAGATCGCCTACAGTTACCTTTTGCTGAGCTCTAGCAAACCTCTTAATGAAGAATTGCTCCAACTCAACAAAGTCTTCACTAAACTGTCAGGGAATTCAACATACCAATCAAAGGCCATGCTTGCTAAGTTGCTGACAAAAAGATGGAACAAAAGAGCATCACTGCTACCAATGTTGTAACAGCTGGCTCTGAAGTGCACTATGTGCTACCGTGGGTTCCTGTTACCATCAAAGCTCTTGAAATAAGGTGGCACAAAACCCTTAGGATGGTGGATGGCATCGAATTCCTCTGGGTAGGGTCTATCTTTCAGAATTGATGATCCTCCTCAGGCTTGCGCCAATGATTCTCTCACTTACTGCTCAACCATGATTTTAATGTACTTTTCCTGTACGGAGGTACTATCCACTATCTTCTTATATAAGTTGGTGTTGCCCTGCTCTACTAGAGGTAAAGTCTTGGGAGGATCTAAGACAAGTAATAACTCAAGCTGTCTAGTTTTTGCAATAGTAGGATGCACTGCTGGGGCTTAGTTTTGAAGTGTCAAAACTACTACTAACAAGTCTTCAAGCCTCTTTCCCATCATATCTATTTGTTCATCCTTCTATTTTAATTATTGAAGGAGGTGTTGGGTCGAGTGGGTTGTATCTTCCTGCTCGACCGCAGCACCTTCCAAACCCTGCTTATCACGTAGGAGGGAACCCCTGGTGTCTTCCATGTGTACTCCCATTGAATCCTCCAATAGATCATCTTCATTAGGATCAAAACTAATATTTTCATCCTCTAGATCAGACTAGGCATACCCTAGAATCTCCTTCTTCTCAACCAAAAGCTGAGCTACAATTTCATCTAGGGAACGGTCCAACTAAAAAGGTACAAAAGATCGAGGTTGATCGGTGGTAGGATCACGGTTATGAATGGAGAGATATCTAACCTCCCCTACTACTAGAGAGCCGATCTTGTGAGGACTACCCTCACTAGAAGATAAATGCTTCTGACTGCTGCTAGATCTAGGTGGAGTGGTACTCTTAAGAGGATCTATAGCCATGGAGACAGTGGTACTAGCTAGCTGCTTTCCCCTTAATTCACTAAAATTTTCATTGGCACATGATCGATTGGAGCCTAGAGAGAGTTAGCAAACATCAGAGAGCTTTCCCAAGGCCAATAAAGAGGATTTAGATCTTGTCTTCTTCAATTTTGCACAGTGCAAAATAGGGGAGCTCACTTTGATTCCCAGTTTTATTTACACTTGATCCTAGCCTAATTCCTTCTACATTCATCATCCAAGGACTAAGTCAAACTTGTCCAAGCATCTAATTGAGTTCTAGAGGTAAGGGGAAGATCAATTCAATCAAAGTCACAAAGGGAGTGAAGAGGAGTTGGTCCATAGAGCTATACACTCAACCTCAAGAGTAAGGAACTTTAATAGGGCTTCGTCTCCACTAGATGAAGCTACCTCATCGATCCCGAGTGCCGGTGATCACCTCCGGCAAGGTTAGTGATTTTCCGACCACTTAGGCTAAGAGGTGTTGGTCTTTTGTGAAAGAAATTTTCATTTCATGTAAAATCCATCGTTGGATTGGCCGCTTTGATCCTTTAGATGGTGTGGGTTGAGTCTTGAATGAATCCATGAAGGATCGGGCTCGTATCTCCCCTTGGATTGTGAACGGTTCACATTCATCCCCAGGGAAGAACTATGCCCATCTCAGCCATCCATCCGCACATTTTTAGATGGACGGCTGAGAATATTAGGCACGTTTTAGAAATTAATCCTCAATTTAAATCGCGAGTGTATCCTCAGTCGTCCGATCTTTGATCGGACGACCAAGGATAAAAGCACGTGCGCCGCCACCGTTCCCTTTACTCGACAAGTTAAGTAAGGGGCTCACGACACGATGTGTGTAAAGCATGCTGACTGCCGTTGCTGCGCGTCACGTCGAAGCGGGTATTAGCTTAGGATTAGTTAGGGATTATTATTAATTTTTAATTAATTCATATAACTTCAAGAAATCATAACTCCTTCAATAAAAATCAGAAAAATATAAAAAAAAAATGCAATAGATAGGTAATTCCATCTATAATATTCTAAAAATACTTTCAATGTATTTTGATTTTTCTTTTTATCTAAATTTAGGTTTCTTTAAGAATGTTAATTAGCTAATTATTCCCTAATTAAGTCATCAATTAATCTCAAACTTCTAGGGTTCATTTTAGGGGATGACTTGTACCTCCCCTAATTTTCTTGAGATTTATAGAGGCCTTAATTAGGAAAATTACTAGCTCATTCCCTAATTACCCCTTCATGTAATTAAGGGTAATGAAACTATAATTAGTGGAATTTTCCTATGATTAAGTTAGATTAAGGTTAGATCCAATGAATAGGGGTTTTATGGAATAATTTTGAGGCATTTTCCCTAAAATATTCCCTAAACCCCCTTTTTATTTCCTTAATCCCTTCTTAATTAAGGGCTAATTCATTAATTACGCCTCTAAACAATTTTCAAAAATTATAAAAATATCCAGAACTTAATTAATCTACCTTGGGTAGATGCTTAAGTGTTTAATAGCCTAAGTCTAATTAAGAAACTTAAAACCCCTTTCATAAGTGTGAAAGGGTGTTTTAAAAGTACTTAAGCTAAAACCCCTTAGCTTAATTAACTTTTTATTGTAATTCAAATTGTATTAGGCCTTTTCATTACTAGGTGCATTGCAAATTTACATACCTTGTGGGTTTTATGTCATCTCATTGGCTCATAATTACTTAGTTAATTTTTCTAAGGTAGTGTAGGTAAGGGTTAATTTAAGTCACTTAATGCATACCTTAACCTAATCAACACTTAAGAATGGATTTAATTATCTGAAAATTAAACAAAAATACAACACACATGTGAAAATGGGTTAGAAACAGAAAAATCATCTCACCTTTTCAAAATTAAATCAAACTTCAAACTAAACAAAAATCATTTTTAAATTCACTTTGATTGAATCTAAGTTTTCTCATTCTTTAAGAATGTCTTTAGGAATTAAGTAAAGTGAGTTTGTTTATATCATTACATTACTTTAGATCTTTTCCAACATGTTAAATTGTATGTCATGTGATTTATACATCCATGATTTCATGCTTTCAAAGTTTTAAAATAAAATTATTTACTTTATGTCAAATATGCATGTGTTAGCTAAAGTAAAATATGAGTGGCTATTATCACTACTAAATCTAAACTATTTTCAAAACCTATAAATGAAACATCAAATTTGAAAGTGTGTTATTCATATATTAATTATTAGCTTGCATGTGATGAATTATAAAGTCATGTTTAATGTAGCATTTCCTTCCTTTCTTATGTTAACATAGTTTTGAATATGGGTTGGTAAGATGTAGGGTTCATTTGAAAAGAACCAAACACTTACTTAATTCCAAACCCTATTCATCTCTATGCTCTCACTTAAGGAGGATTGCTTACATTTGCATGAATAAATTGCATAAAAAAAATGAAACTATTAAACAACTTTTGCATATTCTTTTTCCTTTTCATTTCTTTTATATGCATGTTAGTACTTAAGGAAAGTGGTATATTAGTATAGAAAACCCTGAGGTTACGAGGCTTTAAGTATCCCTAAGTAGTTCTTGTACCTTACACCTTTAGTTAATAATGACGTTGTAATCACTTATGCCTTTCTTACTTTCATACATGTATGTGAAATTTTGGAGAAAGAAAACTTTTTCTACTTAAGAAAATCATGCATCTAAATCTTCTAAATTTTCTTAAATGGATTACTTAGCATGCATCATAAAGTGTGTTAACTATTCTCATTTGTATGTATAAGTATGCTTAGGGTTCATCCATATGCATGTTATATATGTTGGGAAAGAATTGAAGTAATGTATGTTATGTAAATTTTGATTCATTTTTCGTAATCTTAAAATGCCTTTCTTTTTGGATAGGTTTGTTTAGAGTTGATCTAAACTTAGGATTGATTAAAAGATTTAATCAAAATATTCACCTAAATGAAATTAAAATGTGACTTACCTTAGAAATTACTTAAGGATTATGGAAAGAAAAAGAAGTTCACTTCTCTTTCCCTCTCTTTATAACTTAGTAATTAATTGTAGGTTTCACTCAAACCAAATTAAAATATGAAATAAAAATAACCCAAAATACTTAAACAACTTAAATAAAACCCTCCTCTAATTTGAACATATCCTTCAAACTTAGAAAATTCAAACCTAAAGTCTTAAGCTAAGCATACCACACAAACCTTCATAACACATGCATTAGCCTAAGCCACTACTTCTAGCTTTAGGTTAGATCGATCCATAGTTTGATGTTATGTTTTATTTTATGATGAATATTTTAGACTAGATTTTAGGGTGTATGCTTGAAGAATGAATGGTAGGACGTGCTTAGTCTAACTATTCTTTTCTGCAGGGGATTGTGCTAAAGGGGCTCTATCATAAATAAAAATATAAATGCTTCTTACTTGCAGGTGCTTATACCTCTTAGCATAATCCATAGGCCAGATGGACTTACTCACCCATGTGTGGGGTGATAAGTCTAATATACATGCTTAGGATTTTTTTGATGTGATTTGAATAACCTTTATTTTGTAGGTGTTAATTAAATTTATGCTTTTCCTTTTCATATAACAATTTATATAAGTAGGATTTTGGAATGATTTATTATTGGGGATTAGGATGAACATTGGTCATAACATCCTATCTTATGCACCATGTGAAGTCTTGGAGCATCTACCATTCAACCATCTAAAGGAAGATCCAAAGAAGAAAAGAAGAAAAGAAAAGAAAGAAAGAAGAATAAAGCTTGAAGACCCCCATAACAATGATCTCCTTTGCTTAAATTGTAATTTAATTCATTTGTAATCTAGGTTCTATAAGGGTAGAGCTCGGCTACCCACATTTAATATTTTTGGTTTTGTACGGTGGTGCCCGATCACAAACGGCCTTTTATTCTTTTTTGCGCTAGTTTTATAAATTGATTGATGTTTATATAACTTACGTATTAAGTGGCATGATTTCTTAGTTTCTTCCTTATTTTATGTATGGCCTAGATTTGGATTAGGTCTTTTAGAGAAAAATAAATCTTTTACCCAATTTAACAATTCAAACTAAAACTAAACAACCATAACCTCACTTAAAGCTTAGGATTAAAAATTAAGATAAAAGAATTAGAAACCTCTTAGCTGGATGAGTTCTTTTCTTTATAACATCATGCACAATAGCATCTTATTTCACTCTTAATTGGAGGGCTTCTATTTTTGCCAGAGAACCTAGCTTGACTTTTGAGGGCCGTAATGGAAACTCGCCTCATAAACTTATAGCTGATTTTGGCCAATAATCTTCTTTCTCATGCATATGTCATAAAAATCCTATTAGTCTGAGCCAAAATGATTATCCAAAAATGAAAATAAAATAAAATTTGAAATCCATTAGATTTAGGTCATTGAAGCATGTCCCTTTACATAATTTAGTCTCTTTAGGGAGTGAGTTTAAAGACTTAGTCTCTTTCTAAATAAAAATAGCCTAACTATTTTACATAAGCATAAAGACTTGTCTACATATATTTAAAATTGTAGGAGGAGTTAGTTGACAGCTACCCCCAGGTGGTTGTAAGTCCAAGTTGTCGGGTGGTTTGTCCTCTCTTGTGGAGGCAAACCAATTATACATTTTTTGCCTTAGATTTAGGTTGTGCTTAGGCCCTCCCTTTAGGAAACTCTCTTTTTCCTTTGTGGGCCATAAGCATAATTCCTCACCTCTTAGGCATTTCCTTGATCTTGTGTTAAGGAATCTTAAGTCCTAAAATTCTAATGAAAGATACAACTCGAACAAACTGAATCAATTTTTAAAATGTAAAGCCAAATTTTAGGATAGTTTGAGATGCTCGCTAGGCTTCCTAGCATCATGAGCATCTCCTACTTTTCCCATTTTGGCCTTGATAATAACTCCCTCTTTCGATCAATCACATTTGATCTTCAAATATAAACTAATCGATTGATAATCCTTCCTATTGAAATCTTCAGAAATAATGATCATTTACCTTAATCGAGAGTTTTCCTAAAGGATATTGTCCTTTATGATGTAATTAACTATGGGGGCTTGCCCATGTAAGGAACTTAACGAACCCAGTTTAAAATAAACCATGCTTTAATTTTCCATATAAAGTAGAGGAAGAATTTTTGATACATATGCAGACCCATCGTCCTTAGGAGTCCTTATTGAGGTGATTGGTTCCATTAAAGGGTAGTGACTTCTGTCTTTCGAAATAGTATACTATACCTTGATGACGTATCCGATCACCTGAATAAGTACATCTGTTGATCTGCGTGGCATCTTACCAAGATGAATTTTTGTAAGGGTATCCTCTTTCTTTTCTCCCCACAGATTTGAAAGGTAACTCCTTTATAAGAAATTTTCACCACAACTCCACATTCATAAGAGAACTTCTGCCCTTTAACATCGATACTACTTTAAAAAAAATAAAAAATTTTAGATAAAAAATATGTTTTACATCACCAAGTGTCTTGATAACTCTATCAAACATCTTTATTCTGCCAACTCCGATATCAGCTCTCTTAATACAAGCATTATTTATTATTAATATAGTGTCTTTAGATATTATTTCATATGTTAAAAATCAACCTATATTGAGACACATGAAACTTGTAAACCGAATCAAGAAATTTAATCACCACAAGGTTTTCCATTAGAGACAATTAGAAGTTTACCATTACCGATAGATTTGTAAGTAACACTGGCTTCATCGAAATGATATGGGTAATTCTCCTTCTAATCAGGGATCACTTTCTTGTTATTGTTCTATAGTTTATAGCATTCAAATTTGTTGTGCTCTTTCTTCTTATAATAATTATGTATCTTATCTTTATTTATGAATTTCGATCTACCCTTCATATTAGCACCAGAACTTCCCTAAAGAGTCCTCCATCAAATAAAAAGGCCTTTTCCTTGAATAGGCCCACCTATAAGGTGCTTCATACTCTCTTTAGAAAATAAAGAAGTAAAAATTTCATCTAAAATAAGTGTCGATCGGCTATACAAGATGGTGTCACTGAACATTGCATGTAATGAATGTAGAGAATATAATAAAATTAATGTCAAATATTCTTCATCATACTTAACATCCACAACATCTAAGTTAGAGACTGTTTCTTTAAAGGTAGTTATGTGATCTACAAAGAACACCTTCAATTATTTTATGAGAATACAAATATTGCTTTAGATGCAACTTATTGATAAGACTTTTCATCATAAAAAACTATTCTAATTTCAACCATAATTCTACAACTGTCTTCTCCTTTAGAATATCTTGTAAAAGTTTATTTAATAAAAAAAAAAGAATTTGATAGAGTCTTTTGATCATTGTGTTGTTTTTCCTCCAACATCCACAATGAGGGCATCTTATCAAATCCAAATAGTTTAGCATCCGGATCTATCTATACTTAGATTGTTACACCCCCACAATAACCACTTTCTATAAATCAATGTGAGATGTAACAAAGGTAGGTAAAACTTAGCTGACTGGAAGCTTCTTAAACATCCATTCTATAATTTTAAGGCTACAAATAGTGAAGGTTATATACTCAAATCACTCAAATTCACCCGCCAACATTCATAATACATGTATACCATATCATAAATTCAATGAATTCAACTATTCAACAAAAGCAAAAATAATCCAATATATTTTCTTTAAACTTAAGTGCAAAGCATCTCAACTCATCAAATTTTGAAATAGCAAACATAAGCTCATCTAAAATCTTACCTCAAAATTTCATTTACTTAATCTTTCTTACAACAAAATGTTCAACAAAAGAGGCTTAATTACTCACCCTAAACCTTATTTTTTCATATTTTTTATAAACAATATTTATGATAATCTAATGAGTCACAAGACTCAACAAATAAATAAATCTAATACAACATTTAAATACTGAAAAATACAAAATAATATACATGTTAATCATAAATAGTATAAATAAAAACTAAGTTCATATGCTCAGGAGTACTGCAATAATTTAAAATTCAAACTTTAATTTCATGAAAATTTTATCCAAGAAAGTAACAAGGTGCTTGTATAGGTAAAGTCATTACAGCAAATCCATTTTAACTTTAGAACATGTCATGTATGTTTATTAAGGTTACTGGAAATCATAAAACTAACTCAAAAGTTATCCTGAGAATTATTTTATCTTTTTTTTTTTTTTTTTTTTGCCATATTAAGGACATTTTTGTCCAATTTTATTTCATTAAGGATAATTTTGCTTCATTAGGGATTCTTATGTTTCACCTATATAGATATTATAAATATTATATTGCCAACCTGATTTCCATCAAATGACATTTCTTAGCTCTACACATTCATATAATTAAATATTTCAATTAGTATATAATTCTTACTCAACTAAAGATTCACCCTTGCTAATTGGGGTGCCGGAAATCTCGTCATACCATAAACAATTTTCAGGTGACTTCTCCCCATATAGCTTTCTTAATTTGAGCTTTTACCAGCTTTTTTTATTCTCTATACAATACAAAATCTAAAAGTGGCCTAAATAAGTTCTAATTAGCTAATTATTAAATTAAATTATACTACACTTTTTATATTTAAATAATTCTCATGTAAGGAAAAATAAGTATATCATTTACCTAAATTTCCAACAGTCACCACTAAATTCCTTCTTGAAAATTGATTTTTATCAATTTCTCTTATTTGAATACTAATAAAAGCATTTAAACATTAATTGAAATTTTTAAACATTTAAATTAATTACATATTCTTGAGTGTCACGTGGGAATTTATCACAGGGCATAAAATGATAATTATGAAAAAATTCTGAGGTAATAACGAGAAGAAAAGAAGAGAAATGGGTGTTAATAATAATTATTGATTTAATAAACTTAATTTACCTTCTTATTTAATCATAGATGTTATTCTCTCCCTTACTCACAACATGTCGGGCAAAGTGTGACTCTAATGTCAACTATAGTAATAATTCTAGAAATTACTAAAATTGATTAAGATTTTAATTAATTAATTAATTAATTTTTAATTACAAACATAAATGGCTTATATATTTTGTTGTGTGCAAGAAGATTCGGATCGGTATAGTAGAAGAATTCGATGTCTTAGTGTTGCACAAATGTTCCGCACACACAGCAAAAGAGTTTGAGAGATCTCAGGATTTTTATGTGGAAAATTCAAGAAGAGAAAAATCACGGGGCCTAGCCCACTTAGAAATAATTTTACTATATCAGCATTTATTACAATTATTATCCTTTCTCCAAAGTTAGAGAAGAATAGCTTACAATAATAAATTTTGTGACAAGCTTCATTGGATTAGCGACGAATGTCTTGCTTGAGGTGGTAGTCTGATGATCCGACAAAAACTATCAAAAGATGACCAGGTGGCGGTTGGTAGCAACTGGTGATAGTGAATGGCGACGATCGGCGGTGATACAGCAGTGGTCGGCAGTGATCCGGCGACTGTCGGGCGGTGTTGCAAGTGGTGGTGGTGACAGGTGGCGGTGGGCGGCGGTGATCAACTATGATGACCGATGGCGGTAGCCGGCGTTGACCAGCGGTGATCCGGTGAATATCTGGCAGCAATGACCAGCAGTGGTGGCCAACGGCAGTGGCCGGCAGTGGTTGGCGGTGGCGATGACCGGTGGTGGTCGGCGATGATCTGACGACGGTCGGCCAGTGGCCCCATTATGCTTTGAGATTCTTCGAGTCTCTGAGCTCTCTCCTTTCTTTAACTTGGGGCACCCCTCATGTGAAGAATGAGGGGCTATTTATAGATTATGGGAGTATCATTTCTGTAAATATAGGCAAAATTCAAACCACTCCATCGACGGCTCAAAATGATTCCTTCAATGAATTGATGTATTTTAAGTATTTGAATGCTCAAATAAAGTCAGAATTAAGAGATCTTAGACTCGTTAGATCCGACTCATCAAGACGCTCGATTTGACTATGAACACTCTGTATTTATGAGGTATTTAAAGTTCTGACTGATATTCCAAAGTTTTTAATTATATTTTAAGTGCTTTATCTAAGTTAGTCTCGACTCAAAATCAGATTGCTTTTGATATCAAGATTCGTGCTTCAACTAGTAGAGTTTTTAGTGTCATATCATACATTATATGTTATTTTGATCCAAATAAAATGAAAAATTTTATAATTTTAATTTAAAAAATTTTCTCGAATGCAAAATTTAGAGAATATTTTTAAAATGACATTTGAATTACTTTTTTGACTCTTTCATGATATTATAATTCTCTCTTTTTTATAAAAAATTTATCTTTGAAATTTCTTAACAATCATTCAAATTTGCAGGAAAACTTTTATCTCATTTCATCTTTTTTCCCTAGGTTAACTTTAACTTGTCTATGCTTCTATATTACTTTTGAAAAAATGAATTTGGCTATTTCTTAACTTCTTAACCTCCTATTATAGTTTTTTTTTTTTGGCTTTCTTATATAAGTTCGATTTTATTGTAATTCAATTTTACTTTGCGATATTTTTTATTTATATCTTTATCTCATTTTCTGAGCATTGATACATGAAATATATTGCACATGTAGACACATCAAAAGATAATGCTAATATATAAGTAATATTTTGAACTTTCTCATTAATTTCAATTGGTCTAATATATATAGAAATTAACTTTCCTCTGGTTAAATCTAAATATATCTTTTATTGATCAGTCCTTTCAAACTCTATCATTTTTGTTGCTTAGGATTATAATATGTGTGGTGTTTGTTTTTTATTTATGTGTAAGGGGGACATCACGTGGATCTGAGGGTGTACTTATTGAGGTGATCGGGTATGACATCAAAGAATAGTGCACTATCTCAAAAAAATATAAATCACCATCCTACAATGGACCTAATCACCTAATAAAGACTCTTAAGGCATGATGGTTCTTCAAATATACTTGAGATTTTTCTCCTACTTTACATGGATGAATAAAGTAGGGTTTATTTAAACTGGGTTCTAAAGTTCTCTATGGGGGAAAGCTCTCATAGTTAATTACATCCTAAGGAAGATAAGTTTCTTAGGAATACTCTCAATTAAGGTAGGCAATTATTATCTCCAAAGATTTTAAAGATAGGACTATCAATAAATTGCCTATGTTTGGAAAATCAATCGGGATAAATCAAAAAGGAGAGGCTTATTATCAAAGCAAAAGGAAGATGAGTAGGGAATGCTCATGATACTAGGAACCCTAGTGAGTATTCCAATCTATCATATGGTTGAGCTTTATATATTTGAAATTGACAAGATTGATTTTATTAAAGTTGACATTTTATTAAAAAAATTAGGACTTATAATCCCACAACACAAGATTATGGAAATGCCTAAGAGGTGAGTACTTATACTTGTAGACTGAGGAAAAATAATAACCTCATATCCTAAATCCAGGGAGCTTTAGTGAGGGCCAAAGCACATCCTAAATCTAAACGAAGATGGGTATATGGTTTATCTCTACAAGAGAAGATAAATTACCAGACTGCTGGACTTATAACCGCTTGGAGTGGCAGTCAGCTAACTCCTCCTATACTTTAAAACCATATGGACAAGTCATATATTTTGCAAGATTGTTAGATTTTTATTATCAGAAAGAAAACTAAGGTCCTTAAACCCACTTCCTAAGAGACTAGAGCATGAGTGGTATGAATAATGACTTAGTCTAATGCAAATTTTTATAATTTTTATTTGATTTTGGACTCTTCATTTTGACAAAGGTTATATGATTTTTATGTGCCTAAATGCATATTGAAATGAGTTATGGGTCAAATCAAGAGAGAAGAGGGTGAAGCTCCGTCAGTAGGAGTTGCTCTCATAGGCCAAGCGGTTCCCATATGTGCAAGAACGGAGGCCCTAATTTTACAAGAGTGATTCAAGATGATATGTATGGTGTTAAGCATACAACATCCAGCTAAGGGGTTACAAAAATCTTTTAATTATATTGATTTAATGCCTAGGCTTTATGTGAGATTATGAGTTATTTATAAAATTTAGTTATGAGTTGTAGTTGGGGTAGAAAATTAATTTTTTTCCTAAGTGCCTAATCGCATCCAAGCTATATAACAAACACCAATCATAAAGAAACTATGAATATGCATGTCATTTCTAATGCACAAGCTAAACATAACATCACACATTTTATAACTAATGAAAAAAAAAATTAAAAGGACGGTGTGGTCGGGTACTGTCATATAACCCAAAAAGAAAAGAAAAAGGGTAGTTGAGCTCTACTATTATACAATCAGGATTACTCAAGAATATTTATAATTAAGGATGAATAGATGCTATGGGGGCCTTCATCTTCTTCAAATTTTTATGTCTTCTTTCCTCCTCTTTGCTTCTTTGATTTGGCTCACTCCAAGGCATCACATGGCACATAAGACATAGTCTTCTAGCCAATGCTCATCTTAATTCTACCACATAGCACTAATCCTAATCCCTAATGCATAATTACATTAAAAATAGGAAAAATAAATCTAACTACACCTGCAAAATAAGTGTTAACTAAATACACCATACAACCCAAGCAATTATATGTATGGTTTGGACTTAGCACCCTGCACATGGGTAACCAAGCCCACATGTCCTAATTTAGATTATGCTTAGGGGTTAAGCAACCTGCAAAAGAGACCTTTTATATTTATTTTAAGCACCCCTTGAGCACAATCTCCTCCATAAAATATAATTAGGCTAATCATGACCAAACATCTAGTCTGTGAAACATACACCCTAACCTCCAATCTAATACAAAACATCACAAAATAAAATGTACATCAAATCATGCACTGCCCTAACATAAAGCTAGAAGTGGTGACTTAATCTAAGGTGTGTGTATTAAGGCTTGTGTGGTATGCACTAACTCGGCATTATTATAATATTCTAAGTAAGAAAGGATTTAATTTGATGGATAGTTTCACTTTAACTAGCTAATTGATTTTGATTTGTGAGTTTTACTTAATGTTTTTTCACTTGATTTACACTTAAAGACTAAGTGTTATAAAGGGACGAAAAGAGAGGATCACTTTCTTTTATCTCTATCATAAGACACATCTAAAGCAAATTAATTAAATGAATTCTATTTAGTGAATGACTTATTACATATTTTAATTATTTCTAGGTTTAGGTTCACTTAAAATAATCTCATTCAATAAGAAAAGAATCTTAAGATTAATTGGAGTTAATTACTATCACATAACACATGTTCATTCATTTCTTTCCATCATATTTAGCATGCACATGATTAAGTCCTAAACATATCTATGCATATAATATATTTTTGGCACACTTGAATGTAAGATGCATGAATGATTTTCATAGAAAAGGATGATTCTCATTCATTGGCTAAATACATATTCAAATGTATGAAAGTTCTAAGCAAGTACTTCGCCATTGTTTTGCACCATGGGAGTGAGGAAGGAACCTCCTTGGGGATACTTAAAGCTGTGCATCCCAGGAATGTCCAGACTAGATAAACCCATTGTTCTTAATTACATATGAGTGTAAAACAACTATAAGAATGAAAATCAAGGGAAAATTGTATTTAGTTTAATTGATTTATTTGTGTGAATGAAGTAAAGCTCTATCCAAAATCTAATGTCAAGATGCATAAGAATGAAATCAAACAGGTACGTCCATTGTTTTGCATCAAGGGAGTGAGATAGGAACCTCATTGGGGCTACTTAAAGTCATCGTCCACAGGAATGTCGGACTAATATACCAACATTAGGTACTTATGCAAATCAACATATGAATGAAAGAAATGAACTTTACTTTATACACTAAGCTTATATTCATATGCACCTCCTATGTATATATAGCTAATGTCACAACATGTATTATTATTCATTAATAAGCTTTTGAAAATACATTTGAGATTTAATATTGATAATAGTCATATATATTTTTATTTAAGTCAACACATGCACATTTGACATAAAAGAAACCATTTATTTTAATTGATTTTTGAAAGAAATGAATACATGATTACAAGTGGTATACAACATCTTAATATGATTAGAAAGAAATAAAGAAACATAAACATGTAATTTTATTCAATCAAACTAATTTCTAAGGACAATCACATTGAATAAGCTTATTTAAATTAAACCAAAGTTTTTAAAGTCACTTTTGATTTTATGTTTGACTTAATTTAAGAAATGTGAGAAAGATTGTTAATCCTAATCTCATTCTCCATATGTGAATTAGTTTGATTTAATGAAAAGCAATTAGGTTGATTTTATGAATTAATTAAGTTAAGCATAGATTAAATCAATTAATTAAACCCTTACCTATATTACTTTAAGGTAATTAACTAAACAATCATGAGTTAATATGATATGCAAATAAATTAAAAATTAAATAGCAATGCTCCTATAAAATGAAAGGGACCTAATGCAATTAGCTCACAATCATTAATTAATTAAGCTTAAGAAACTCACTTAATTACTTTTATGGTTCTCTCACACATATGAGCTAACCATAATTTCATTAGCTCTTTTTAAGTTTTTGAACACCCAAAGATTAAATAGAAAAATCAAATTTAATTAAAATTTTAATTTAATTGATTAAAGGATTAATTCATAAATTCAATTTTCTCTTTCTTAATTATCAAATTTGATTATCTTTTGAAAATGAGATGTACTTAAGGGAAAAAAAGGTTAGAAAATAGGTTCCAACCTAATTCCATAAGCTATCCAGTTAATCAAGCATGAATTCATATAATTTGAGTTTTAATTTAGCCAATTAAGTCATTGCTTAATTAGTTAATCATTAATTAGCATTTTGGTTGAAATGAGAGGTAAAATTAGGGAAAGGATTATGGGAGAAGCCCTAATCTAATTCTCTAAGCCTCCTTACTGTTCAACAATAATTAAGGAGTCCAAATAATTAATTAATTATTATTCATGTACTTAATTATCACTTAATTAAGTTAAGAAGATAATTAGGGATTAATCAATCAATTTTCCTAATTAAGCAACCAATAAATTCCAAAAAAATAGGGGATGTAGAGGTCATCCCCATAAACATCCTCAAAAGTTTTAAATTAATTGGATGATTAATTAAGGATTAATTAAGCTAATTAAGTTTTTAATTAAATGTTAATTAAATCTAAATTAATATTCAAAATTAATTAAGAATAATTTTAATTGATTCCTCTCTAAAATACCTTTAAAACGAGCCATTATTTGCACTTTTTTAGATTTGTTTATAATTAGTTGTGAATTTTAAAATTTTTAGCATTAAAAATATATTAATTAACCCTAATTAAAGCCCTAATCCGTCAGTGCCACATGGCGTGCTGACGCAACGTGCTTTCACGTGACGTGATAAGATTGATTATTTAAGTTATCACATCACGTGGCAGAGTCAGTCGGTGGTGGGATGAACTTTCTCATGAACCGTCTGATCTAAGATCGAATGGCCACTATCAAGTCCATGGTTGAATAGGATTAATCTGGTTAATCTAGCATGATTTGATTAGGATTGTCCGTTCCAATCACGCGGAATGGACGATTCATGATCTATCTCCTCCTGAGCAGCAAGAGATGGAGAACGTCTGTCGTTCGTCACTTGATCTGAGCTCACCCGAGCTCAAATGGAGATCAAATCAATCCCACACCATCAGGGAAGCAAAAAGAAGAGATCTAACAGTGGAAATCTCACAACATACAACTTTTCTTCAAAAAGCTTCAAACCATTTTAAGCTAGAGATCGGTTTCAATGGTATACCTCATCGAAGCTTATGATTGGCAGTTCCAATGATTGAGGAAGCTTCGTTTGGTAAAAATGAAGCCTTGTTAAGTGGCACAAGCTTTGATTTGAGGTGGATTGCTTGAAAGGCCAAGGCACAGGATGAAAGTGATCGGCTTCGATCGAACTCCACCCTCCAATCATCGAGAAGCTTGAGGGATAATTCATTCTCGCTCGTCTGGCTCCAAGGATGGTGTGTGCAAAATTAATTGCACTTTGATGGAGGTTTGAGAAAATGGCAATCGGATTAAGGCTCCCCTATTTCAATTTTTTATAAAATCGATAGAGGAAGAGTTGGGGAGCTTGGGAAGCCTTGAAAATTTCTCTGGGATGTGCATCTCTGGCTGCTAGGTTGAATCGAGTGTGAGTGTCTTGATTTGAGTGAGAATGATGGGGGTATACCCCCTCATTCCTTGGATTGAACGATTAGGTTTATTTGGTCATTTTGATCAAATGGCCATCATGGGGAGCTCAATTTGGGCAAAGAATTACCTTAGCTGGCTTCACTTGAGTGGAGGAGGGTGTGAGAGTGGCTGCTATGAGAGTAATGGGTGTCCTATGACTTTCCAAGTGTTCTAATATAAATGAAGAGGTGATTTCACCTCCCCATGAGTCATGGCCGACCCAACCACCCTTGGGTCAGGTTAACCAGTTTTCTTAGTGCCTAAGTGGACCAATGGATGGGTGTCAAGTGGCCAAGAAAGAGAAATGATCATTCCCCCAAGTGATTTGCCTCATGTGAAGCCCTTAGCCTAGGGGTACCTTGCTCATTTGGTAATGGATTTAATTTGGGCAGATTTGAGATGGGTCAAAAGTGGGTTAGCCCAAATTTCAAGTGATTTGGAGTTCATTTGGTTTGATTTGCGTTAATTTGACATATTTAAGTCAAATTATGTTAGGTTCGGTCACGTTGACCAATTGGTCAAATTGGTTCAAACTAAGGGTTGAGTCAAGTTCACATGACCATTTGGAGTGTCTTGGTGTCATTGATTTGGTTCAATTTACTTTGGATTTGGTTTTGGCTCTTATGGATTCATATAGGTCAAATGGGTCAAGTTGACCAATTTGACCAAATTGGCCAAATTATCTTAGGTTGGGTTTTGGGTCAAGTTCAATTGATTAATTAAAAATGATTGTAAGCTTTGGTTTGAATCATTTTAGATTTAATTTGAATTTTGGTCAATTTGATCCTTTAGGTCAATTTGGGCTAAGTTGGGTTAGGTTGACTAGTTGGTCAAATTGGGCTCAATTATAGCTTTGGCCAAATTTAATAATCAACTTGGAATGAACTTGAGCCATTGGTTGCAATCAATTTTGTTTAGGTTACAATTTGGCCAGTTTGGATTCATATGGGTTAAGGGGTTGACTTAGTCAAAGGGCTAGGTTGACTTGGTCAAAGGGCTAGGTTGACTTGGTCAACATGCTAGGTTGACTTGATTTGTCCCAATTTATGATAATTGATTAACCTAGGATGATCAATAATCATGACATAAAGTTTTGATTGGCTTAATTCACTTTGATTTGAATTGAATTAGATTTTGGTTCATGTAGGTCAAATTGGCCACTTCGAGTCAAGTGAGCCAATTGGGTTTAGTTGGCTTGATTTTAAGTTGAGTTTTATTTAGTTTATTTTATATATGAATTTTAGATTGACATATAAATTCAATTGCAATTGGTTTGGGTTCAAATGAGTTTTGGTTCATTTGAATATTTCAAGTCAAATGGGCTAGGTTGGATTTGACTTGAGTTAATTTTGATTTGGCTTGATTATTATCATTTATATTTATATTAGGCTAAATGATTGAAGGAATGATTGATTCATGAGAAAATCTATTGGTTTTAGCTTAATTTGGATAGGATTTGGCCAAGTCTAAGAAATTGGCTTAAGGGCTTGAATTGGGTTTTGACTTGATTTTGGATTTATTTTTGGCTATTTGAATTTATATTTTATTTATATTTGGGAATGTAAATGAAGATATAAATGGTCTATGAGAAAATTACTTAAGTTTAGAGTGATTTGGAAGCAAATTTGACTAAGCTCATAGAGATAGGTCATTTTAAGGTGAGTTTCATTTATATTTTTGAATATAAATGAAGGAGTAATTGATTTATAAAGAAACCAATTGATTTTTAGTTGATTTATATGAGATTTAGCTAAGTCATTGGAGGTAGGTCCATATGGCTTAAAAAAGGGTTTTGATTGGATTTGGATTTAGTTTGATTTAGTTTTGGCTATTTGAGTTTATATCTCATTCATGTTTGTGAGTATAAATGAATATATAAATGATTCATGAAGATATAAATCAAATTTGGGTTGAATTGGATGAAGATTTTGCTAGGTTTATGAAATTCAACCATTAGGCTTTGAGGGGGATTTTGATTTTGGATTTGATTATGGGTTTTAATCATTTGGTTTAGAATTTAGATTTGGATTTGGTAAATGAGTGAGGGATTGAATTGATCTTGGAGAAAGTCAATTGAATTTGGATTGATTTGAATTTGATGAAGGATAAGTCCATAAGATGAAATCAAAGGGCTTAAGAAGGGTTTTGATTTTGGATTTGATTATGGGTTTTAATCATTTGGTTCAGAATTTAGATTTGGATTTGGTAAATGATTGAGGGATTGAATTGATCTTGGAGAAAGTTAATTGAATTTGGATTGATTTGAATTTGATGAAAGCTAAGTCCATAAGATGAAATCAAAGGGCTTAGGAAGGGTTTTGATTTTGGATTTGATTATGGGTTTCAATCATTTGGTTTTGAATTTGGATTTAGATTTGGTATTTTGAGTTGAATTTTAGGTTTGTAATTTGGATTTAGATTTGATATTTGAGTTGAATTTGAGGTTTGGTTTGAGAAGTAAAGTATGAATTAGGTTTAGGTTATAGAGTAGGTAAGTCTTCCTAAATCCCTAGGGAATAACCTATTCTAGTAGCTAACTCTTTTAAGTCTCTAGGCTTAGGTTAAGTGTTCACATAATTACTAGATGTGTCTTAAGACTAAGAAGCTCTTAGTGTTTATAAGAATCCTAGATCTATGATGAGAGAGTTGAGAACTCACTCCAAAAGTGAGGTCAATAATATGTTTATCTATAATTATGATCTTTTTAATGGTTTGGTCAATTAATTTTCGCCCAAGTGTTGTTTTCACCCACCAAAGTGAAAACCTAATGTTGAGATCCAAAAGGAAATGCCTTACTTAATTTTTGTCATTTCTAATATCAAAATCTCTCTCCAATACCACTTATTATGAAAAAAAGAGAGGAGCAATAAAATTAAAAATAATAATAAGAATAACATATAAATATTATGTAAAACTTGAGAAAAATCACAAGCAGAGACAAAGAATACATTGTATCAAAGAAAAAGATTTACAAGTGAAGAATTTCAGCACACATAAAAATGAACTAAAGGAGTTGAATCATTTGCAAATGAGGTATTTATAAATTTCTACTCAAAATGGGCCATAAAATAACAGTATATGAATTGCAATCTAAAAATTATAATAAAATTAATCTAATTGTAGAGGCTTTCAATTAATATGCTTATAATTTTTTTTCCTAAAATGAGGGAGATCAACAAGAATTTGGATGATAAATTTAACACATCTTATTTGATGTTGTATAAAATAGGTTTTATATTCATAAAATATTTGGCAAAAATCAAGCATAGATAAAGAGAAAATTTTGACTCATTTATTTAAATTAAAGCAAACAAAATAATAATTTAGCTCACAAAAATACAAAGCAAATGTATAATCAACTATTTCATAAATCAAATTTAGATCGATTAGATTCAAGGTTCAAAGCAATCGAACCACCACAAAGGTAGAATTAAATTAAGAAATTAACTATATACATTATAAATTCATTGGATTCATCATGAATTATTGTAGCTCATCATAATAATCATGAATTCATCGCATTGCTACTATCCATTATTTATGATCATCACCACCACTGCCAAAAATATAAGAATATGCCAAAATTATAATAATATTTTTAAAGATGTCAAATATATTTTGTTTTAAGAAAAATATAAATAAAATAAAAGTTATCCATCTCCATTTGCAACTTAAAACAACATAAAAGAGAAAGCGATGGGCTGGTTTCTAATCCAACCCGACCCATTAGCTTGTATGGAGAAGCGGTGGCAGCCATAACTGCTAATCCCATTTCCCTACACGTGTCCCGTCACAGGAGCTCGTCTGGCATGAAGTCAAGGGTTAGGTATGTTTTAATCTTTTTATTTACTAGACAGAGCATTTGTTTATTATTATTATTATTATTGAATTTTTCATTTCATTCTCTATATATTATTTTTTTTTTCTTAGTGTCAAACTAAAACTTTAATAGTTTTCATCGGGACTTGGGAAGGGATTCGGCGCCTGCATTTCTCAAGAACTTTTCTATACTTAATAAATATATGCGGAAAATTAATTAAGCCCTTCGGCTTTCCATCTCGCGAACGTGCTGCTATATATGTAAGGGTGTGCGTTTTGATTGATTTGAATGAATTGGATAATAAATTTTTAAAATTGATTATTTTTAGATTCATAAAAATATTGAATTAAATCGATCAAATAAAATATAAAATCAAATAAATTAAATAATAATTTAGTTTCATTATTTTGATTTGATTTTGAATAAATCGAAATTGGCGATATTTAAAAATTATTTGTATATTTTTTATTGTATAATGAACAAATAATAAATAAAATAACATAAATATAATCTAAAATTCAATAAATTACTTCATGCACTAAAAAAATATTTAAAACTAATTTTACTTACCTGAATGATATTTTGAACTTAGAAATTGATGAAACTATATTACCATATTATGATACCAAAATATTTTAGAAAATTGGATAATGATCCAACAAAAAAGTATATACCAAATATTCAAAAATAAATTAAAATAAATATATAATAGATAAATCTATTATACATAAATTAATAATTCTGTATTACATATAATTACTTGGTTTATTTAGTTCCATCTAAAATTTTATTTAACAAATCGATCCAAAAATCAAAAATCAAAGTTTTTATTAATTAAAATCAAAATTCAAATTACTAAGTTCAAAATCGAACTAAATTACTCAAAAAATTTAGTTCAGTTTTTTTTTTTTTTTTTGGGTTAACACCAAATAATGCATACCCGTAACTATATGTGCTTTCTAAAGGAGAGCGATGAAGTCAACCACATGACTTATTAAATTTTTTGTTATAATCCCACAATGTTTACTGTAATAAATTTGCGTCTCCTGTCCGGACTCGATTTACCGAAATGATAAAAGAAGTCTATTGCCATAAATTAATGGCAATAAAGATTTTTATAATTGTTGTATGCTGCGTGTTTGGAAATATTAATTAATTCATGAGGAAGACAATTTCACACTTCTTCCATCATGTTTTAAAATAATCTTGTCCTGTTTATTTTTTTTATTTATTTGTAGAATATAAGTTATAATTTAACCTAATTGCTTGTGTTTAGGCTTTTTGATATGGACTAGTTTCTGGAATTGAGTCTGGTTCGGCTAGGTTTAAGCTTAGTTCAGTGAGTCGACTCACTGAGTGGTCGGAACCCGGCTGAGTTACTGATAATTTGGAGGGATGACTCGGTGCTTTCTGAGACGTTGGATGTAGCGTCTTTGTAATGAGCTGTTGGATCTAATCACTCGGATCGAGTGTCTCTTGAGCCTTGAGCCGCCGGATGGATGATTTTCTTGCCCTTGGATGTGTTACTTTGATCAAGTGGTCTGCGCTCCTTAATGGAGTTAGTGGATTACACGTGCTGCTTGTTCCGTGGCTTGATTCAGTGCCTCAAATTGTGTTCCCTGGGATTGCTTCTGAGTCCTTGATTTAGGGCGGTGTCGTGGGATTAGTCTCGGGGAGAAGCTGCCTTTAACCTTCCTATTGTTTTGTTTTTCGACTATTCGAGTCGTCGACGCCCCTGAGAGGGGTGAGAGCATAGAGCACGGGAAGGAACCCTAGGGTTCCGTCACAGGATGGCGTTGATGAGATGACCGGAGAAATGAGAGTCGGATGGAGAGAAGAGGAAGAAACTTGAAGAAGATAAGTTTGTAAAAAAATGTTTTTTCATCCCTCTTTTTCTTTTTATCCCTATTTATACTAATTTTCTAACCACTAGCTACTCTTTCTTTATAAAGTAACTGATTTCGCTTATACTTTACTTCTTACTTACTGCTCTCTGGAATATGAGTTGGTTGAGGTGTCGAGCTTCTTGATTTCTTTATATTTTCAATTGTTCCTCTATTCTGTTACAACAATAATAGAAAATTGTTATTGTTGTTATTTGGTTTCTTGATTCTTGAGGTCTGCTCTAATTTCTTTAAGTGACAACTGCTGGATCATTCTTGATTCTTGATGGATTATATTGTTTTACTTCTTCTGTTACAAAATAACAGAAAATTGTAATCTGGTTATTTCAACTCTTAATTCTTGGGTTCTGATCTAAGTTCTGTTGTTGCTAATCGCTGCAGGATTTTCTAGAAGGATCTATAGTCAGTGGTGCTGTCCTTTTGTGGTGATACTTTGGCGGTATTTAAATGTTGTTGTAGCTTGTTGCCATTCTAACCGATCCTTGGATTCTGGTGCTATTCTGAACATCTTGTCTATCTGTAATATGTCCTAATTGTAATTATTTGTGCTCTGAATTAGTATAGTTGTAATAATTTTCTTTCTCTGCTGTTTAACCTATTTTATCTCTGGAATTGTATAGAATGTAAATGGCTATTTATTGTTTATATTTGTTTAGTATCTGTTAGGTCTGGTTATTATGGTCTCTCCTTATTGCATTGGTTCTGTGATCATTGTAATTCTTATTTGGCCATTTAGAGAATTTGGGCTCATATCATTACTCCCCTCTCCACACTGACCTTGTCCTCAAGGTCAAATTCTGGAGACGCTTTTTGTATTTCTTTACTTGATACCCAATAATCATCTGTGGCTAGAAATCCTTCCCATTGCCTTAATATTTCTTTAATTTGTGGATCTCCTCAGATGCTCGTGACTAAAACTTTTAACAGCTTGATTAATATCTGCCCATCTCTGAACTGAGTTGGTAGTTCTACTGGGTGTAGTGTAAAAGCTTGTCGTATTGTCTAAGTCTTGGATTGAAGCTCTCTTCTATGTTATCGGTCATGTGTTTCATGTTGTTTTTGAGCTTCCTGTAATTTATATGGGTCTGTCCAACCTATCTGAAAATGAATCCTCCTTTGTATGTGGCTGTATTATATGATACTGCTCTGTTTGTCCATCTATTTGAGGCTGTAAAGGATTGTTGTGCCAACTGACTTATTACTCTGGACTATCTTATTTGCAGTTATGCTCTATGGTACTCTATAGATTGGGCTATATCTGAATTATAAGTCTAAGCTAAGTCAGTGGTTAGAACTATTTATAATGTTTATACTTATACAACCTCTATGTCATTTGTCTTAGCCTGGATTGAATGGTTGATAGTTGAAGCTTGTTTCTAATGCATCTTCTTGTATCCATCAGATTTCGGTTGAGTATCTTGTTGTTGATACTCTTGGTCCTCATTGACTATCATGAAGGCAAATAATTTGGCTTGACATAGATGACCTCTATGATATTTTTCATTACAGTTGAAGCATAAGCCTTTTCTTAATTGTGTTCTCTAAGGTTTGAATTGAATCTATGGTTTGTTTTGAATGTTGCTGGTATTATTTGACATGACTGGTGAAGGAAGTAGTGGTGGTTGTTGTTTCATTGCTATAGGGGAATTAAATTTTGAGGTTCTTGCTACATAAACCTCATCTGCTAATCTGTCCTCCATTAATTTTGCTAATTATAAGGCTTGTTGAAAAGAGTTTAGCTGCAATGCTCTGACTTCTCTTTTTATGTCATGTTTCAATCCAAATTCAAAACAACTTTGTAGGAATTCAGGAGGAATTCCTGAAATCTGATTAGCTAATTCTTCAAATTTATTGTAGAAGTCTTGTATTGTTGTTTTCTATTATAGTTTGGTTAATTCTCCTCTTAGATCTCTGTAGAGGGAAGGTCCAAACCTCTGAGTGACTTGATCTTTAAATTGATGCCATGAATACAATTGTTTATTTAAATGCATCCATTAATACCAACTTAGTGCCGGGCCATCCATATAAACTGAAGCTATGATAAATTTATGATCTTCAGACAGATTGTAGTATTGAAAAAACTGGTCTGCCTTGAATAACCAACCTCTTGGATTTTCACCATTAAATCTTGGCATGTCTACACTTTAAGCGGTCTAGTTTGTGTTTGTGTTACATTAGGATGATTAAATTGACAAAGTATGAATTACATACACAGGATTGTTCTTTGTTCTTGAGAAGATTTGTCCAGTTTATCCTCTATAGCTGACAGTCTTCTTGAAACTTTATTTAATATCAAAGAGATTGAGGTCATTTGCTCCTCTATTTTGTTTAGCCTTGTCACACATTCTTCTAATATTTTTGATGTGTGTCTTATTCCTTCTGCCATTTCTGTATGATGTAGTCAACAAGAGCACCAATGATATGGACTAGTTTCTGGAATTGAGTGCAGTTAGGTTTAAGCTTAGTTGATTGAGTCGACTCGAGTGGTGGTTTGATTGAGTTATTGATAGTTTGGAGGGATGACTCAATGCTTTCTGAGATGTTGGATGTAGCGTCTTTGTAATGAGTCGTTGGATCTTATCACTCGGATCGAGTGTCTCTTGAGCTGAGCCTTGAGCCGTCGGATGGATGATTTTCTTGTCGACCCTTGGATGTGTTATTTTGATCAAGCTCCTTAATGGAGTTAGTGGATTACACGTCTTGTTCCGCTTGATTGATTATCAAATTGTGTTCCATTGCATCTAAGTCCTTGATTTAGTTCGGGTGTATGGTAGTGGGATTAGTCTCAGAAGCGCCTTTAACCTTCCTTTTGTTTTGTTTTTCGACTATTCGAGTCATCGACGCTCCTGAGAGGGGTGAGAGCAGAGAGCACGGGAAGGAACCCTAGGGTTCTGGTCGGCGAGGATGGCGGTTTCCGACGAGATGACCGGGAGAAATGAGAGCTAGATGGAGAGAAGAAGAGGAAGAAGCTTAAAGAAGATAAGTTTCTGTAAAAATGTTTTTTTCATCCCTCTGTTTTTCTTTTATCCCCTATTTATACTAATTTTCTAACCACTAGCTACTCTTTCTTTATAAAGTAAGCGATTTGATTATCTTGGATCGTTTACTTACATTTACTGTCTCTAATATGAGTTGGTTGAGGTGTCGAGCTTCTTGATTTCTTTATATTTTCAGTTGTTCCTCTATTACATTTACAAATATGACATTGTTGTTATTTGGTTTCTTGATTCTTGAGGTCTGCTCTAATTTCTTTAAGTGACAACTGCTGGATCATTCTTGATTCTTGATAGATTATGTTGTTTTACTTCTTACATTTACAAATATGAAGCTATATCCGGTTATTTCAACTCTTGATTCTTGGGTTACGATCTAAGTTACATTTGTTAATCGGATTTTTTTACGGAAGGATCTATAATTCGATGGTCGTCCTTTTGTGGTGATACTTTGGCGTATTTAAATCTTTGTTGTAGCTTGTTGCTATTCTAGCTAATCCTTGGATTACGGTGCTGTCTATCTTGTATCATCCCTCTATTGTAATTATTTGTGCTCAATTAGTATAGTTGTAATAATTTTTCTTTCTCCTTGTTTAACCTATTTTATCTCCGGAATTGTATAGTGTAATGTCCGCTATTTATTGTTTATATTTGTTTAGTATCATTGTTGGGTTATTATGGTCTCTCCTTACTGCATTGGTTCTGTGATCATTGTAATTCTTATTTGGCCATTTAGAGGATTTGGGCTCATATCACTTTTTGATAATTTAAACAAATAACTGTAATATTGCTCATAAATGAATTCTTTATTTTTCATCAAAATTGTTATAATTCATCCCACTTTTTCTTAACTTTCTATGAATGTACTAATTATACTTTAACTCATCATTGAATCTATTCATTATAATATTCTTAATGTACAATGTTAATAGAAATTAAAATTCTAATCTATGCATCTATCTTATTTAATAATAACCGTTGCGTGCTAGAAAATCAGTTGCGGTAGAATAAAAGTTTATGCCTTTGTTTTATTGTGGAATCTAGCACACACACAAATATTTGAAGAATGAACAATAAAACTCCAGAATTTTTACGTGGAAAAACTCTTGAATACTGGAAAAAAATTACGGAGCCTAGCCCAGTAAAAATCTTCCATTATGTATTATTTCAGAGTAGAAAGTTTTCCCGATAACGGGATTACAGAATTGTATATGAGAAGGGCTGACAATGAGAATCTCAGAATCAGGCAACAATAACTATGTAGCCGTGGTTAGGTTATAACAGTTGTTGGTGGCAGTTGATGATGGTGAACAGTCGGCGATCGATGGTGGCCCGATGGTGGTGATAGCGGAGATGGTGCAATGGCCGGCGCCACGGCTGGTTGATGACGACGATGATCGATGATGGTGGCTGACGGCGATGGCCGACGGTGGTCGGCAGCGGCAATCGGCGACGGTGATCGGCGGTGGCGAATGGCATGCAGTGGCGGGATGATGGCCGGCGATCGGCGGTGATCGCTGACGGTGGCGGCGCCATGAGTCGCCACCTTGCCGTGAGCATCATCCGGTCGTAACAAGCCTCAGCGCTACCCAGCTGACCTTATACCCACTTTGTGATCATAATCTTGCTTGTGAAGATCTATTTCTCAAACTATATGGTTAATAAACTCACAAATCTCATTAAAAATTTATTATTTTCAATTATTTAGCATATATTTTTGGATGATAGAGATAATGTCATCCAAAAATAGGGGAGCAACTGATATGACACTAAAAATCTCACTAGTCGAAGCACGAATCTTGATGTCAAAAGCAATATAATCTTAAGTCCAAACAAGTCGAGGTCAAGCACTTAAACTATCATTGAAAACTTTGGGATATCAATTAAATCCCTAAATAGTTTCTAAATATGGAGTGTTTATAATCAAATCGAGAGTCTTAACAAACTGAATCTAACAAGCCCAAGATCTCTTGATTCTGACTTTATTTGAACATTCAAATATTTAAAATACATCAGATGATCAAAGGAATCATTTTGAGCCATCTCATGGAGTGGTTTGGATTTTGCATGTATTCACAGAAATGTCCTCCCTCTAATCTATAAATAGCCCATCATTCTTCACATAAGGAGGGCCAAGCTAAAGAGAGAAGCTTGAAAATCCTTCAAAATAATGCCACCACTCGGTCCCGACCGTCGTTGGCGCTTGCCCGTTGGTCGGTACCCGCCCATCCTGTGGTCGTCACCACCATTTGTCGCCACCGCGACGATGATCATAACCGTCGCTGAATTGCCGTATCGATCATCGCCACCATCGTTGGTCATCCCCAGATAACCATCGTCCGGCGCTAACCATCATCGCCGGTCATCCCCATGACCCGCGCTTCCGTAGACCACTGCTGGCGGTTCTGCTGCCGTCGACCCTGCTGGTCACCACCATCGATCGTATCGTCGTGACCGCTGTTGGTCATCACTGACCACCATCACGATCCAGCCAGACCATGCTGGTCGTGTCGACCGGCATCGCGCGGTCATCACCCACGTCTGATTAGTTGTTTGATTATCAACTACCACCAACAATTGTTACAACTGTACAGCATTTTGTTGTTTAATTCTAGGATTCCCATTGTCAGCTCTTCTCATATACAATTTTGTAATCCCATTATCGGAAAAACTTTGTATTCTGAAACAGATACATAGTAAAAGATTTTTACTGGGCTAGGCCCCATGGTTTTTTACCCTTTTTCAGAGATTTTTTCATATAAAAATTTTGGAGTTTTCTTATTCATTCTTCAAACATCTGTATATGTACTGGATTCCACAACAAAGCTAAGGCGTAAACTTTTATTCTGCTGTAACTTATTTTCTAACACGCAATAGTAACATAAATGAATTAATGGTATATCACATAGAATAAATAATACCATATCATGGAGGGAATAAACAAATAAATAATGAAGGCATTATCATAAATTTATAAATTGAATAAATAAATAAATATTATAAGTAAACAAATGATCAATTAATATTCAAATTTGTCCATTTATATATTGATCAGCATTTAAACACTTTCCAATAAAATTCCATTATACAAATAAAAGAGTAAAAATGAGTCTTCCTATAAATGAGCACTAAGAGGCTATTTGGTTGCCCAAAAAAGGAGTGTTGTGTAAAAAAAATATAGTGTAAAATGAATATAATATATTTGATTACTTTAAATTATTTGATTGAAAACTCTACAAATACATAAGTTTATTTTTTTCTTATTTAGTAGAATGAATATAATATAAAGTACTTTTGAGACTAAAGGTGGTGGTTGTTGTTGTCAGCAATAAGGGTTAACACCAACGATAATGAGCGGTCGTACGGTAGCAACGGTGACAGTTGGAGACAATCGTGTGCAGCGGCAGTTTTTTAGGTGATAGCGCGTGGGTGCCCGGTGGTGGCGCAATGATGCCAAGAGGTGGCACAGTGCAACAGTGGTGGCCGGAGGTGGCAAAGCTGGTGGTCAGTGGTCGGTCTTAGCGGTTGTAAGCTACCAAAGAATGGATGGTGGAGGAGGTGGTGTACGACGATCAAGCGGCTTTAGTGAACAACGGTGGAGCTGGTTCTCACTTTACACTAGCAATGTATTTAAAATTAGCCTAATTTAGATGAATTTTAAATACATCATAAATCAATACATTCAATACATATACTATACTTTTACTTTGCTACTAAACACTTAAAAGTTAAACTCCATGTATTTGATTTACACTCCAAATGCATCCAACCAATTAGCCCCTAAATCTCTTTTTTCATACTTTAAGTATACTAATTATCATATGCTATAAAATTGATGATAATAAAGAGTTTAACTTTATAGTTTTACTAGAAAATTCTACACACACACATCTAAATGAAAAGAGCACGAAAGAAGTATAAATTTTTTATATGAAGAATCTATAAAAGAAAAAAAAACTCATACATACTATAAAAATAAGATAATTGGGTATGTATTGTGATAGTTGGTGATAATGATTAAATGATAACAATTACGTAATGATGACAATCTACTGATCATTAGCTTTAAATTTTAAATGGAACTCTCAAATATATAGGATCTCTTCAAACTCTAGACTTACTCTCTTCATGTGGAGAATGTGATTCTACTTATAGTATTTAAGAATAGCATTTTGATTATTTTAGCCAAGATCTAAAATTATTCTATCATACAACTTGTATTGATTGTGTAAATCACAGATATGTCATTCAATATGAAGTGCCTTCATAACATTGGAATTAAGTGATTTCAATCTTTTTAGATTTCTCTCATCGAGACACTCATTCTAATTATAAGTTAGTTATTCATTTAATGTGTAAAAATTTTTAATTATATTTCAATTACTTGGTTTGAGCACATTTGGACTCAGATATATTGAAATATTCAATTCAACTATAACAATGTTGAAATTAGAATTTATATGATCATGAGTTTAATAATGCAAGTTTCCACTTCAATAATTGCATCGAGATTCATGCTTGATTAGATACATTTTCTTATTATTTATCATTTTCCTCGATATATTTAAAAGTCAAATCCTATGACATCTAAAAATAAGTAATAAGCTTTTGAAATAATTTTTTTATATAAAATTGTAATTTTTAAAATTATATGGTGGAACAACTCCTTGAATATCAATATAGATCTTTCCTTTGAGTCGCAAACTAAGTATTTTATATGTAATCATAATTTATAGTGCATCCTTCAACAAATGTCATGAGAATATAATTGAAGCTTAGCAGTGCTTAATTTAAAATTTTTGAAGATACATAGAGAAAGAATATCCATCAAATAATCAACATCAATCAAAATTTTAATAAGATTCATATTAGTTCTTCAATTCTAGCTAAGATGCTAGAGAATTATGATATGTATAAGAGATTCATTCAAAGTTAGCATCAACAAAAATAATTTAATTTTTAGCATATTTTTCTATGCATGAGGATAAATAGGTTGTTGTAGCATTCCTATAATAGTATCAATGACCTCAACAAGTTTTTTAAAAAGACTTGGATGAATTTTTTTTATTTTTTAATGCTAATGATTTATAGATTATTTTTTATAAATAATCTTTCAGGTGATATTTATGTATCTAACGTTCAATCTCTTGCTTTAAATGCCACCTTTTTTATTGAATATCATTTTAATTGATAAATATGAAAATATTTGAATTAATCTCTACTATTTATATTTTTAATGCTTTTAGTCGCTTGAAGTGTTAAGAATTCTAAATATTCACTTTAAATGTATTTATTGGCATGTATAATCAGATGATTTATGATAAATTTAATGGGATTGACATCTTTATTATCTTAATTGTTCCTATTTTTTTTATTGGACTACGAAAATGGATAGTATGCATGTGATGGTGATATCATTGATGAGCTATATAAAATAAAGGGAAATTTACATACATACCACGCAATTCTTCTTCATTTACATATTTCACACTCAAACTTGAATATTTACAAAACTAGCACTTTCCCTATGCTCAAAAAAGTGCATTTCTCTTGAAAAAAGTAACAAGGGTGGTATTTTTGATGTAATAATAAAGATTTAGGTGCTATTTAAGTAAAAATTAAAGTTTGGGTGTGAAATACGTAAATTCATAAGAATTGCGTGGTATGTATGTAAATCCCCCTAAAATAAAGGGAAATTTACATAAAAATGAGGTCCCTATTTAATACATCTATACATTATAAGCTACATATAAGGACATGCAAGTTGCATATGTAGTTGCTTGCATCCTTCTATCTAATCGGGTCGATCTTTGGGCTCTTTCTCTTAGTGCCCTGATTAATACTTATGTGTTGCAAGGTCACATGCATTCATTCAAGTATGTATGTGCCTGTATTATGGGCACCCATGCATGATTGATATGACCCTGAAAATTCCACTAGTTGAAGCACGAATCTTGACGTAGAAAGCAATCTGATCGTGAATCAAGACTAACCGAGATCAAGCGTTTATTATCAATCGACTCTTGACGTCATCGGGTAACACTCTGACAAACAACATAGGATAAGTCAAAGGTCGTGGACTTCCCGACCTCTTCCATACGAGGTTAACGTCCGGGTAACGACAAACAACCTGGATAGGTCAAAATTCTTAGCGAAAATGTTGGGTAACACTCTCACAAAACAACTGGGATAGGTCAAAAGGTCGCGGTGGACTTCTCGACCTCTTCCATATAGGTTAATGTCATCGAGCAAGACTCGACAACAACTTTATGATAGGTCAAAAGGTCGCGGTGGACTTCTCGGCCTCTTCCACACAAGTTAACATCATCGGGTAACACCCTAACAAACAACCTCGGATAGGTCAAAAATACTCAGCGGATTTAATTCAATCTCTTCCACATAGGTTGCGTCATGGGTAACACCACGACAACGGATAGGTGAAAAATACCGGTGATTCAATTGACCTCTTCCACAGGGTTAACGTTATGGGTAACTCTCGATAAACAACACCGGATGGCAAAATCATCAACGGATCTAATTCAACCTCTTCCATACGGTTAATGCCATTGAGTCACACTCACAACAACCGGATATGTCAAAATCCTCATCGCCATCACCGCCGACTACGTCACATATCGACGGCAATTTTCGCCGGTCACGCTTATCGCCGCGTTTCATCTCGCTACCACAAGCACCGCTGATTATTGCCGCTGGCCAGCACGCTGACCACTTATCGGCCAACCATCAGAATCACGACGCTGATCTTAATGCCATCGCGACCATCACCGGCAATCTTCACCGGTCACCACCATCATCGCCGAATATCACCGACGCTGGCGCCACGCTGACTACGTTTCCAGCATTAGCTGGCCAGTCCAACTTCATCCGACTCATTGCTGCTGACACTACTGCCACTATCGCCGGCAATCTGATCACTACTATCGCCGGTATCTCCATTACTGATGCGATCGCCGCTGACCATCTCCGCGTTGCATCGATTAACCGCCGGGCTCCAACCACTGTTGCGGACTACTGCTGCCGGTCACATCATTTATCATCAGCATTTTTTTGGTCACCAATATCGCGGTCATCCGCTGATACTGACGCGTTTAACGTTGACGCCGATTGGTTGCGACCACTTTCCGGCCATACTATAATGGCCGGCTGACATCAGAAGCTACTACCATCGACCATCGATACCAGGCCACCACCATCATCGCCGGTCATCCCGGGCTGCCGACGTATTACCACGTTGGCCATTATCGCATTGCTGGTTAATCACTTGCCGGCCTTAACCATCAGGGTCCATCAGCTGCCGTCATCGCTGCCCATCGCCGGCATCTCAGGCTACCAATCGTTGGTTATCTCGCCAACCACGAAGTCACCGCATTAACACCGTGTGGCCACCATCGTATCGCCAACCCCGTCGGTTATCGTATCCTTGATCGCCTCCAATCCCGGACGGTCCGACGAGTACAGTTGACGCCTCTTTCGAGAAAAAACTGTAGACATGACGTATGTACCGCGAGCCTTGATAGCCTCCAAACCCGGATGATCCGGAATGCAGTACGCGCTCTTTCGAGGAAAAGCGTAGACCGACGTATGCATCTGAGCCCAACCCAAACGCGGTCCGACGAGTATAGTTTCAAGAGAAAACAGAACGATGTATGTACCGCAGCTTGATCGCAACCCGGACGGTCCGACGAGTACAATCTCTCTTCGGGAAAATCAGACAACGTATGTATCGCGGGCGACGCTCCATACCGGTTGGTTCGACGAGCATGATCTTCGAGGAAAATTGTAGACACGACGATACGGTGACCGCTCCAAACGACCTTCTCTCAAAAAGAAGAGAAGGTTCGTTCTCCCTTGGCCTTAGGGGGGTTTTTATAGACTCCTTTTAGAGGCAAAAGTGTAAAAAAGTATCCAAAACTGTCTAAAATCTTCCAAAATCGTTCAAAACTGCTCAAAACCGGTCAAAACGGGTGAAAATGGGCCAAATGGATCATGCAGACGATTTGCGCCATGAGCTCGCTAACTGACGCATCATTCCATATGACGGCTCCCGCCACTCTGAAACTCGGCCAGACTCCGGCCATGAGTGAATCAGGCGAATACCAGTTTCATCCGTGATACCAGCTTCTCGCCTCCTGACTCCACTACCCGCGATATCCCAGGCCGACTCCACGCTGATTGAAGCTCATACATTTATTCATGTCTCATTCCGGCCAGCATTTCAGAAATCACCCTCAAAATGCATTCCAACACTTTCTCCATTCTCGACCCACTCTGGCTAATAAACCTTTCTTTTCAAACCCGAAATCGCGGTGACCATAAGAATCTTGCACCTCTCATGGTAATCCAAAAAATATGTTCTCTTAAAATGTATGGTTAACGGACCCGCAAATTTCATTGAAGAATCTGCTATTTTCAAATATTCGGCATATATATTATTGGATGATTGAGATAATATCATCCAAAAATATGGGGGCAACTGATATGACCCTGAAAATTACACTACGGCACGAATCTTGAGAAAGCAATCGATCGTGAAATCAAGACTAAGATCGTTTATTATCAATCGACTCTTAAACATGGATACAAAATCGAAATGGCTCGAATAATATAACACCAAGATATCATAATTCCGACATCATTTAAGCATTCAAATACACAAAATACATCATATGATCAAGGGGATCATTTTGGGTCGTCCGATGAAGTGAAGTGGTACGGGTTTTACATGTATTTACAGAGACGCCACTCCTCCAATCTATAAATAGCCCCTCATTCCTCATATGAGGAGAGCACAAGCAAGAGAGAGGAGAGAGTTCTAAAGATCCTCCAAGCACAATCGTGCCGCCACTGACGGCCGCCAATCCGCCACCCGCCGTTGATCCTTGTCGCCAATCTTCGCTTCCATCAATGAACTTCTACCACATTTCTACAGTGATTGTCACTGCCAGATTGTTCCTGCATTTAAGAATGTTTTCGTGATTTCCACTGATTGATTGCTCACCATCATTCGCTTACTGAATACAACCTGACGGCTCACATAGTTGTTCCTTTCTCATATACAATTCGTAATCCCGATCGGAAGATCAGAAATAGATACATAGTGGAAGTTTTTTCGCAGGTCCCATATTTTTCCCTCTTTTCGAGGTTTTCACGTAAAATTGAGTTTTATTGTCACTCTTAAATACATGTCTATTGATTTCACAATTTAAGTGAAGAAAAACTTTTACTCAACCGTAATTGATTTTCTAGCATGCAACAATGATAATTAATTAATTAAGTACATCGATTCATTTGGTTCATTGGTAACGCAATAGGGTCCTATTTCTCGGTGATCGGTAATGGTAGGTATCTTCATTATTAATAAATTATTTAACGTGCATTTGCCGCGTACAAGACGTATATGCCTTTTCCTTGCATAAATTGAATCTCGCCGACCAATGGGCTTCCATACTTTTTCTAAACAAATGTATCAATTTCATTTTCATGCATGAAAAAGGGCAGAGGCGAGTTCATTTTATCAATTACCATATATAAATGCTGCCTCTCTCTCTCTCTCTCTATATATATATATATATATAATTCATGCTTTAAAATGTATGTAAATTAATTACTATCAGACCGTCTCTTTCGGTTGATGTCAAGTTGATCGATATTTGACCTTCCCATCATTTCATTGTGATGGGAAGTTCTGTGTTAAGTGGATAAAATGGTAAGTTGTTAGATCGACATGCATTAGGCTAGCATGCATGCACTATCTACCGACTTATATTGCAATCAACCCCTAATTTTAAAATGAATTTTCATCTATATATATATATATATATATATATATATATATATATATATATATATATATATGTTCTTGAATGATTATGTATTATGTAATTAAATATATTAATCATAGATGTTTAGACTTAAACTCTTTCGTTTTTTTATTTAAAATCACAATTAATCTATTATTCATCATATGTTGTACTTACTCTCTTTTTTAAATAAATCAATTTTCAAAATCATCAAAATCATGTCTTTACTACGTGGCAAATAAAATTAATTATTATTATTTTCCTCTAAGATTTCAATTCGTTCCAACATTTAGAGGTGTGTTGTTATACCATATAACTTCAAGGGTATATGAAATCACTTTTTAGAAGAGCTCATGCTAAGCTTCTATTGACCTCCAAATATGTGTCATAAGTCGGGTCAAGCTCACAAGTCAAATTCAATGGACTTTGGAGGTGACAGTGCGCAAATAGGGGTTCAAAATGTACTTGACATCACTGAAAATGATTGAAACGACCTTCAATCGGCGAACGAACTTCACTGTCATGTTCAGAATGTCAAAATTGATTGAAATATAAATATTGCAAAATCTAACGATCAATCGACAAGGTATCGATAATGATGGTCGCACATAAAGGGGGAAGGCGGATAATGTCCAACAACCTCCATTCATAAATTAATCACGCTTTGAAACATCAAAACTATCAAGAGACCGCTTAATTCCAGACGAGTGCAAATGTCGATTTGAAGTACAACACGTAAATCGGTACAAATACACAAGATGTCGCTAAAATCAAGTCAAATGACCTCCGATCGACGAACGGACTTTGCCACCAAGTTCAGAACATCGAAACTAGTCAGAATATAAATATTGTATGACTTGATGATCAACTGATCAAGCGCACAAGTCGTCAACGCCCCTGCACATATATCGAAGTAAGGAGGTACCGACGCAAGTCAAACGACCTCCGCTCGTGAAATTGATTACGCCATTAGCTTCAAAATATCGAAATCTATCGAATAAGATTATTCATACTTAATTCGACAAGTCGAACGTCCGAAGTAAAGCGGCGTCGTATTGAAATCACCTTTGACGCCGATTTGAACCAAACTCCTCCGACATAAACGACTACACCGCCATTTGAAACATGGGAATAACCTTTAATTGATATTTATATATTGATCATGTGATTTTATAAGCATAAAATTCATATTAAGAATGATTAAGCAATAAAAAAAAATCAATTTAATAACCTAAATCTAATCCTAGCCCTAAGAGAACCGGCCGGCCCTATTCTCCTTCACGCGTGACCCGAGCCCTAGCCTCCCTCATGCGATAGCTCTCCCTCATGCACCAAACCGAACGGCTCCTACCTCACCCGAGCCGAACTCCTCTTCAAGCACGCAGGGAAGGCAAACCGAGCGCATCGGCCTCCTTCACGTGAGCCAACCCTCTCCTCCTCCATGGTTCGAACTGTTCCTCCTCTTCAACCTTCTTTCCCAACCAGGGGACACCTGAGCCCTTCTATTCGCACGCAGAAACTGAAACCTCCTTCTCTGATTCTCTCCTCCAAACTGTCCTTCTAATCTGATTCTTCCTTAATCCGAAAATTATTTTCCTATTTCCTTCCTCGCTCCAAAACTGAAAACCCTTTTTCCTCACCTTTACAAATCTGAATTTCCTCTCTTCACCTTACCCCCAATCCGAAATTCCTTTATTTTTTTCGCATTTTCACCAAAACTGAAAATCCACTTTCAAATTCTCTCATTTTCTCAATTCAAAATTTCCACCTTTTTCCAACTGAATTTTGACTGTTTCATGATCTCCTTTCACAACCGAGAAGAACATCGTCAAGAAGTTCTTCTTCGATTGATCGACTCGTCGCATTTTCCTTTCAATCTTTGATTCACAATCAGGAAGCAACATCAAGGATGGATTCTTCTTCGATTTCGATCGACTTCATATTATCCTTTCAATCTCGCTTGCCAACGGAGAAGCAACACTATCAAGAGGCGAGTTCTTCTTTCGTTTTGGTATCGATTCTCGATCACTCTCCATTTCACTTCACCACAAACTGAACAACATCAAGGTTCTTCTCATTTTCTGGTGACTTCGCACATTATAAAGATCAACAAAGAGATTTAGCCAAGAAAGAACGCCTTTTGATGATATATATATATATATATATATATATATATATATATATATATATATATATATATATATATATATATATATATATATATATATATATATATTCTCTCTGTGTGTGTGTGTGTTCTTTCAGAGTTTGAGGCCGTGCTCAAGAGTGACGAGAAAAATCGTGGTATCAGACACCGCCGCTAGTAGAGGCGCAGTAAGCCCAATATCTTAAATGCTCCTCCTAAACGAAATACTACCAAAATTTTATCTAATTTTTAGACTTAGAAAAAATGAATATATAGCATTTGTTTTCCTTCAGTTTGAAGGCTCGTGCCGCTCAAGGGCGCGAAAAAGAATCGAGAAGTGTCAAGACACACACGCTCATAAGAGCGCATCGAGAAAGCCAAAATACTCCCGATGTAACCCCTACACGGGGATGATGCCGAAAGGCTGTCAAAATTATGTCAAATCTTTTTACTTAGAAAAATTAGAGAGTAAATGAACTAACTTTAGAATGCTAAGTCAGGAAACCTACAACTAAATCTAAACTAAAAGCATCAAATAAAAAAGGGGAGGAAAGTAAAATGACATACAACAAACACATAAGTAAAATAAGAAAAAAAAAAGAAGAGAGGAAAAGCATTTATAAAACCTATTTAAGCAAGTTGAAAACCTTCCCGAAGTGCGAATTAAAATCCTTCCCCCTCTTTCTCGAGCACTCTAAACTCAAGCAAGTGCTATCTCTTAGCTTTATTTAGAGGGATTTGGTGAAGTAATCAGTGGGTTCTCCTTTCTTGTAAATTTCTCAAAATTAAATAAGCTTTAATTGAAATTTAGGAAGACTAATACTAAACTCATAACAAACTAGCAATAAACTTAAAGTCTATAAAATTTAATATGGAGTTAAGGATGAATCCAAATTGGGTTTAATAACTCTTATATGAATATGGACGTGATTACTATGCTAGTTAATAAGCATGAGTAGGGCTAAAGCAATAAACACTTAAATCGGCATAACTTATCAAAAGTGATGTAAATTGAACATAATTAAGTTGGGAGAATTACAAAAACTCAACAAGTAAACTACGTGCAAGTAATATTTTAAACTACAATCTAAATCAAAATATCTTCTTCGTGATCAGAACTCTTGACAAGGCATGAAGATGATACTAAATCAAAATCTATAAAAATCATAGGGCTTCCTTCAACCAAAAATTAAAGAATTTCATTCTAATTATGATTTTCAAAATCAATGAATTCATTAATTAGGTGAAATTAGCTAAGCTATAAACACCTGCATTTGCTCGAACATAGAGATTTGGAGTACAAATTTTAATGTCTAAAAAGGCTGCGTAGGTGAAGTTGGAATTAGAAAAAAATCTAAAATTAATCTCATAAGTCAGAAATAAAAATTGCCTAAATTCTTAAATACACCTACATGGGCCCCAACACTATGCTGAATGCTTAAATTTAAATGTCTGAGAATCTTGTGCGGGTTGCTTCCCGGTTTAGTCTTAGGATTAGGTCCGGGTTAACAAAATCTAAAAACCTATAATAAGAGTTTCAAATCAGTAAAATATCTAAGAAATTGATTCTGTCATGTGACAGTAGATCTAATCCTCTATTAGCGGCTAAATATAATTGGCAGGATCTAAAGCTCTTAAACATATTCAAATTAATGAATTTTTCTAATCAAATTAACTCAAATTAAGTAACAATCTAAAACTGCTTAAATGAAACTATATCATTAAAAACTTAAATCAAACTCAATTCATCCACCTTTCATAATTGTTTGTCGAGGGTGACAAATTAAGAAAACTCTAGCTCATAAAGGAGCCAATGTCAAATCAAATGTTCTACTATGCTCACTCTCAACTGATCTCATGCCAGTAAGGACGTGGTCCATATCCTCTAACTATTTGGCTTTACCAGTAGGCTCTACAGATGAAGCATTTACGACTAGAGTCCTCTGATGGGGTGGTTTGGCCAGTCAGGCTTCATTATATTACGATCACGACCATAGCCTATTTGCTCTCCAATGGCTCTGCCCTTTGAGTTGTGAATCATAGGGTATACTTGATAGAGAAAACAACCCTCTATTAGCTATGGTAGATTTAAGACTATCTCCATAGATAAACACCACCCCAGATCTACAAATATTTCTTGGATGAAGTAGCATGTGTTGAGCAAGGATCCTTCGTGTCATTGACTACCTCCTACTAAGTAAACTAGGGACCGCGACTTCCCAGGATGACATAACCATGAGATCTAGATCAAGCACATCATCATTCCCCCAACCATCTTGTTTAAGCTGAAGTTATGAATTTCATAATCATAAATTCTAAAACTCTATATGCTGCTACTATACGCTATGCATTTGAGCGATCTAAACGACTAGCCTTAATCAAAAGTTCTCTCTCACTTATTGAAAGGGGTAATTAACTATAGGGGTGTGGGCTCCGAAAATTTATCACTGATCTCTTGACAAATTGAATTGAAGAGAGTGATTTAAGGTGTCAATGAAATTTTTAGAAGGCATATGGAATAGTAGATAAGACACTACCTAGAGATTTCATCCTCATTTGGTGAGGACTTTAGATCTGGTTCTAGATTTCTAGCACAAGCTTATAGTTAATTACCCTCTCTCAAGTTAGAGAGGACTTTCGACAATGGTTAGATCGCTTAACGCAAGATATGGAAGTTTCAAAATTTTAGATTATGAAATTCATCATTTCAACTTAAACCAGATGGTTGGGAGAATGATGACGTGTCCGATCTAGATCTCATGGTTCTGTCATCCCGGGCCATCATGGTCCCTAGTTTACTTAGTCAAAGGAGATAGTCGACCCAACCTGACCGAAGGATCTTCATCAGCAACACATGGGTTACGTCATCCAAGAAATCCTTGTAGACCTGGGGTGGTGTTTGTCTAAGGAGACAAAGTCTACCTTAGTTGATAGAGGGCTATTTTCTCTATCAAGTATACTCTATGATTCACAACTCAAAGGGCAGAGCCATTAGGGAGCATACGGGCGACAATCATGATTGTAATATAATGAAGCCTAACTGGTCAAACCACTGGATCAGAGGACTCTGAACATAACCGCTCAATCTGTGGAGCCTAATGGTCAAGCCACGCAGTCATAGGCCACGGGCCAAGTCCGTACAGGCGTGAGATTGAGAGTGTACATAGTAGAACACTTGATTTAGCATTGGATCCTTAGTGAGCTAGAGTTTTCTTAACTTGTTACCCCTGACAAACAGTTACGGAAGGTGGATAGATTGAGATTGAGTTTTAATTTAAGCTTTTAATGATAAAATTTTATTTAAATAATTTTTATATTGATTTTTAGTTTGAGTTACTTTGGTTTGAACAATTGATTAATTTGAATATGTTTAAGAGCTTATTACCAACTCTATTTAGCTAATAGAGATCTACTATCACCTAATATAATCAATTTCTCAAATATTTCACTTATTTAAAACTTTTATTATAGGTTTTTAAGTTTTGTTAACCCAGGCCTAGTCCTAAGACTAAATCGGGAAGCAACCCGCATAGCTTCCTCAGACATTTCAATTTAAGCATTCAGCATAATGTTGGGGCCCATGCGGGTATATTTAAGACTTTACATAGTATTTGTTTCTCAATTATAAGATTGATTTCAGATTTTTTATTTAATTTTAATTTAGCCGGTGCCGCCTTTTCAGGCATTAAAATTTGCACTTGAAATCTCTATGTCCAAGCACATGCAGGAATTTATAGTTTTAGATAGTTTCACCTAATTAGTGATTTTGTTGATTTAAAAATCATAATTAAAATGAAATTCCTTAATTTTTTAAGGAAGCCCTATGATTTTATAGATTTTAATTTAGTTTCTCTCCTGCTTGTAAAAGGGTCGATCTAGTGGAAATTATTTGAAAGTTTGCACAAGCTTCAAATAAAAATATATTCATTTTAGATATGTGTAATGAATTTATTTTTATTCAAGCATTTGCATATATTTTGAAATATTTGACTTAAAGGAGTGACCGCTATAAGATATGTGCAAGGGCATACTTCTTGCAGTTATATTCATACAAATTTATATGTATAAAGTTCACCCAAAAGAAAGCTTCAAGCCTCTCTAATTTTATTATTTAAGTACTTTTCACATTTTCTACAATAAGAGTTACTATACTCAATTCAAATTCATTTTTAACTTCATATCATATTCCCTATTTATTTGAAAATTAAACTTCAAATTTATTTCAAGTTTGTTATGAGTTTAGTATTAACTTCCTTAAGTTATACTTGCATTTAACTTGAGTATTCACATTTGCTTGAACAGATTAAGCAATGAATCAAGCACTCATTTAGCAATAAATTAAGTGACTAAATTCACCTTCACTTAGTACATTTTCATAGAATAATAATATTTATTGAGCACATTGCCCTCTATTATTACTTTAAGGTACATGTGAACTCCACATGCCCTTTTCACTTTATTTTATTTTAAGATTTTATGCTTCACCAATAATTTAATATCCAGTTAATTTTAAATTGAAGTTTTAAAATTTTGATAAAATTTTAGCAACCTCGCAGCATCATCCCCGTGTAGGGGGCTACATCGGGAGTGTTTTAGCTTTCTCGGTATGCCCTCATGGGCGTAGCGAGTGGTGTCTTACGACACCGCAGCCGATTTTTCATCTCGTTTTGCCCTCATGAGCACGATGAGTCCTTCAAACCTAAAAGAACACATACATTACAATATATATTCATTCCCTCCTTTTTTTTTTCTAAGTCTAGAAATTAGACAAAATTTCGAAGATTTCGCCAAGATTGACATCCCCGCGTCTACATCGACTATTTGCCTACATCACGAACGTTTTGGACTCTACCGACATTTAATGATACCGATAAGCATAACGGACCTCAATCACGTGATATATATATATATATATATATAGATATATATATATATATAGATATATATATATATATATATATAGATATATATATATATATATATATATATATATATATATATATATAGATATATATATATATATATATATATATGCAAATAGTCATTTTGGCGATTTTAGCATGGGTCACATCGATGATTTTGGCTTAATCGACATGCCCAGAATGAAGAGTGTGCATGATACGACATCTCGTCGATGCATGACGAGGTCTTCGAACCTGCATAAAGACAAACATATGCATATACATATATAATTTCCATATTCACATCACACATCCCCAACTATTTCACTATATCATTTACATTAGAAGAACAATAGTTGAAGGAATGAGTATTGTGATGATTGTGATGGACAAGCAGCCTTCAAGATCCACATTTATTTCAGTTGAGGCTCCTCTCTGTCTCTTCCTCTTGAGTATGAGATGATAAGCTTTTGACTTAATATTTTTAATATGTTTAGCCCTCATTTCATGACAGAAAAGTTCAACTTTGAAATGTTGGCAGTCCTCTTCAAAGTGAACTTCCACTACTAGAAGGTTGTTCTTGATCTCTTCTTAAATAATTGCTTTCATGAAGTTCCCCAAACTGAAAGTCATCCATGATCATACCATGAGCAGCCATCTTAGAGCTAAGTCTTTCTACGGGATAAAGAACTACTATTTGGTAGAGGATGAAAACTACACGTCTTGCAAGTGTTGGAGAGAGCCCATATGAGTTTGCAACCTAAGAAATATCACAATATTCTTCTTCCAATGTCTGCTACCTTGCACCAATTGTTAGTCGATAATACAATGTCAGACCAAGAAGTTTTATCTCCCTTTGTAAAGCTACAACTACCCTCATTCCGAAGAGATGACGGAACGCATCACGACATGCATCATGGACGTAGGCGGCATACTGGTCGTGCTTCTCCACCGCTCTCATGATCTTCGGCTACGCCGCCGGGGGGAAATGCCGCTCCAACGATTACAGTGGCCTTGAACTCGTTCCGGTTTCCCCGCCGACCTTCCATCATTCTTCTTTCTACTAGACGGAGCACAGTTTGTCAATTCGCTTGCCGACTTCTGATAAGGCCAGCGAGAGTGGCTTGTTTTTTTTCTTTCGGACTCTTCATGGGAGTGTCGGCAGCGTGTTTCATGCTTCTCAATGATACGGAGACAAGCTCTCAAAGCTTCTACAGCCCTTTCTCGAACACCTTGGGTGGGATCCCTCAATGTAACCCATATGGCTCTACAAATTCAGGCACATGGACATTGAAAATTGTAGATGCATTTTCAACCATTTCCTTGAGGATAAGAACAACAGCAAAACGAAGGTATTCAATTCTATCTCCATGAAGCCAATCAAGAGCATTTTTTTATCTGCCTCCTCACATCATCTGCAGTCATTGCTCTGCTAGCTCTAACTAGATATTTTCAGCAACACGACGGGGTGGCAGCCATGGCTTCAGGTTTCTAGTTACTTAGGGCAATCATGGCATCCTCGAAAATTAGAGAGAGGGAGAGAAAGAAATGGAGAGATGAGAGAGAGGGATTTTTTCTTGGATTTGTTCACTGACATTCCTCCTTTGATCCTCGTCGTTGCTTGCAGTTAAGAGCTAGGAAAAGAAGAGAGCGAAGAGAGCGGTTTCCTATGGTTTTCTTTGTGTCTTGCAATTTTGGAATCAAGAGGGAATGGTTTCTAAGAATCGAACAAGCTTGCGATTCAAGGAAAAATTGAACCAATGGAATGAGCGATTCACAGGCTTTTTAGGGCTTAATTTGAGTTATTAAAATTAAATAGAAATTTTAAATTAATTTCTTAAGCATTTAATTAAGCTTGATATGAGTTTTATGCCAACATAATTAGATAATCAAAGTATATATCAATCTTAGGTTATTCTAATGTTTCGGACTCAACGGCATAGTCCGTTTCACAATCGAAGGTCATTTGGTCGTTTCTAAAATTGAGTCCATTTCGCCTAAAAAATAATGTTGCCACTTTCGACGCCGACATTCACAATGCACTTGTCCAATTGAGTGTAATAGTCTTATTTGATATATTTTGGTTTCGCTAACTACAATCAATTTCAAAACGGAAGTCATTTGGTTTCTGCAGATCCCGACTTCGATATGCATGCAGGCGCATTGACGACTCGAGAACTTGATCAGTTGATCATCAAGTTATGCATTATTTATATTCTAAGTAGTTTCGGTGTTATGAACATGATGGAGAAATCCGTTCATCGATTGGAGATCATTTGAGTTGATTTTGATGACGTCCTATAAATTTCAGCCTCAATTTGCACATTGTCATTTCAAATCATTCAACATTTGGACATACTCATCTGAATTGAGCACAGAAAGTCTCGTTTGATAGTTTTAGGTATTTTAAAGCTAACAGCTTGATCAATTTCATGAATGAAGGTCGTTTGGTCATCATCGTAGCTTCCCGACTTCGATATTCGTGTCAACACATTGATAGCTCGAGCACTTAATTGATTGATCATTAGATTTTGTAGTATTTATATTTCGATCAGTTTCGATATTCTGAATGTGACGGTGATGTTTGTTCACCGATCGGAGGTCATTTCAAATATTTATGATGACGTCCAAAGTATTTTGAGCCCCGATTTACGCAATGTAACCGAGAATGCATGTATTCGACTTGTGGGATGACGACATGACCATATGGAGGTCAATAATACTGCCCAAATGTGATTCATGCGTGGAGTGAGTCGTTTGTTGAAATCTGATTAATTCTTTGGGCCAGGCCATCAGAACTTGGCTCCTTGACTTGATTGTAATAGCTACAGACTTTTGATAGGATTTGTTAATTTATCTTTTATTTAGGACATGCTAAATTATGGGATTGACAGTTTGTCAAAATGACTTGTCGGGATAGTTCTTACCACATACTCTGTGATCATTTTGTTGAAGATCTCTTTCTTTTATGTCCTTGCATATTTGAGTCTCTTCCAACCCTAGCTTCATACTTGGTTGGGTTTAATGAAGGAATTGATCTGCTTATTTTGATAAAGGACTCCATTAGGGAATTGGTTTATCCATGCTTGGTCGAATCTGAAATTCCTTCTGTCCTAGCTTTAAGCTTGACAGACTTGAAGAAGGCCTGACCTAATTTGTCCACATTGACTTATCAGGAACTGTATGCACTCCGTGAATCATGTGCTTGCTGCTTTGAAGGATTCATTGAAGGGTGCACACAAATGACACAGCCTCTTGGCTTATATAGGGTCAATGTTGAGTTATCAGTCTAGTAATGTGTGCTTTAACAGACTCAACAATCATAAAATTCTTTTAGTTCGGCCATCAACTTTATATGAACTATAGAATTGCTTCCTCGGTTATGTACTTTCTACTTTAACGGACTTGATGAGGAAATTGGCTTTGATCTGTGCTTTGAGCTTGATCAGATTCTTTGAGAATAAATTGAGATATCACCCTACGGGCAATATATAGATTGATTTGAGGCAGCCCTAAATTGAGAGTTTCTTCAGATTATCTTAATCTATCGATCAAGTAGAAAGATCTCTCAGATCCTAGTTGCTTATAATCACTAAGTTGGATCTGGTTTGAGATTGAATAGCTGTCATCATTAGGCGGCGGAGAAAGGAGGAACGATGCTTTTTTCTATCGTTAGTTGCGATTTTAGCTTTTGAATGGTACACAGAATTGCCAAATGATTTAGTTAAAATATTTGCTGAATTAGAGACTATATTTGTGAAGAGGTTCGCCAGTGCAACCGAGAAAATAATAAACACTGACCTTGCTTTGCTGAAAAGGAGGAAAGATGAGTCAGTGACAAAATTCATAAGTCGTTGGTGCAACCTAAGTATGAAGTGCGAGCAACAATTGGAAGAAGAACATGCGATCCAATTGCTAAAGGGCAATATGGATGATAAAATGGCACCGTTTCTATGCATGGCTTTGATTGCAACATTCCAAAACTTGCTCGATAGAGTGGCTAAATTCAAAAAATTGAATCGCCCTAAGTCTAAAGTCTATGTAGATAAAGCAAAGAGAAATAAACCTTTAGACTCAAGAAGAAATGAAATTCATGCCGCTTACTATAGCTTAAATGGTGAAAAGCGGGTGATATATAATGTCGATAAAGAAAAGCAGTCGATGTACAATGATGATAAGGGTATGAAGCTTGTCTATTCTAATCCACAATCAAAATTGGTATTGGGAGGTAATGATAAACCTTGGAATATTTCAAGTGGTAGGAAGCCTCCAAAACAAGCAACAAGAGATGAGGAGCAAATGCGACCATCTCTTAAGAAAAGATGAACAAAGATTATTTCTTCAGATGGAATAGTGTGGCTAAATTATTTCGGCAAGCAGTCAAAGCTGGTCTATAATTACCAAGAATTAAAAGGCCTGAAGAAGTTGATCAAGTTAGTAATTCAAATTACTATCCCTATCATCGGATGATCAGTCATCCTATCAAAGATTGTTATGTCTTTAAAGATTGGCTAGAAAGGAAGTACCGGCGAGGTGAATTTACACTATCCGACAGTATTCTAGTCAACCCTAAAAGAGAATCTACAAAGATGATTACGTCCTCTTTCGTAACATTCATCAAAGACAAATAGAAGGAGAAATCAATTTAGACTAAAGAATGGTAAACAGTAGTCTCCAAAAAGAGCATGAAAATATTGAAGCAGCTAAAAGATGTCCCTAGTGTTAAGTGGAAATCACCATTTGAACCTATATTAAACTTAAGAGAGATGCCTACAAAAGTATTTGGGCTTCTCAGCGGCATTCTGATAAGGCCACTTCATCACAGCATGAGAAGCAGTCTACTAAACGCATGCCTCATAAATTAAAGAAGTTGGCTAAGAAAAAGAAGACCAATAAGAGAATTATAACTCAAAAGATCATTAATAATTTAAAAGAGTATCACCAGCAGTCAAGACAACCATTTAGGCCTGCAGACTTCATGCTTAAACTTCGCATTGTTGAATCAGATGAAGAAGATAATAGTGAATTTTGTCCAGTAGAGACATATCAAATCATCCGCGTGATGTCAGATATTCTTCAACATCAGTTACTCCAAAATGACAAGGGTAGTCAGACAAACTCGACCAACCCATCAATATTTTTGTCAAGAAAATAAGAAGAGCTTGAGGAGCTAATATCTAAATTTTGTTTAATAACTCAACAAGATAATAATAGTTCAGATGAAGATCTATATTATTTCGACAGAGAAGAGTCGGACTTATCGATATCATCACGTATGAAACGTATAACGTTGAAAAATGTGCTAGCCCTTTTGGCCAATCTTCCAAAATAAGAAGGAAATTTGAAGAAACTACCTCTTCAGAAGAATCTGAGCAAGATAAGGTGATTCAAGTTTAGTTGAGAAGTGGTAAAGGTTTACCACCTTCATCAAAGAAAGGAAATCCAAATAAAGATAATGGCAAACAAATTGAAGTCAACGAGGATACTATTCCTATAAATCCTAGAATAAAGCCTAAATTGAGTGAGAAGATATATTATAATATTATATCACTTCTGAGAAGAGATGCACATAGTGGTGCGTGGCTCTCTTGATGTCAAAAGATATCAGAAACATTGTCTAGGAGCTCTCAAGATGCGGAGGTTATGAAGCTTACTTTGCTGAGAAATGCATGATCGAAGCATTGCAAACTCAAGATCTCCCAGTAATCACATTTTATTAGGAAGGCCTTATGTTGGGGATAGCAGATCACAACCGTCCTCTATATATTATTACAGAGAGTGATGGCATCTCGATTAGCTGAATATTAATTGATATAGGTTCTTTTATCAATCTCATGAGCCTAAAGGTATTAAGAGGATTATCACTTGATATCCAACATCTTGGGAGAGATAAGCTAATAGTTCATGGTTTCAATGAAAAATGGCAAAAAACTCTGGTTTTTTATTCTCTCGCTCAAGTTCAGGGATTTATATTCAGAAGCTAAGTTTTATGTAATCGATGTCGATACATCATTTAGAGCTCTCTTGGGTCGGCCGTGGCTGCATGAGTATTGCATGGTCCCATCAACTATGCATCAATGTATGAAGTATCTGAAAGATAAAAAAGAATTTAGAATTCTCGATAAACTATAACTATTCTCCGTCAATGAAGCAAAGATCTATAAAGATGTAAAATATTTCATTCCTAATGAGCCTAAGCTAACAGAGCCTCTTGAAGCGGTAGTATCCACTTCAGGAACTAAAAATTAATTTCACAAAGTGAAAGAGCAGAAGCAAAGAGAAAGAAAGAAGGTAATGCCAACTCTCCCAAAAGCACTTGATTCTACACCTAAGTCAAGAAAATCAGTTCCTCATTTGGGAAGTGACACGGAAGAAGAAGAAGATATGCTTGTCAAACCTAACGGAACTTATAAGCTTTCAAGAAAAGCATAGTATGAAATAAGTGATTCTGATTCAGACTATAATTTTGAATCTACTTATGGAAATAGAGTTCAGATGGCTGCATCAAGGATGATAGCTCACTTGGTAGAGTCAGATGACTCACTCAAAATTATACTCATCCCTCAATAGTACTTCAAAGAAATCAGTCCACTTAAGGTTCATAATATTGAAGAATTGATAACATTCTATGTGCCACCGTTGAGTGAGAGTGGCGGAACAGAAACTCTATTTTATAAATTTGAAGAGTCTCAGCCTCACAATTTTGAGCAGCCTACTCAACATGAAAAATATGATGAGATAGTGTCGACAAGAATACAAATATATTATTCACAGAAATTACGAAGAATGATGCATAAGCTTAGAATTTAAATTGGAACTACTAAATATAGGACTCAAATCTTTAAGAAGATATGGAGTCGAAGAAGTCCTCAAGCATCACAAAGAAGTGATAAGTTTATCACTAAAGGTCTGGGGTTCATTCACAAATCTCATCAAAATAGAGCCTGTTATAATATAATAGAAGCTGGGATTGAGACTAATAATAATGAAGATGATGATTCTCATGAAATTCTTCTTAAAAATGATAAAGAAGTAGAAGTCAAGCCCGCACCTGAAGAACTTGAAGATGGTGTATAAATAGCTACTGTGGATGAACTTAAAGAAATCAACCTAGGAGCTAAAGATGATCCCCATCTAACTTTCATCAGCACCCTTCTGCTTGATGAGAAAGTTAAAGAGCTAAAAATGCTACTTTGTGAATTCAGGGATTGCTTTATCTGGGCATATTTTGAAATGAGCTTATCCCGATGTATTACAAACTATTAAACCAGCATTAAGCAAACTACTAGGTGAATAAGATTGGAGATGAAGAACAGGTAATTGTAGAAACTAAGAAGCTGATCAAAGCAGGCTTCATCTAAGAGGAGAAGTATGTAGACTTGATAGCCAACATTATCCTAGTTAGGAATAAGAATGACCAAATCCATCTCTGCATTGACTTTCGAGACTTAAATAAGGCGTGCCCAAAAGATGACTTTCTACTTCCAATATCAGATCTACTAATGGATAACACTTTCAACTATGACATATTCTCACTAATGGATGGATCATCGGGATACATCAAAATCAAAATGGCATCTGAAGATGAAAAACATACATCATTCAGAATACCTATTGACATATCTACACAGTCATGCCCTTTGGCCTGAAAAATGCTAGAGCTACATACCAAAGAGCCATGACGCGTATTTTCAATGAGTTGATTTACTAGAAAGTGGAATGTTATGTTAACAATTTGGTGGTGAAGAGTTTAAACCATGAAAATCACTTTGAATATTTAAGAATTGTATTAGAAAAATATGATCTTAAGATGAATCCTCTAAAATGTACATTCGGGGTATCCTCTAGAAAATTTCTCAGGTACATTGTACGTCACAGAGGTATTAAAATAGATCCTGTTAAGATCAAGGCAATTGTGGATATGCCTCCACCAAAGAGTTTGCGTCAACTTCATTTTTTACAAGGATAACTCGCATTCAATCGTTAATTTATATCAAACCTATCAGGATGCTGTCAACCATTTGCAATATTAATGAAGAAGAATGCTCCATTCAAATGGGACAGAGAGTGCTAAGAAGCATTCAATAGCATTAAAAGCTACTTGTTAAATCCACCAATCCTTGCAGCGCCTACTCCTAGGAAGCCCCTCATTTTATACATAGTTGAGTTAGAAGAGTCTCTCGGGGCATTATTGGCATAACACAATAAAAAAAGTAAAAAAGACTCTTTATTATATCGTTGAGGCGATTAGCAAAATAAGAGACTCTCCGATAGAAAAGTATTGTTTAGCACTGATCTTTACAGTCCAAAAGCTTTGTCATTATATGTTATCTCACAAGATTACCCTTATCTCAAGGATCGATCCACTAAAGTACTTGATGACAAGACCAGCGTTAATAGGTCACTTGGCAAGATGGGCAGTATTGTTTCTACAATTTGATATCACATACGTTCCGCAGAAAGTAGTAAAGGGACAAGTCTTAACAGATTTTTTAGATGCACATTCTATCCCTACGGACTGTTCTTTTAATGACAATTTATCTAATGAGCAAATTATGCTAATTTATGAAAGAGAAAAATCATAAATTTGAGAAATATACTTTGATGGAGCCTCATCGATCGAACAAGTCTAATATCCACATTTTCCAAGAGCAAGAGTAGGAAACGAAATCATCTTCATAACACCAGAAAGAGGGATAATGAGATAATCATATAGATTGATCGAGGCAAGAACTAATAATGAAGTTGAATATGAAGCATTAATGGCGGGTCTTGAAGAAGCTTTTTTCATAGGCATTCAAAACTTGCATATTTTTGGCGATTATCAGCTTAATATAAATCAAGTACTTGACATCTATAGAATCAACAAGTTTGAGTTAGCTTTCTATCACAAGCGAGTTCTCGAGCTAATAAAGCAGATATCAAATATCACACTAACTCAAGTCTTTGATCCGAGAATGGAAAAGCTAGCAAAATTGGCTAAGAAAATGGCAAGTATGAATGGTGATTACATCATGACCGGCATATTTACTCGACGAGTCTTAGAGCCAGTAAAGTATCAATCCCTGCAGGTAGATAGATTATCAAATCTAACCCAATAAGATGTGACTCAGGTTGCTCCTCATACTCCCCAAAATTAATAAGAAGTTGTACCAAGAAGAGTTAATAATGACATTGCCTCAGAAAAGCAGTGTGAAGCCTTTACGGTAGAAGAGTCACGTGATTGGAGGCAACCCTTCATCGACTACTTTAAAGAAGGAAAATTACCAAATAATAAATAATTGGCAGCTCAAATCAAGAAGAACATGCTACGCTATGCTTTCATCAATAACACTATATACCGTAAATCCTTTGAATATATATGGCTACGATGCCTAAATACAGATGAAATCACCAAAGTGATGGTTGAAGTTCATGAAGGACTTTGTGGTGCACATCAGTTAGGTCCCAAGATGGTAGTAAAGATCAAAAAGATGGGCTATTATTGGCCATTTATGGTGAGATACTATATCAATCATGCTAAGAGGTATCATGAGTGTCAAGTACATGGGAATCTCATTCATCAACCTCCAAATCTATTACACCCAACAATAGCATCCTGACCATTCAAATGTTGGGGTACATACATAATTTGATCAATTGATCCATCGTCGTTAGTTGGACATCGCTTCATCCTAGCAGTGACTGACTATTTCAATAAGTGGGCTGAGGCTACCCTATTTAAAGAAGTTACTGCTGACTGAGTGATCAACTTCTTCACGCATAATGTGGTATATAAATTTGGAGTGCTACGTCGAATAATTTCTGATAATGGCACAATTTTTAAAAGTGCAAAGGTTTATAGATTCGTCGATCGACACAAAATTGATTAGCGATACTCCTCAATATATAATCTAAGAGCAAATGGTTTGATAGAAGATTTCAACAAGATATTGGTCAAACTGCTCAAGAAGATTCTCACTAAAAATAAAAAAGAATGGCATACTAAACTAGTAAGGATCTATGGGCATATCGAACTACCTTCAAGATGCCGACTAAAGCCACTCCCTATTCATTGATATTTGGAACTGAAGCAGTTCTTCCACTTGAAGTTGAGTTGCCTTCACTTTGAGTAGCCATCCAGTACAATCTAACTAAAGATCAAAATGCTCATTTGAGAATGGAGGAACTCGACGCACTTGATGAAATTAGATTGCAAGCTCATCAAAATTTGGAAGTCTATCAAGCAAAGATGTCCAGGGCTTTTGACCATACGATGCAGCCTCAAACATTCAGAAAAGGAGAATTGGTCCTAGTGCTGAGAAGACTAATTATCCCCAATCGAAAATTTGGTAGCAAATTTGAGCCTAACTGGGAAGGCCCTTTTGTCATTGAAAAAGTGTATCAAAGAGGGGCATACCAACTCATCAACCTAAAGGATGAAAGACCAATGCCGCCAATTAATGGTTGATACTTAAAAAAATACTATACATGATGACCATATTCTCGAGATACAATAGAAATCTCCCTGCAAGACAGAGACAATTTTTTTAGATATCTATTTAGGTTGACATCATACTTCATGCTGAGATCCCTGAATAAATATATTTGCCTAAGATGAAAAAATTCCCCTGTTACACAGGAGACATTTTACATTTATATACATAGATGAAAGCAATGCTACATGTTGAAACTCTCTTAAGAGCATATCAATTCAAATATTGATATATTTGCTTAATTTCATTTTGAAAGCTCTTCTAAATATGATTTAGAAATCCCCCTGCAAGACAGGGGGTATTTTTTTAATTTATTTGAGTTAACATCGTGTTATAAGATAAGATACTCAAATATATTCTTATTAAGATTGACTTCGAGCTTTATGCCAAAATCCCTTAATATATCCATAATTATTACTGTTAAGTTGTAGAGTCTTGCAAGAATAAAAGAATTTATTTCTATGCATAGATAACCCTAAATGTCAAGAAATTTATCTCCTAGATTTGCCAACTTCTGGAGATCAAGTCAGAAGAACTCCCAATTTCGTAGGCTTCAATCAATTAAGTTAGAAAAATATCAACATCTACATCCTAAAGTCTAGGACATTGATGGGTTCTAAATGTCAAACTCAATAAGCCCACAAATTACTGAGTTGTTGATGCTCTCATCCTCAACAAGCCGCAAGAAAAGATTGTAATGAAAGAGCCCACGTTCATCAGTCTGATGACAAAATCACCAACCCAGTACAATTTAAGTTGAAGACTCAAGTAGATTCTAAAGGTTGAACTCAACAAGCCTAAATGTAACCGAGTTGTTGATGCTCTGCTCACTCAACAAGCCGTAAGAAAAGGCCGCTGTTAAAGATCCCCTGCTCGTTAGTCCAATGATGATAGTTATTCAATCTCAAACTTGATCCAGCTTAGTGATTACAAGAAACCAGGATCCAAGACATCTTTCTACTTGATCGATAGATCAAGATAATCTGAGGAAACGCCAATACCTCAAATCAATATATATTGCACGTAGGGTGATATCTTAATTTATTCTCAAATGATAAGTCAAGCTAAGCATGATCAAAGTCAATCTCCTCATCAAGTCCATCAAAGCATAAATCACAGGATCGAGAAAGCAATTCCATAGTTCAAATAAAGTTGACGATTGAACTAAAGGAATTTCATGGTTATTCAATCTATTAAAGCACACATTGTTAGACTAAATTGACCTATATAAGCCGGTTGGGTCATCTGTATGTACCCTAATCCATCAAAGCGGCAAGCAGATTCATGGCATACATACACCTTAGTTATGAACAAATCAGTCACCATCAGTCATCGCTTAAAGCTAGGATGGAAAGAATTTTAAATCCTACAAAGCACGAATAAACCAATTCTCTAGTAGAATCCTTCTTCGAAATAAGCAGACCAATTCCTCCATCAAACCCAACCAAGCATGAAGTTAGGGTTGGAGGAAACTCAAATCTGTAATGACATAAAAGAAAGAGATCTTGAGTCATTGATGTAGATATAATAATAGTGTAAAACTCTTATATTATTAAAGTCAATTTTGACAAATCAGTCAAGCTCGTCATTTAGCATGCCCTGAATAAGGCAGCATACTAAGGATAAATCCTATCAAAGCTCCGTAAGCTATTGCAAGCGAAGCCGAAATGATCCAAGTTCTATGGCCAGCCCAAAAGGTCAACCAATTTTCAACAAATGTGACTCACTCCATACATAAATCACATTTGTTGTGGGGGCATTTGTTGACCTTCACATATGTGTCATAAGTCGGGTCAATCCCACAAGTCAAATTCAATTGACTTCGGAGGTGACAGTGTGTAAATCAGGGTTCAAAATGCACTAGACGTCATTGAAAATGGATGAAATGACCTTTGATCGGCAAACAGATTTTGTCGTTGCATTCAGAACATCAAAATTGATTGAAATATAAATATTGCAAAATCTAATGATCAATCAATTAAGCAGTTGAGCTATCAATGTCGTCGCGCATAAAGCGGAGAAATGCGGATCCCTCTCGTTCAAAATTTAGCAAGCTGTTAGCTTCGAAATATTGAAAACTATCAAGTGAGACTATCCACACTTAATTTGGATGAGTCTGTGCAGATGTAGAATGATTTTAAGTGATTGCATGCAAATCATGGCTGAAATACACAAGATGTTGATAAAATCAACTCAAATGACCTCCGATCGACGAACAGACTTCCCCATCGCATTCAAAATGTCAAAATTAATGAGAATATAAATCTTACATAACTTGATGATCAACGATCAAAGCACTGAATCATCTGCGAAAACAAAATGCCTCCATTAGTGAAATTGATTGCGCCATTAGCTTTGAAATGTCAAAATCTATCGAATAAGATTATTCGCACTTAATTCAGACAAGTCTGGGCGAATGTCAAAATCTATATATATATATATATATTGACCATATGATTTTATCGGCATAAAATTCACATTAAGGATGATTAAGCAATAAAAAAATCAATTTAATAACCTAAATCTAATAGCCTAAGTGAAATTGGCCCTATTCTCCTTCGCTGACCGGACCCCACCTCGATAGCTCTAAGCAGCTCCTCCCTCACGGTGAACTCCTCTTCATGCAAAACAACTGTCCCTCTCATTGCCAGCTGAACTCTCCTCCTCCTCCCTCCTGCGGTTTCTGCTCCTCTCTTCTTTCAGCCGCTCCCCTCTCCAAAAGGGGGTGGTTTTTTTCTCATTGTACCCTGAAACCTCCCTCTTTCATTCCATCTCCTCCTCCAAAACAAAAAAGAGTAAGTGATCCTCTCCTTCTTCTCCTTCTTCTTCCTTTTCTTCTTCTTTTTCCAATTCAAAATGACTTCCCGTTCTTCTTCTTCCTCCTCCTTCTTCTTTCTTTTTCTTCTTTCCTTTTCTTTCTTCTTCTTCTTTTCCAATCGAAATTACTTTCCTATTTCCTTCCCCTCTAAAACTAAAACCCTTTTCCTCACTCCTGAATTTCTTCTCTTCACCTTACCCCAATCCGAAATTCCTTTATTTTTTTGCATTTTTACCAAAACCAAAAATCCACTTTCAAATTCCCTCATTTTCTCAATCCGAAATTTCCCCCTTTTTCCAAATCCGAATTTCCTACTTCATTTCGCCGTGATTTCCTTTGTAGCAACTGGGGAAGAACACCGTCAAGAGGCGAGTTCTTCTTTCAATTTTTGGCGACGCACTCCTTGCATTATCCTTCCAATCTTCGCTTCGTTGAAATCGAGGAAACCGGTTCTTCTTTGGTTTCAGCACTCCTCACATTATCATTCCAATCTTCACTTCGCAATCGAAGAAACCAACACCGTCAAGAGGTGGGTTCTTCTTTCGATTTCTGGCATCGCATTCCTTGCATCACCTCTCCAATTTTTGCTTCACCGCAAATTGGGGAAGAACGCCGTCAAGAGGCAGGTTCTTCTCTTAGTTTTCGGCATGCCTAACCCCATCTTTTTGCCGATCTTTGTAATGCATAGAAAAATGAGTCAAAATATGTGGGATATGTGAGTGAATATATATATATATATATATATATATATATATATATATATATATATATATATATATATATATATATATATATATATATGCTTGTATTTCTTTGCAAGTTCGAAAACCTCGTCGTGCTCAAGATGACACGACGAGATAAAAAACCGGCTGTGGTGTCATAAGACAATGCTCGCTACACTCAAGAGGGCATCGAGTAAGCTAACATCTGTTAGATGTCGCTCCCCTAGACGAAATACTGCCAAAATTTTGTCTAGTTTTTAGACTTAGAAAAAGGGGGGAGAAATGAATATATATTGCATTTATCTTCTTTCAAGTTTTAAGGTGTGCTCAAAAGGTGCACGAGATGAAAAACCTATTATTGCAAAGACACCACTCTCATGAGGCATACCGAGAAAGCCATAATCACCCATGTGGGATGATCAGGTCCAAAATTGTGTCAAATCTTTTGACTTAGAAAAAATGAGAGAGTAAAATAAACTGACTTAAGAATGCTAAGTAAGGAAACTTATAACTAAATCTAAACTAAAAGCGTCAAATAAAAAAAGAAAAAAAAGTAAAATGACATACAACAAACACAAAAGTAAAACAAGAAATAAAAAGAAGAGAGGAAAAGCATTTACAAAACCTATTTAAGCAAATTGAAAACCTTTCCAAAGTGCGAATTAAAATCCTTTCTCTTCTTTCTTGAGTACTCTAAACTCAAGCAAGTTCTCTCTCTTAGCTTTATTTAGAGGGATTTGGTGAAGTAATGAGTGAGTTCTCTTTTCTTGTAAATTTCTCAAAATTAAATAAGCTTTAATTAAAATTTGGGGAGACTAATACTAAACTCATAACAAACTGGTAATGAACTTAAAGTCTATAAAATTTAATATGGAGTTAAGGATGAATCCAAATTAGGTTTAATAACTCTTAAACAAATATGAAGGTGATTACTATGCTTTAAGCATGAGTAGGGGATAAAAGCAATAAACACCGAAATCAAAGATAACTTATCAAAAGTGATGTAAATTGAACATAATCAAGTTGGGAGAATTACAAAACTCAACAAGTAAACTAAGTGCAAGTAATATTTTAAACTACAATCTAAATCTAAATGCTTTCTTCACCATCGGATCTGCAACTCTTTGTATAAGCAGACAGAAGGTGATACTAAATCAAAATCTATAAAAATTATAAGGCTTCCTTCAATAAAAAATTAAGGAATTTCATCCTAATTATGATTTTTAAAATCAATGATTTCATTAATTAAGTGAAATTTGCTAAACTATAAACACTTGCATGCTTTTAGAGATTTGAAATTTTAATGTCTAAAGAAAAAGGTTAAGTTAATTAGATAAAATCTAAAATCAATCTCATAACTCGAAATAAAACTACCTAAATTCTTAAATACACGCATGGGCACACGTTGAATGCTTAAATTCAAGTATCGAATCTGTGAGTTGCTTCGGTTTAGTCTTAGGGTGGGTCCAGTTAACAAAATCTAAAACCTATAATAAGAATTTCAAATTAGTGAAATATCCGGTGTGATGGGTAATCCTCTCTATAAACATAGTTGAAAGGATCTAAAGCTCTTAAACATATTCAAATTAATCAATTTTTTTGATCAAATTAACTCAAATTAAGTAACAATCTGAAACTGCTTAAATGAAATTATATCATTAAAAACTTAAATCAAACTCAATTCATCCACCTTCCACAACTATTTGTCGGGGGTGATAAATTAAGAAAACTCTAGCTCACAAAGGAGCCAATGTCAAATCAAATGTTCTACTATGTTTACTCTTAACCAATCTCATGCTAGTAAGGACGTGGCCCGTGTTCTCTAACTACATGGCTTAGCTAGTAGGCTCCACAGATGAAGCAAATATGACCAGAGTCCTCTAATCGGGTGGTTTGGCCAATCAGGCTCCATTATATTACAATCACAATCGTAGCCCGTATGCTCCCCAATGGCTCTTCCCTTTGAGTTGTGAATCATAGGGTATACTTGATAGGGCAAATATTCATCTGTTAACTAAGGTAGACTTAAGATTGTCTTCTTAGACAAACACCACCCCAAATCTACAAGGATTTCTTGGATGACATAACCCATGTGTTGCTGATAAGAATCCTTCGTCAAGTTGTCTACCTCCTCGACTAAGTAGACGGGACTTCCAGATGTAACCATGGGATCTAGATCGGGCACATCATAATTCCCTCAACCATCCGGTTTACATTGAAGTGATGAATTTAATAATCTTAAATTCTAAAACTCTACATGTTGCTACTATATGTTATGCATTTGAGCGATCTAAATGACTAGCCTTAATGGAAAGTTCTCTCTCACTTATTGAGAGAGATAATTAACTATAGGGGTGTGCGCCTATAAGAAACCTGGAACCAGATTTAAAGTCCTCACCAAATGAGGATGAAATCTCTAGGTAGTGTCTTATCTACTATTACATATGCCTTCGGAAAATTACACTAATATTTAAATCACTCTCTTCAATTCAATAATTATCGAGAGGTCGGTGGTGAATTTTTGGAGCCCACAGTTTCATATAAGAATTTGATCACAGCACATCAAAAGTATTATATGAGATTAGAATTATAATTGCTAAAAAAGTTATTAATCATTGATCTCATATATACACTATCAAGAGAAAGCACAAGTGCTTAGAAATATACAATCTTAAAAGGCCCTTTATTACACAAATCGGCTAGCCTAAGATTGAATGAGCTTTAACTTGATAAATAAAAAAAAATTACATGATAAAATATACTCTTAAAAAAATGGAAAAAAAATGAAAATTTTCACTCTATATCAATTATATGCTAGAAAATTGGAGATGATAGAAATAAAATTTTATATCTTATATTTGTATTAAAATATAATACAAGTGCATATAAAAAAAATTACAAGTGACAACAAAAACTTTTACTTGTAAAACCTAAAAAAAGGAGTCCTAGTTCAAATAAAATGGCCACTATATAAGCAATAATTACAACATTGTGAGCTTCACTTTAATTTGAGAAATTGAGATTATAAAATATATAACAATATCTAAATCTCATATGACTATAATTTGGAATATTGGATAGTAATGGGGGTTGATTAGGATGATCAAGAACGACAATTGAATAATGAAGTTGAATTGTGTCTCAAATCATGATGATAGAACAACAATAATCGGCCGATAAAAGATGAGTTATGATGGTTTCACAATGGTTCATAGATGACAACGAATAAGCATGATGGTATGATGATGTCAGATGAGCTAAAATGATCAAATAATGATGAATGAGTTAGATATTTGAATAACAATAGTTAAATAATGATAGTCAAATAATGATGGAGTCCAGCAATAATGGCCAAATAATAGTGATCAAATGTTGGTGGATATTGGAGATGATCAAAAGTGTTGAGTATAGAAGAGCTATTGGAAGGAATTTCATCAAAAATTCATATTTGATTTATAGATTTTGGACAACATATCACTTTAACAAATACTAACTAAATGAAAGAAAGAACTCAAATCTCATTAGGGATATTCAAACCCCAAATGGGATTGTGTCTGGTCAGAGCTTGATTGCTGAGGAATTGTGTAAGTATTTCTCTACTCTATTTAATAGTAACAACTCTCTTATCCTTCCCCTACAGGATATTTCTAAGGGAGATTGTCTCTCCACCTCTCAAGCAGCTGAGCTATCTGTTGATGTTAGAGACCAAGAAATTTTAGATACTCTACACAGTATTAGTGAGAATAAAACCCCGGGACCTGATGGGTTCAATTCCAAATTTTTTACAACAACATGGAATGTAACAGGAAATCTTTTCCTTAAAGCTATCCACCACTTCTTCAAAACTAGCAAGGTTCCTCATAGATACAAGCACACCCTGCTCACTCTGATTCCAAAGGTTAAACACTCAAACTTGATTACTGACTTTCGACCAACTTCCCTTTGCAACACCATTTATAAGGTTGCTGCTAAGGTCTTAGCTAACAAAATGAAGACCTTACTTCCAGTTCTCATCAACCAAGCTCAGTCAGCATTTTTTCAAGGGAGAGATATTGCTGAAAACCTTTCTTTGGCCTATGAGATTTGCAATGAATTCTCTTCTCCTAAATGCAATAGCTATTTTCTTGCTAAATTTGATCTCAGGAAAGCCTTTGACAAAGTTAATAGGCACTCTATCATGCATAGACTTCTTGCCAAAGGCTTCCCTATCAGATTCAACAAATGGGTGGAGGCTTGTATTATGGATGTTCCATTCTCCATTGTGCTAAACGGTTGTATAAAAGGCTACTTCAGCTCTACAAATGGGTTGAGACAGGGTTGTCCCCTTTCTTTTTACTATAGCTATGGATACCTTTTCAAGTCTCATTGATAGGGAAGTTAATCTTCTCTACTACACACCTTGCTCTAAGCTAACATTTCCCACCTTCTCTTTGAGCGACCTCTTAGCCATGGGGATTGCCTCTCAGGATACTTTACCCTCTCTTAAATCCTCTCTTAATAATCTTGAGTCTTACCTTGGGTTGGAGGTTAACTCTCATAAATTCTCTATCTATTTTTCTAAGAACTGTAAAAGGATGAGTGAGTGCACTCAAATACTTGATATTAATCAAGGTACATTTCCTCTCAAGTATCTTGGCTTACCCTTAGTCACTGGCACTATCAAATTGGCTTACTTTAATGGTCTCTTTGACAAGCTACAAACTTGGCTGGCTGGTTGAAAATGTAAGTTCCTATCCATGGGAGGTAGATTCCAATTAATTCGATCTTCAGTTAACAATTACCTAGCTTATTGGTTTCGTTCCATTGCCATTCCCAAAGGTATATTAAAACGCATATGTTCTTTTACGGCCAATTTCTTTTATCATGCAAGGGAGTCCAAGAAACTTCATACTATATCGTAGGAACGCACGACACTCCCAAGAGAGAAAGGTGGTGTTGGTCTCATTTCTGCCTCAGCTTTAAATTTAATTTGCAAACTTAAGATCACTTGGAAAGTTAGCTTGGGTGTTTCATTATTTGCTAAGTGGTGTCGCTCTAAATATGGATCTATCTGGTATCCCTCCCCCTATAAAGCCTCTCCTCTTTGGAAATCCATTGTATCAACAGCAATCAGATTCAAAGACAAATTTCTTTTTCAGGTTGGAGGTGGTAAGGTGTTATCTCTTTTCTATGACCCTTGGTGTGGTGATTCTTCTCTTATCAACATCTTGGGGTCTAATTGCCCCTAACTGTTGGATCTGTCGGTTAATGCTAAGTTGTGCTCTATCATTCATAATGGTCTATGGAATTTACCTTCTCATTTCACTTTTGCTTATCCCATTCTAACGAGCAAAATCATTTCCATTCCTATAATGGGAGGTGAGGATGTTACTGCATGGCATAATCATAGCTCTCCTTCAAATAAGAATTTCAAGTTTGCTGCATATGAGCACCTCCCGGATGTCTGTTGGTTTAATGAAATATGGTGTAAGGGTCATGCTATTAACTATGCTCTATATTGTTGGCTTGCATATTTGGGTGGGCTTAAAACTTCTGATATCTTGGCAAAAAGGGGCCTAGGATCTATTATAAACTGTTGTATGTGCAATTCTTCCTCTAAAACTCATAACCACTTATTCTTTGAATGTCCCATCTCTATGAAGCTGGTTAGATCCCTGCTCCCAAATGAACATTTCTTCCTAATGCAGGCCTCCTCACATCAGGTACTCTGTATTGAGGATGATATCTCTAACAAGGTGATCATTAGATTGCATTATTTGATTACTGCTATTATGATATACTCTATTTGGAGAGAAATGAATAATCAGTTATTCTCTTCTACTTGCTTATCATTTACTGCTCTTGTCTCTTTAATTAAGGAAAGGGTCACTGTTAAACTTAAAAGATGGAAAATCAAGGATACATGACCTGGGCATGTTCTCGACATTCTGGAGCAGTGGAGGAACTTTGATCCTCCATAAACTCAGTTTATTGTTTTGACTTTCTCTTTCTCTGTCTCCCTGCTGCCGTTGGTTCTTGCTTTCGGATGGACAATAATGACCAGAAGGTGGTTGTATTTTTGTTGTGAGCTCTGCTTGGAGGGCCTTCTCGGCAACCTGGACCGTTTTGACTCTTCTGTAGCTCTATTGATACTCAGTGCGAGATTTACGTGGTTCTATTGGATGGCTTTGAAGGCAACGGCAGACACAATTTTGCTTATCAGCAACGTCCTTGATGATTTCTGCTAGCTTGACAATTCTGACTTTTTGTGGTCTGAGTCCCCTTATTCATTTTGCTTTTCTTTTCCTGATAGTTTTTCGCAATGCTTTTTCCCCTTAGTTGTGTAAGGGCTGTTCTTGTTGTGCGTCTGTAGTTTATGGTGTGTAAGTCCATTTTGTCTTCTTAGCTGCTAGTCTTTTTCCTTAGTTTTACACTTGTAATTTTCTACTCTTTTGGAATTATAATATTAGGCAATGCCCTCAATCTTTCCAAAAAAAAAAATAAATACTGATTAAATCAGTAGTCAGTTATAATAATTAATTTATCACCGCCACAATGACAACTTTATATAACAAAATCTGTGGAAGATGTAATGCATTCCGTCACTAGGTCCAGCCGCTGGATATCTTCTTGAATGCACGCGTCTTTGCGGGTAGAGAGGGAGAGAGAGAGAGAGAGAGAGACAAAGCTGACTTTTGGGGTCTTCCTCACTCCCCAGAGTAAATGCACCTTGCTTTCTTTTGACTTAATCTTTTCTCTCTCTGTCGCTAGTCATGCCTTTTTTAGCCTCGCCGGTCAGCGCGTCTCCTAGTCTATAAATAGGAGCTTGTTTTTACCATTTAGTTATGAGCTATAAGAATATATAAAAGAATTAGAGAAGACGCACGGCCGAGAAAAGAACAAGAGCCCCGGCCCTTTCTTGCATTTTAGTAAGAAAAAAGTATTCGTCCTCAAAGCCTCCCTCTAGCCTTAACATCTCCCTTGTTTAAAGCATAGCTAATAGCTAATTAGAAGGAGAAGAAGCTGCAGCAAGATATTGATCCAGGTCAATGGGGAGGCCACCTTGCTGTGACAAAGTTGGAGTGAAGAAAGGGCCGTGGACTCCTGAAGAAGACATCAATCTCGTCTCCTACATCCAAGAGCATGGCCCCGGCAACTGGAAAGCTATTCCCACTAACTCTGGTCAGTGCTATACACTTACCATCATAGTTACTTTCATGTGTATTTATATCATCTACATCATTGAACTGAAGATGCTTCATGACTTTTCTTGTTTGAAATATCTTAAATTCTTAGTTTATGATCCTACGTACAGGGTTGTCGAGATGCAGCAAGAGTTGCAGGCTCAGATGGACCAACTATCTCAGGCCAGGAATTAAGCGTGGAAGCTTCACTGAGCAGGAGGAGAATCTCATAATCCACCTCCAAGCTCTCTTGGGGAATAGGTGATCATTTACTTCTTCAAACACTTCTACCCACTTTTACATTTTCAATTGACATGAAAGTCCTTATGATTAACTCATCATTAATGGTTAATTAGATGGGCAGCCATAGCTTCTTATCTCCCAGAGAGAACAGACAATGACATCAAGAACCATTGGAACACTCATATGAAGAAGAAACTGAGGATGGAAAATGAAGGCGGCATGATTGCAGGCTCTGGTTTCTCAAAAAACCAATCAATTGCAAAAGGCCAGTGGGAGAAGAGGCTTCAAACAGATATAAACATGGCGAAACAAGCTCTTCAGGAGGCTTTGTCCATGGAAAAACCCAGCTTCCTCTACGAATCAAAACCCTCATCCAGCAGCCACAGCTCTAGCACTCCTCCTTCCTCCACCACATATGCTTCGAGCACCGAGAACATATCCAGGCTGCTCGAGAACTGGATGAGGAAAGCGCCGAAGAACTCAGACAAATCGACTCAGCACTCTGTCAAGAATTTTGTAAATATCGGCGCTGATTCTACATCTAGCGACGGTACGATAACAAGCGTCGCCAATAACCACATAGTTTCTCCTGAGATTAGTCAGTTCCAGGTGGACAGCAAGCCTTGCTTGGATGAAAGATTTCCTTTGTCTCTGATCGAGACATGGTTGTTCGATGAAAATTATTGGGGAGGAAATGGGAGTAATAATGTCCTTGATTTCTCTTTCGATGATGCTTCTCATGAGCTGTTTTAACAAGACTCTCCTGCAAATTTAATTAATTATCTGTATCGGGTGATTAGTTCATAGAATATATATATATATATATTTAGGTTTTGTAACATTTGATGAGACAGAGATGATGACAGTTATTCAGATTGGTGAAATAGGAGCTTTACAATTTCAGAATGACTGGGATGGATTCCATCAAAGATATTGTGATTCAAGAAAATTAAAAAAAAAAAAATGGAATCCATCACAGCCATTCAGCTAGAGTGCATCGCAAGATTAAGATTGATAGCTGCACATATTTTAAGGAGAGAGAGAGAGAGGACGTACGATCCTCATAGGCATTGCTACTGATAGTGTATAAGTTTATAACGTACTAATTGATTCTAATGCCAATATCGATCTTTGATGGACTGTTTCTATGACATGTATGTGTAACATATGAACTCTCATTTGATGTTGAATTGTAGTAGTTACATAACATGAAGTTTCACAAGCAACAGATAAAGAATAATAATGATTGGAAATCGTTTATTGGCGATAAACGTAATGAAGGCAAACAAAATATAATGTATAAAAATAAGGAAATTTTACTATCTATATACCTCAAAATTAGAGAAATGCTACTTTTTATTTTCTTTAGGAAATATGCTCTAAATTTACAAAAACTCCTCTAATATATATATATATATATATGCATCATTTTCATTACCACCATGGCCTCCTTCGTTATTACCATCATCGATCGTTATTATACGCTGGTCATCACGCCGACCACCGATCACATACCGATATCGCCGGTCATCGTCGACCATCGCCTGACCATCGCCGTCTTCATCACCACCAGATGCTGATTCTTGACCATTTCGTCATCAATAGCCAAACAATTATCTAACGGCATACATATTTTGTTGTCTAATTCTGGGATTCTCATTGTCAGCTCTTCTCATATACAATTTTGTAATCCCGTTATCGGAAAAACTTTGTATTCTAAAACAGATACATAGTGAAAGATTTTTACTGGGCTAGGCCCCATGATTTTTTACCCTTTTTCAGAGATTTTTCCATGTAAAAATTCTGGAGTTTTTTTATTCATTCTTCAAACATCTGTATATGTATTGGATTCCACAACAAAGCTAAGGCATAAACTTTTATTCTACTGCAACTTATTTTCTAACACGCAATAGTAACATAAATGAATTAATGGTATATCACATAGAATAAATAATACCATATCATGGAGGGAATAAACAAATAAATAATGAAGGCATTATCATAAATTTATAAATTGAATAAATAAATAAATATTATAAGTAAACAAATGATCAATTAATATTCAAATTTGTCCATTTATATATTGATCAGCATTTAAACACTTTCCAATAAAATTCCATTATACAAATAAAAGAGTAAAAATGAGTCTTCCTATAAATGAGCACTAAGAGGCTATTTGGTTGCCCGAAAAAGGAGTATTGTGTAAAAAAAAATGTAGTGTAAAATGAATATAATATATTTGATTACTTTAAATTATTTGATTGAAAACTCTACAAATACATAAGTTTATTTTTTCTTATTTAGTAGAATGAATATAATATAAAATACTTTTGAGACTAAAGGTGGTGGTGGTTGTTGTCAGCAATAAGGGTTGACACCAACGATAATGAGCGGTCGTACGGTAGCGACGGTGGCAGTTGGAGACGATCAGTGGTGGCCATCTGTGGCAGCAGTTGTCGGTGATAGCGGTCGTGGGGTGCCAGTGGTGGCGGCAATCAGCGATGCCAAGAGGTGGCGACAGCGAGCAACAAGTGGTGGCCGGAGGTGGCAAGAGCTGGTGGTCAGTGGTCAGCGGTGGCAACGGTTGTAAGCTACCCAATAATGATGGCAGTGACAGGAGGTGGTGGTAGTGACGACGATCAGGCTTTGTGAACAACGGGTGGAGCGGTCGTTCTCACTTTACACCTAGCAATGTATTTAAAATTCACCTAATTTAGATGAATTTTAAATACATCATAAATCACATTTTCAATACATTTCAAATATACTAGAAATACATTATAATTTTACTTTACACCATACTAAACACTTAAAAAGTTAAACTCCATGTATTTGATTTACTTTACACTCCAAATGCATCCAACCAATTAGCCCCTAAATCTCTTTTTTCATACTTTAAGTATACTAATTATCATATGCTATAAAATTGATGATAATAGAGAGTTTAACTTTATAGTTTTACTAGAAAATTCTACACACACACACATCTAAATGAAAAGAGCACAAAAGAAGTATAAATTTTTTATATGAAGAATCTATAAAAGAAAAAAAAACTCATACATACTATAAAAATAAGATAATTGGGTATGTATTGTGATAGTTGGTGATAATGATAAAATGATAACAATTACGTAGTGATGGCAATCTACTGATCATTAGCTTTAAATTTTAAATGGAACTCTCAAATATATAGGATCTCTTCAAACTCTAGACTTACTCTCTTCATGTGGAGAATGTGATTCTACTTATAGTATTTAAGAATAGCATTTTGATTATTTTAGCCAAGATCTAAAATTATTCTATCATACAACTTGTATTGATTTAAATCACGAGATATGTCATTCAATATGAAGTGCCTTCATAACATTGGAATTAAGTGATTTCAATCTTTTTAGATTTCTCTCATCGAGACACTCATTCTAATTATAAGTTAGTTATTCATTTAATGTGTAAAAAATTTTTAATTATATTTCAATTACTTGGTTTGAGCACATTTGGACTCAGATATATTGAAATATTCAATTCAACTATAACAATGTTGAAATTAGAATTTATATGATCATGAGTTTAATAATGCAAGTTTCCACTTCAATAATTGCATAGAGATTCATGCTTGATTAGATACATTTTCTTATTATTTATCATTTTCCTCGATATATTTAAAAGTCAAATCCTATGACATCTAAAAATAAGTAATAAGCTTTTGAAATAATTTTTTATATAAAATTGTAATTTTTAAAATTATATGGTGGAACAACTCCTTGAATATCAATATAGATCTTTCCTTTGAGTCACAAACTAAGTATTTTATATGTAATCATAATTTATAGTGCATCCTTCAGCAAATGTCATGAGAATATAATTGAAGCTTAGCAGTGCTTAATTTAAAATTTTTGAAGATACATAGAGAAAGAATATCCATCAAATAATCAACATCAATCAAAATTTTAATAAGATTCATATTAGTTCTTCAATTCTAGCTAAGATGCTAGAGAATTATGATATGTATAAGAGATTCATTCAAAGTTAGCATCAACAAAAATAATTTAATTTTTAGCATATTTTTCTATGCATGAGGATAAATAGGTTGTTGTAGCATTCCTATAATAGTATCAATGACCTCAACAAGTTTTTTAAAAAGACTTGGATAAATTTTTTTATTTTTAATGCTAATGATTTATAGATTATTTTTTATAAATAATCTTTCAGGTGATATTTATGTATCTAACGTTCAATCTCTTGCTTTAAATGCCACATTTTTTGATTGAATATCATTTTAATTGATAAATGTGAAAATATTTGAATTAATCTCTACTTTTTATATTTTTAATGCTTTTAGTCGCTTGAAGTGTTAAGAATTCTAAATATTCACTTTAAATGTATTTATTGGCATGTATAATAAGATGATTTATGATAAATATAATGGGAATGACATCTTTATTATCTTAATTGTTCCTATTTTTTTTATTGACTACGACAATGGATAGTATGCATGTGATGGTGATATCAGTGATGAGCTATATAAAATAAAATAAAAATGAGGTCCCTATACATTATAAGCTACATATAAAGACATGCAAGTTGCATATGTAGTTGCTTGCATTCATTCAAGTATATATGTGCCTGTATTATGGACACCCATGCATGATAATTAATTAATTACGTACATCGATTCATTTGGTTCATTGGTCACGCAATAGGGTCCTATTTCTCGGTGCTCGGTAATGGTAGGTATCTTCATTATTAATAAATTATTTAACGTGCATTTGCCGCGTACAAGACGTATATGCCTTTTCCTTGCATAAATTGAATCTCGCCGACCAATGGGCTTCCATACTTTTTCTAAACAAATGCATCAATTTCATTTTCATGCATGAAAAAGGGCAGAGGCGAGTTCATTTTATCAATTACCATATATAAATGCTGCCTCTCTCTCTCTCTCTCTCTCTCTCTCTCTCTCTCTCTATATATATATATAATTCATGCTTTAAAATGTATGTAAATTAATTACTTTCAGACCGTCTCTTTCGGTTGATGTCAACTTGATCGATATTTGACCTTCCCATCATCTTTTTTAGGGATGGGAAGTTCTGTGTTAAGTGGATAAAATGGTAAGTTATTAGATCGACATGCATTAGGCTAGCATGCATGCACTATCTATCTATATATATATATATATATATATATATATATATATATATATATATATATATATATATATATATATATATATATATATATATATATATATATATATATATATATATATATATATGTTCTTGAATGATTATGTATTATGTAATTAAATATATTAATCATAGATGTTTAGACTTAAACTCTTTCGTTTTTTTATTTAAAATCACAATTAATCTATTATTCATCATATGTTTTACTTACTCTCTCTTTGTTAAATAAATCAATTTTCAAAATCATCAAAATCATGTCTTTACTACGTGGCATATAAAATAATTATTATTATTTTCCTCTAAGATTTCATTTCTTTCCAACTTTTAGAGGTGTGTTGTTATACCATATAACTTCAAGGGTATATGAAATCACTTTTTAGAAGAGCTCATGCTAAGCTCCTATTGACCTCCACATATGTGTCATAAGTCGGGTCAAGCTCACAAGTCAAATTCAATGAACTTCGGAGGTGACAATGCGCAAATCAGGGTTCAAAATGTACTTTACATCACTGAAAATGGTTGAAATGACCTCCAATCGGCGAACGAACTTCCCTGTCGTGTTCAAAATATCAAAATTGATCGAAATATAAATATTGCAAAATCTAACGATCAATCGATTAAACAGCGCATTATCGATGTATCGGCCAGCGTAAAGGTGTCGGAAGGCCGATAATAACGACCTCCGTTCATAAAATTAATCATGTCGTTAGCTTCGAAACATCGAAAACTATCAAGTGAGGGTGTCCACGCTTAATTCAGACGAGTCTATGCAAATGTCGTGATTTGAAGTGACAACACGGAAATCGAGACTGAAATACACAAGATGTTGCCAAAATCAAGTCAAATGACTTCCGATCGACGAACGGATTTCGCCATCGCGTTCAAAACATCGAAACTAATTAGAATATAAATATTGTATGACTTGATGATTAACTGATCAAGTGCACGAGTCGTCAACGCCCTTGCACATATATCGGTCGATGCAAACCAAGCGGCTCTGAAATTGATTACGCCGTTAGCTTCAAAATATCGAAATCTATTGAATAAGATTGTTCTTAATAAATTCGTATGACGTCAGTGGTGTGGCGATCGCATTTTTTTGAGAGTGTGATTTGACCCGATTTGAGCCGACGCCGTTGTGAAGCATTCTGGTCGCATTCAAAACATGGGAATAACCTTAGTTGATATTTATATATTGACCATGTGACTTTATCAGCATAAAATTCACATTAAAGATGATTAAGCAATAAAAAAAAATCAATTTAATAACCTAAATCTAATCCTAGCCCTAAGAGAACCGGCCGGCCCTATTCTCCTTCACGTGTGACCCGAGCCCTAGCCTCCCTCATGCGATAGCTCTCCCTCATGCACCAAACCGAACGGCTCCTACCTCACCCAAGCCGAACTCCTCTTCAAGGACGCAGGGATGGCAAACCGAGGGCATCGGCCTCCCTCACGCGAGCCAACGCCGCACGCTCCGTCTCCCTCCTCCCTCCATGCGCGGTTCGAACGGTAACTGCTCCCTCCTCTTCTCTTCAACCGCTCTTCCCTCTCCCAAAACTAAAAAGGGGGACACCTTGGTTTTTCGGCTCATTCGCACGCAGAAACTGAAACCTCCTCTTCTCTCTGATTCCCTCTCCTCCTCCAAACCGAAAAAGAGTAAGGTGATCCTCCCCTTCTTCTCCTTCTTCTTCCTTTTTCTTCTTTCCTTTTCTTTCTTCTTCTTCTTCTTTTTCCAATCTGAAAATTACTTCCCCTTTCCCTTCTTCTTCCTCCTTCTTCTTTCTTTTTCTTCTTTCCTTTTCTTTCTTCTTCTTCTTTTTCCAATCCGAAAATTACTTTCCCTATTTCCTTCCCCTCTCCAAAACTGAAAATCCTTTTTCCTCACCTTTACAAATCTGAATTTCTTCTCTTCACCTTACCCCCAATCCGAAATTCCTTTGTTTTTTTCGCATTTTCACCAAAACTGAAAATCCACTTTCAAATTCTCTCATTTTCTCAATCCAAAATTTCCCCTTTTTCCAAATCCGAATTTTCGACTTCGTTTCGCCGTGATCTCCTTCGCCACAACCGGAGAAGAACACCGTCAAGAGGCGGGTTCTTCTTTCGATTTTTGGCATCGCACCCGTCGCATTTTCCTTTCAATCTTGATTTCTGTCGGAGAAGCAACACTTCAGCGGGTTCTTCTTTTCGATTTTATCCTCCTCGTATTATCCTTTCAATCTCGTGTAATCGGAAATCGAAGGCGAGTTCTTCTTTCAGGTTTTGGTGTCGCTTTCCTTGCATCACCTCTCCAATTTCACTTCGCCACAAACCGGGGAAGAACACCGTCAAAAGGCGGGTTCTTCTTTTAGTTTTCGGCATGCCTAACCCCGTCTCTTTGTAGATCTTTATAATGCGCAGAAAAATGAGTCACAATATATATATATATATATATATATATATCTGTGTGTGTGTGTGTGTTTCTTTGCAAGTTCGAAGATCTCGTCGTGCTCAGAGGGACGAGATGAAAAATTGTTGTGGTGTCCTGAGCTTCATTCGTGAGGCGTCCAGAGTAAGCGGCATCTATTAAATGTCTCAGAAATGAAATACTACCAAAATTTTATCTAATTTTTAGACTTAGAAAAAAAGGGGAATGAATATATATTACATTTGTCTTCTATCAAGTTTGAAGGCATGTGCTCGAGAGACGCTAATCGGTAGTGGTGTCGAAGACACTCACTCATAAGGCGTCTTGAGAAAGCCAAAATACTCCCAAATATACTGAAGTTGATCTTAGAAGAACAATCAAAATGTCAAATCTTTTTACTTAGAAAAATTATAGAGTAAAATGAACTAACTTAAGAATGCTAAGTCAGGAAAACTACAACTAAATCTAAACTAAAAGCATCAAATAAAAAAAGGGGAGGAAAGTAAAATGACATACAACAAACACAAAAGTAAAATAAGAAAAAAAAAGAAGAGAGGAAAAGCATTTACAAAACCTATTTAAGCAAGTTGAAAACCTTCCGTCAATTAAAATCCTTCCCCCCCCTCTAGTACTCAAGCAAGCGCTATCTCTTAGCTTTATTTAGAGGGATTTGGTGAAGTAATCAGCGAGTTCTCCTTTCTTGTAAATTTCTCAAAATTAAACAAGCTTTAATTGGAATTTAGGGAGACTAATACTAAACTCATAACAAACTGACAATAAACTTAAAGTCTATAAAATTTAATATGGAGTTAAGGATGAATCCAAATTGGGTTTAATAACTCTCTTATGAATATGGAGGTGATTCTTATCTTAATAAAGTAGGTAAATAAAGCAATAAACATCGGCATAACTTATCAAAAGTGACGTAAATTGAACATAATTAAGTTGGGAGAATTACAAAAACTCAACAAGTAAACTAAGTGCAAGTAATATTTTAAACTACAATCTAAATCAAAATGTCTTCTTCGTCGTCGGATCTGTAACTCTTTGTACAAGCAGACAGAAGACGATACTAAATCAAAATCTATAAAAATCATAGGGCTTTCTTCAACCAAAAATTAAAGAATTTCATTCTAATTATGATTTTTAAAATCGATGATTTCATTAATTGGGTGAAATTAGCTAATCTATAAACATCTGCATGTGCTCGGACATAGAGATTTGGAGTACAAATTTTAATGTCGAAAATTTTAAATGAAGTTGGAATTAGATAAAAATCTAAAATTAATCTCATAAGTCAGAAATAAAAACTGCCTAAATTCTTAAATACACTTGCATGGGCGAACATCTTTGAATGCTTAAATTCAAATGTTTGAGAATCTTGCGGGTTCTTAGGTTTAGTCTTGGGGTAGGGTTAACAAAACCTAAAAACATATAATAAGAGTTTTAAATCAGTAAAATATCTAAGAAATTGATTTTGTCATGTGACAGTAGACATAATCCTCTATTAGCGGCTAAATATAGTTGGCAGGATCTAAAGCTCTTAAACATATTCAAATTAATAAATTTTTATAATCAAATTAACTCAAATTAAGTAATAATCTAAAATTGCTTAAATGAAACAATATTATTAAAAACTTAAATCAAACTCAATTCATCCACCTTTCATAACTATTTATCGAGGGTGATAAATTAAGAAAACTCTAGCTCACAAAAGAACCAATGTCAAATCAAGTGTTCTACTATGCTCACTCTCAACTGATCTCATGTGCCGAGGATGTGGCTGTATCTTCTAACCATGGCGTGGGAGCTTTAGATGAAGCATTTACTGAGTCCTCGATGTGGTTTGGCCAGTTAGGCTTCATTATATTATGATCACGACCATAGCTTATTTGTTCTCCAATGGCTCTGCCCTTTGAGTTGTGAATAATAGGGTATACTTGATAGGGAAAACAATCCTCTGTTAGCTAAGGTAAATTTAAGACTGTCTCCTTAGATAAACACCACCCCAGATCTACAAATATTTCTTGGATGAAGTAGCCCATGTGTTGCTGATAAGGATCCTTCTGTTAGGTTGGGTCGACTACCTCCTCTACTTAAGTAAACTAGGGACCGCGACTTCCCGGGATGACAGAACCATAAGATCTAGATCAGGCACATCAACATTCCCCCAACCATCTGGTTTAAGCTGAAGTGATGAATTTCATAATCATAAATTATAAAACTCTATATGCTGCTATTATACGCTATGCATTTGAGCGATCTAAATGACTAGCCTTAATCAAAAGTTCTCTCTCACTTATTGAGAGGGGTAATTAACTATAGGGGTGTGGGCTCTGAAAATTCGTCACTGACCTCTCCACAAATTGAATTGAAGAGAGTGATTTAAGGTGTCAGTGAAATTTTCATAAGGCAGATGGAATAGTAGATAAGACACTACCTAAAGATTTCATCCTCATTTGGTGAGGACTTTTAGATCTGGTTCTAGATTTCCTATAGGCACAAGCTTCTATAGTTAATTACCCCTCTCAATAAGTTAGAGAGGACTTTCGATTAAGGCTAGTCGTTAGATCGCTACAATAGCATATGAAGTTTCAAAATTTTAGATTATGAAATTCATCATTTCAGCTTAAACCAGATGGTTGGGAGAATGATGACATGCCCGATCTAGATCTCATAGTTCTGTCATCCCGGGCCATCATGGTCCCTAGTCTACTTAGTCAGAGGAGGTAGTCAACCCAACCTGACAAAAGGATCTTCATCAGCAATAGATGGGTTACGTCGTCCAAGAAATCTTTGTAGACCTGGGGTGGTGTTTGTCTAAGGAGACAGTCTTAAGTCTGCCATAGTTGATAGAGGGTTATTTGCTCTATCAAGTATACTTTATGATTCACAACTCAAAGAGCAGAGCCATTAGGGAGTATACAGGCGACAATCATGATTGTAATATAATGGAGCCTAACCGTCAAACCGATCGAGGACTCTAAATCCTTCATGAAGCCTAATGGTCAAACGCTGAGGACGGGCCACATCCTTACAGGCGTGAGATTAATTGAGAGTGAACATAGCATAACACTTGATTTAGCATGGATCCTTTGTGAGCTAGAGTTTTCTTAATTTGTTACCCCCGACAAACAGTTACAGAAGGTGGATAGATAGAGATTGAGTTTTAATTTAAGCTTTTAATGATAAAATTTTATTTAAATAGTTTTTATATTAATTTTTAGTTTGAGTTAATTTGGTTTGAACAATTGATTAATTTGAATATGTTTAAGAGCTTCAGATTCTGTCAATTCTATTTAGCTGCTAATGGAGGATTAGATCTACTATCACCTGACATAATCAGTTTCTCAAATATTTTACTGATTTGAAACTCTTATTATAGATTTTTAAGTTTTGTTAACCGAGGCCTAGTCCTAAGACTAAATCGGAAAGCAACCCGCGTAGCTTCCTCAGACATTTGAATTTAAGCATTCAGCATAATATTGGGGACCGTGCGGGAGTATTTAAGACTTTACGTAGTATTTGTTTCTCAATTATAAGATTAATTTCAGATTTTTCATTTAATTTTAATTTTGCCGACACAGCCTTTTCAGGCAATAAAATTTGCACTTGAAATCTCTATATCCAAGCACATGCAGGAATTTATAGTTTTAGATAGTTTTACCTAATTACTGATTTTGTTGATTTAAAAATCATAATTAAAATAAAATTCCTTAATTTTTGTTAAATGAAGCCCTATGATTTTATAGATTTTAATTTAGTATCGTCTTCTGTCTGCTTGTACAAAGGGTGCAGATCTAGTGGCAATTATTTGAAAGTTTGCACAAGCTTCAAATAAAAATATATTCATTTTAGATATGTGTAATGAATTTATTTTTATTCAAGCATTTGCATATATTTTGGAATATTTGACCTAAAGGAGTGACCGTTATAAGATATGTGCAAGGGCATACTTCATGCAGTTATATTCATACAAATTTATATGTATGAAGTTCACCCAAAAGAAAGCTTCAAGCCTCTCTAATTTTATTATTTAAGTACTTTTCACATTTTCTACAACAAGAGTTACTAGACTCAATTCAGATTCATTTTTAACTTCATATCATATTCTCTATTTATTTGAAAATTAAACTTCAAATTTATTTCAAGTTTGTTATGAGTTTAATATTAACTTCCTTAAGTTGCACATGCATTTAACTTGAGTATCCTCATTTGCTTGAACATATTAAGCAATGAATCAAGCACTCATTTAGCAATAAATTAAGTGACTAAATTCACCTTCACATTTCAGAGAATAATATTTATTGAGCACGTTGCCCTCTATTATTACTTTAAGGTACATGTGAACTCCACATTACCTTTTCACTTTATTTTATTTTAAGACTTTATGCTTCACCAATAATTTAATATCCAATTAATTTTAAATTGAAGTTTTAAAATTTTGATAAAATTTTGGCGACTCCGTCATCCCCATAGGGGTGCATCGAGTGTTCGCTTTCTCGGATGCCCACATGGCATAAGCAGTGGTGTCTTCACATGACGATTTTTCATCTCATTTTGCCCTCATGAGCACGATGAGTCCTTCAAACCTGAAAGAACACATACACTATAATATATATTCATTCCCTCCCTTTTTTTTCTAAGTCTAGAAATTAGACAAAATTTCAGCAGCATTTTGCTAGTATTTCGGCGTCATCCCCGCGTAGGGGGCTACATCAGCACTATTTTGGCCTACCTGTCACGCCCTGATGAACGTGACGGTTAGTGTTTTGAAGCACATCGGCCGACCTTTAATCCTGTTATACCCTGATAAGCATAACGAGTCCCTCAATCACCTCCATAAATGTGTGTGTGTGTGTGTGTGTGTGTATATAGTGTCACATCTGATGATTTTGGCTTAATCGGTATGCCCTGATTAGCATAGCAAGTGGTGTCTTACGACACCACAGTCGAATTTCATCTCGTCATGCCCTGATGAGCATGACGAGATCTTCGAACCTGCATAAAGACAAGCATATGCATATACATATATAATTTCCATATTCACATCACACATCCCCAACTATTTCACTATATCATTGACATTGGAAGAACAACAGTTGAAGGAATGAGTATTGTGATGATTGTGATGGACAAGCATCCTTCAGGATCCACATTTATTTCAGTTGAGGCTCCTCTCTATCTCTTCCTCTTGAGTATGAGATGATAAGCTTTTGACTTAATATTTTTAATATGTTTAGCCCTCATTTCATGACAGAAAAGTTCAACTTTGAAATGTTGGCAGTCCTCTTCAAAGTGAACCTCCACTACTAGAAGGTTGTTCTTGATCTCTTCTTAAATAATTGCTTTCATGAAGTTCCCCAAACTAAAAGTCATCCATGATCATACCATGAGCGGCCATCTTAGAGCTAAGTCTTTCTACAGGATAAGGAACTTCTATTTGGTAGAGGATGAAAATTACACGTCTTGCAAGTGTTGGAGAGAGCCCATATGAGTTTGCAACCTAAGAAATATCACAATATTCTTCTTCCAATGTCTGCTACCCTACACCAATTGTCAGTAGATAATACAATGTCAAACCAAGAAGTTTTATCTCCCTTTGTAAAGCTACAACTACCCTCATTCCGAAGAGATGACGGAACGCATCGCGACATGCATCATGGACGTAGGCGGCATACTGGTCGTGCTTCTCCACCGCTCTCATGATCTTCGGCTACGCAGTCGGGGGGAAATGCCTCTCCAACGATTCCAGTGGCCTTGAACTCGTTCCAGTTTCCCCGCCAACCTTCCATCATTCTTCTTTCTACTAGACGGAGCACAGTTTGTCAATTCGCTCGCCGACTTCCAATAGGGCCAGCGGGAGTGGCTTGTTTTTTTTTTTCTTTCGGAGTCTTCATGGGAGTGTCGGCAGCGTGTTTCATGCTTCTTAATGACACAGAGACAAGCTCTCAAAGCTTCTACAGCCCTTTCTCGAACACCTTGGGTGGGATCCCTCAATGTAACCCATATGGCTCTACAAATTCAGGCACATGGACATTGAAAATTGTAGATGCATTTTCAACCATTTCCTTGAGGATAAGAACAACAGCAAAACGAAGGTATTCAATTCTATCTCCATGAAGCCAATCAAGAGCATTTTTTTATCTGCCTCCTCACATCATCTGCAGTCATTGCTCCGTTAGCTCTAACTAGATATTTTCAGCAACACGGCGGGGTGGCAGCCATGGCTTCAGGTTTCTAGTTACTTAGGGCAATCATGGCATCCTCGAAAATTAGAGAGAGGGAGAGAAAGAAATGAAGAGATGAGAGAGAGGGATTTTTTTCTTGGATTTCGTTCACTGCCATTCCTCCTTTGATCCTCGTTGTTGCTTGCAATTAAGAGCTAGGAAAAGAAGAGAGCGAAGAGAGCGGTTTCCTATGGTTTTCTTTGTGTCTTGCGATTTTGGAATCGAGAGGGAATGGTTTCTAAGAATCAAACAAGCTTACGGTTCATGGAAAAATTGAACCAATGGAACGAGTAATTCATAGGCTTTTTAGGGCTTAATTTGAGTTATTAAAATTAAATAGAAATTTTAAATTAACTTCTTAAGCATTTAATTAAGCTTCATATGAGTTTTATGCCGACATAATTAGATAATCAAAGTTTATATCAATCTTAGGTTATTCTAATGTTCCGGACTCAACGGCATAGTCTGTTTCACAATCGAAGGTCATTTGGTTCAAGATGGCGTCAAATTGAGTCCATTTTTGATTATGAACTTAAAACCTAGGTTAATTAAATTAGGTTACAAATAATCTATTAAAAAACCTAAGGTATTAATTTGACCTAAATGTACTTAAACCTTAAGCTTACAAATTCTTAATTTAATAACTTAAGTCTTAACATTCACACAAACTTGTCCGAATTGAGTGTAAATAGTCTTATTTGATATATTTTAATATTTCAAAGCTAACTTCACAATCAATTTCACAAACGGAAGTCATTTGGCTTGCGTTGGTGCATCCTGACTTCGATATGCATGCGGCGCGTGACTCGAGCTTGATGATTGATCATGTTATCATATTTATATTTTAACGGTTTTGATTGTGAACATGATGGAGAAATCCGTTCATCGATTGAAGATCATTTGAGTTGATTTTGATGATGTCGTGTGCATTTCAGCCTCAATTTGCACACTATCATTTCAAATCATTCAACATTTGCACATACTCATCTAAATTGAGCACGGAAAGTCTCGTTTGATAGTTTTTGATATTTTAAAGCTAACAACATGATCAATTTCATGAATGAAGGTCATTTGGTCATCATCGTAGCTTCTCGACTTCGATATGTGTGTCAATACATTGATAGCTCGAGCGCTTAATTGATTGATCGTTAGATTTTGTAGTATTTATATTTCGATTAATTTCAATATTCTGAATGTGACGGCGATGTCCGTTCACTGATCAGAGGTCATTTCAAATATTTACGATGACATCCAATGCATTTTGAGCCCCGATTTACGCAATGTAACTTCTGAAGTCTGTCGGATTCGACTTGTGGGCATGACTTGACTTATGACACATATATGGAGGTCAATAAATGCCCCCCAACAAATGTGATTCATGCATGGAGTGAGTCACGTTTGTTGAAAACTGGTTAATTCTTTGGGCTGTCCATAGAACTTGGCTCACTTCGCCGATTGTAATAGCTTACGGAGCTTTTGATAGGATTTGTCATTAGTATGCTGCCTTATTTAGGACATGCTAAATGATGGGATTGACCGGTTTGTCAAAATTGACTTGTCGGATAGATAAGAGTTCTTACACCACCTACTCTCTGCTTCAATGGTTTTGTTGAATATCTCTTTCTTTTATGTCCTTGCATATTTGAATCTCTCCCAACCCTAGCTTCATACTTGGTTGGGTTTGATGGAGGAATTGATCTACTTATTTTGATAAAGGACTCCACTAGGAAATTGGTTTATCCATGCTTAGTCGAATCTGAAATTCCTTATGTCCTAGCTTTAAGCTTGACAGACTTGAAAAAGGACTGACCTAATTTATCCATATTGACTTATCAGGAACTGTATGCACTCCGTGAATCATGTGTTTGCTGCTTTAAAGGATTCAATGAAGGGTGCTTACAGGTGACACAGCCTCTTGGCTTATATAGGGTCAATGTTGAGTTATCAGTCTAGCAATCTGTGCTTTAACAGACTCAACAACCACAAAATTTCTTTAGTTTGGCGATCGACTTTATATGAACTATGGAATTGCTTCCTCAGTTATGTACTTTCTATTTTAACGAACTTGATGAGGAAATTGGCTTTGATCTGTGCTTTGAGCTTGATCAGATTCTTTGAGAATAAATTGAGATATCATCCAGCTATAGATTGATTTGAGCGAGTAATTGAGAGTTTCTTCAGATTTTCTTGATCTATCGATCAAGTAGAAAGATCTCTTAGATCTTAGCTGCTTATAATCACTAAGTTGGATCTAGTTTGAGATTGAATAGCTGTCATCATTAGACTGGCAAGCGGAGACCCTTTCACTGTGGCCTTTTCTTACGGCTTGTTGAGTGAGGAGAGCATCGGCAACTTGGCCACATTTGGGCTTGTTGAGTTCGACCTTTAGAACCTACTCGAGTCTTCAACTTAAGCTGTGATGGGTTGGTAGTTTTATCATCAGACTGACGAATGGGGGCTCCTTCACTGCGGCCTTTTCTTGTGGCTTGTTCAGTGAGGAGAGCGTCAACAACTCGACCTTTAATGGGCTTGTTGAGTTTGACCTTTAGAACCGACTTGAGTCTTCGACTTAAGCTATGATGAGTTGGTAGTTTTTTCATCAGACTGACGAACGGGAACTCTTTCACTGCGGCCTTTTCTCGTGGCTTATTGAGTGAGGAGAGCATCAGTAACTCGGCCATTTATGAGCTTGTTGAGTTTGACCTTTAAAATCCATTTGTGTCTTAGACTTTAGGAAATAGAGGTTGATGTTTTTCTAACTTAATTGATTGAAGCTTCCAAAATTAAGAGTTCTTCTGACTTGATCTCCAGAATTTGACAAGTCTGGGAGATAAACTTTTGATATTTAGGGTTAACTTTTCCTGCGTAGTAATTGATTCTTTTTGTTCTTGTAAGAACCTGCAACTTAGCAATGACAATTATATGTATATTCATGGATTTCGGCATGAAGCTTGATGTCAACCTGAATCAACATATATTCGAGGATCTCACCTTATGGCATGATGTCAACTCAAATAAACTTAACATAAATTAAAAAAATGTCCCCTGTCTTGCAGAGGAAATTATAAACCACATTTAGAAGAGCTTTCAAGATGAAATTAAGCAATTTCATCAATATTTGAATTGATATACTCTTAAGAGAGTTTTAACATGTAACATTTCTTTCATCTATGTATATAAATCTAAAAATGCTCCCTATGTAATAGGAGAATTTTCACACAAAAAAATTTCATCTAGAGTGAGTATATTTATTTAGGGATCTCGGCATGAAACACGATGTCGACCTAAATAGATATACTAAAATAAATGCTCCCCATCTTGTAGGGAGATTTATATTATACCTCGAGAATGCAGTCATCATGTATAGTACTTTTTCATGAATCAACCATGAATTGGCAACATTGGTCTTTCACCCTTTAGGTTAATGAGTTGGTATGCTCCTCCTTGATACACTTTTTTAATAACAAAAGGGCCCTCCCAATTGGACTCAAATTTGCTACTGAATTTTCAATTAAGAATAATTATTCTTATCAGCACCAGGACCAATTCTCCTTTTCGGAATGTTTGAGGCTGCACCGTATGGTCAAAAGCTTTGGACATCCTTGCTCGATAGACTTCTAAATTTTGCTAAGCTTGAGCCCGACATCATTAAGCGCATCAAGCTCTTCCATCTATAGACATACATTCTCATATTGAGTGAGATTGTTGAATGGCTACTTGAAGTGAAGGTAATTCAACTTCAACTGATAGAACTGCCCTTAGTATTTGTTTCATTTGAATGCGTGTAAAATATAATTTAACTTTTGGAGTGTTTGGTTTGAAGTAAAGTAAATTTCAATTGTATTGTAATGTATTTCAAATACATTAGAAAGGTCATTTTTGGTGTATTTGGAATTCATCAGATTTGGGAGAATTCTAAATACACCGGCCAATGTAAAGTAATGCCGGTCCCTCTCTCGCCGCCACACTGCCTGACCTTCTGACCCTGTCATTTGTCTCGTTCGGTCGTCATCACGACATCGGGTGTCAAAACTTCAGAATACTTTAAATTATATTTTTTCAACCAAACAAAAAAGTAAAGTCATGAATTTGTAAAACTCTCAACCAAACAACTGTAAAGTAATCCTTTTACACTGAATTCCTTTTTCACTACATTCCATTTACACTGCATTCCAAATGTAGGCAATCAAAAAACCCCTTAATACTAGTGCATAAGGAGTGGATTTTGTGGTAGTACAATTTAGATGTCATGTTGTTGTCTTTTTATAAGGCAATTTCAGTTCGAAATTTTGGCCTCCAAATTTGCTCACATTTTTTTCAGGACCTTTCTACGGCGGATTCTTAGACCTGTGGTCCAAGTGTCACACCTCGATGCTCACCGTGTGGGACTTGAATTAGTAGACATCTTGTCGGGGTTATAGGAAGAGGTCTCTTTGGAGGAGCAACTCTAGGCTCCCTAATGACAGGACTTTGATATTTTATTTTCACTAGTCATTTCTTCTTAGTAACTTTGAGGACCCGATGCACTCTTGCATATCTGACTTCAGTTTTCTCACCGTAGAACGATATCTGCCCGTAAGGACTATTTGATTTAACCAGTAGAGTTATTCCTCTTTAGCCATCTTAAGCTGCCAAATCTGTTATGGGTTGGAACACTCACTTCTAGCTCACAGCTAATTGTATAATTTTCTACTTGAGTAATGGCTGTTGAGCACGTAGGTCAGCATTTCTCTTTCCCCATAGTCTCTGGGTTAGCTTGCTTCTAAATGAAGAAACTTCTGCGTCAAAACTTCTTCTCGAGGCTTTAGCCTCCATATTTATTTTTCTTTTTATCGGGACCTTTTGATAACGGATTTCCAAACATGTGGTTCAGGTGTCATGCCCCGATGCTCACCATGTAGGAATTACTTAGAACAATCTTTAGCTCTTACTACCACTGATTGTAGTTGTAGCTGAGCATTTTTGGCTTCTTTGATAATTGACATTTGATACCTATTATTCATAAGATATTTTTCTTTAACAACCTTCAGAACTCTATGTGCTTGAGTAGATAGAGTTTCATGTTGCTTCTGCTGTGGCTGTAAGGTTGGTTGTATGACTTGTGATTCAGACATCAACTACTGAGCTCATAGTTTATTATTTCTTCTCCATTGCCTTCTACTCAATTTTCCTTCAGAAGATGAGGCTTCAATATCATACCTTCCTAGTGCGAAAGGTTCAACTGGCAGGGTTATCGCATTCATAGGTATGATTGAAACTTTCTGTCTAGTGAAAGTTCTCTTCATGACTGGCACTTCAAAATGAATTAATCTTTTAAGTACAAAGGCTCTCTTTTGAGAAACCTCAATAACAGTGGTGGTCATTCCAATTGTCCTCCACCATTATATCGGTTGGTGTGTATAATATACAGATGTTTCAAGTGGAGGATTATTTACAGCAGTGCTGGCTCGGAAGTCTACACTATCAAATTGAATAGTAGCTCCAACATTCCAAGTATTGATAACAGCATTAACTAGATGGATGTTGGCTCAGCGACCTAGATGCATGATGAACGATATGTTCTGAAGATCCATCGATATAAAGAACAAGCAGATTAGCCATAATGACATAATTAGCTTAGATTTAGTTTCATTGATAATTGGTTTTTCATTTCAATTTTTATCATGCTTTATTATTACTATAGCTCAAATTTGACTAGCCAAAGATAAAGAGAGAATCCTTTCCCTAGTGAAGTCACCAGAAACCTGTGGGCCCTGAAAATTTGCCACTCAAAGGGCAGAGCCATTGGGAAGCATATGGGCTATGATCGTGATCGTAATATAATGGATCCTGATTGGACAAACCACCTTATTAGAGGACTCTGGTTGTAACTGCTTCATCTATTAAGCCTACTGGCCAAGCCACACAGTCAGAGGACACAGGCCACATCCTTACCGGCGTGAGATTGATTGAGAGTGAACATAACAGGACCCTTGATTTGACATTGTCTCCTTTGTGAGCTAGAGTTTTCTTAATTTATCACCCCCGATAAATAGTTGCGAAAGGTGGATAGATTAAGATTGAGTTTTGATTTAAGCTTTTAATGATAGAATTTTATTGAAATAATTTTTATATTGATTTTTAATTTGAGTTAATTTGGTTTGAATAATTGATTAATTTGATTATGTTTAAGAACTTTAGATCCTATCAACTCTGTTTAGCTGCTAACAGAGGATTAGATCTACTGTCACTTGACATAATCAGTTTCTCAGATATTTCACTCATTTGAAACTCTTATTATAGGTTTTTAAGTTTTGTTAATCTAGACCCAATCTTAAGACTAAACCGAGAAGCAATCCTCGCATCATACTCAGACACTTGAATTTAAGCATTCAACGTAGTGTCGGGGTCCATGCAGGTGTATTTAAAACTTTATGCAGTATTTATTTCTCAATTATGAGATTGATTTCAGATTTTTATTTAATTTTAGTTTAGCCTGCGCAACCTTTTTAGATATTAAAATTTGCACTTGAATTCTCTATGTCCGAACACATGCTAGAATTTATAGTTTTAGATAGTTTCACCTAATTAGTGATTTTATTTATTTAAAAATCATAATTAGAATGAAATTTCTTAATTTTTGATTAAAGAAAGCCCTATGATTTTATAGATTTTGATTTAGTATCGCATTCTGTCTGCTTGTACAAAGTGTTGCAGATCCATGACGATTATTTGAAAGTTTGCACAAGCTTCAAATAAAAATATATTCATTTTAGATATGTGTAATGAATTTATTTTCATTCAAGCATTTTCATATATTTTGGAATATTTGGCCTAAAGGAGTGACCGCTATAAGATGTGTGCAAGGGCATACTTCATGCAGTTATATTCATACAAGTTTATATGTATGAAGTTCACCCAAAAGAAAGCTTCAAGCCTCTCTAATTTTATCATTTAAGGACTTTTCACATTTTCTACAGCAAGAGTTGTAAGACTCAATTTAGATTCATTTTTAACTTCATATCAAATTCTCTATTTATTTGAAAATTAAACTTCAAATCTATTTCAATTTGTTATGAGTTTAGTATTAACTTCTTTAAGTTTCACTTACATTTAACTTGAGTATCCTCATTTGTTTGAACATATTAAGCAACGAATCAAGCACTCATTTAGCAATAAATTAATTAACTAAATTCACCTTCACTTAGTACATTTTTGTAGGATAATAATATTTATTGAGCACGTCGCCCTCCATTATTACTTTAAGGTATATGTGAACTCCATATTCCCTTTTCACTTTATTTTGTTTTAAGACTTTATGCTTCACCATTAATTTAATATACAGTTAATTTTAAATTGAAATCTTAAAATTTTGATAAAATTTTGGTAGCGGCATCGTCCATGTGGGTCGAGAGTGTTTTGGCTTTTCTGGTATGCCCTCATGAGGGATAGCGGTGATGTCATGACAGCGACTAGTTTTCATCTCGTCGGTCGTGAACACGATAAACGAAAGAAGGCATCTGATCTTATATATTCATTCTCTTTTTTTTCTAAGTCAGAAATTAGATTTCAAAAGATTTCGACAAGATTCCAAAGACCATTCCCACGTAGGCTCGAGACTTGTTGTCCTACCCATCACGCCTCATTTAACGACTGAAGCAAAGACCTCGCCTACATTCAATCACTTTATACCATGCATAACGACTCTCAATTTCATAAAGATATATATATATATATATATATATATATATATATATATATATATATATATATATATATATATATATATATATATATATATATATATATATATATATATATATATATATATATATATATATATATCAAATATCAAATTTCAAAGATTTCTTAAGATGGCGTCATGGTTTTTTATAATTTCCATATTCACATCACACATCCCCAACTATTTCACTATATCATTGACATTGAAAGAATAACAGTTGAAGAAATAAGTATTGCGATGATTGTGATGGGCAAGCAGCCTTCAATATCCATATTTAATTCAGCTGAGGCTGCTCTCTATCTTTTCCTCTTGAGTATGCGATGATAAGTTTTCGACTTAATATTCTTAATATGTTTAGCCCTCATTTCATGACAGAAAAGTTCAACTTTGAAATGTTGGCAATCCTCTTAAAAGTGAACATCCACTACTAGAAGGTTGTTCTTGATCTCTTCTTAAATAATTGCTTTCATGAAGTTCCCCAAACTGAAAATCATCCATAATCATACCATGAGCAATCATGCTAGAGCTAAGTCTTTCTAAAAGATAAGGAACTACTATTTGGTAGAGGATGAAAACTCACATCTTGCAAGTGTTAGAGGGAGCCCATATGAGTTTGCAACCTGAGAAATATCACAATATTTTTCTCCTAACGTCTGCTACCCTGCACCAATTATCAGCAGATAATACAATGTTAGACCAAGAAGTTTTATCTCCCTTTAGAAAGCTACAACTACCCTCATTCCGAAGAGATGACGAAACACATCGTGACTTGGATCATGGACGTAGGCGGCATACTGGTCATCCTTCTCCGCCGCTCTCATGATCTCCGGCTACTCCGCCAGGGGGAAAAGCCGCTCCAACGAGTCCAGTGGCCTTGAACTCGTTCTGGTCTCCCCGCCGACCTTCCATCATTCTTCTTTCTACTAGGCGAAGCATAGTTTATCAATTCGCTCGCCGACTTCCGATAGGGTCGACGGGAGTGGCTTGTTTTTTTATTTTCTTTTGGAGTCTTCATGGAAGTGTCGACAGCATGTTTCATGTTTTTCAATGACAAGGAGACAAGCTCTCAAAGCTTCTACAGCTCTTGCTCGAACAGCTAGGGTGGGATCCCTTAATGCAACCCATATGCATCTACAAATTCAGGCGCATGGACATTGAAAACTATAGATGCATTTTCAACCATTTCTTTGAGGATAAGGACAACAACAAAATGACGGTATTCAATTATGTCTCCATGAAGCCAATTAAGAGCATTTTTTTATATGTCTCCCAACATCATCTACAGGCATTGCTCCACCAGCTCTAACTAGATGTTTTCGGCAACACGGTCGAGTGGCAGCCATGGCATCAATTTTCTAGTTACTTAGGGCGATCATGGCATCCTCGAAAATTAGAGAGAGGGAGAGAAAGAAATAGAGAGACAAAAGAGAGGGATTTTTTTCTTGGATTTCGTTCACTGTCATTCCTCCTTTGATCCTCGTCGTTGCTTGCAGTTAATAGCCAGGAAAAGAAGAGAGTGCAGAGAGCGATTTCTTGCAGTTTTCTTTGCGGCTTGCAATTTTGGAATCGAGAGGGAACGATTTCTAAGAATCAAACAAGCTTGCGGTTGAGGGAAAAATCAAACCAGTGGAACGAGCGATTCGCTAGATTTTTTGGGCTTAATTTGAGTTATTAAAATTAAATAGAAATTTTAAATTAATTTCTTAAGTCTTTAATTAAGCTTGATATGAATTTTATGGCGACACAATTAGGTAATCAAAGCATATATTAATCTTAGGTTATTATGATGTTCCTTTGACTGATACCGCTTCGCAATCATTTGGCTCAAGCCGTCAACCATTTGATCAAAATACGTCGCTGACTACTTACATTGATAGACATATCCGAATTAAGTGTGAATAGTCTTATTTGATAGATTTTGATGTTTCAAAGCTAATGGACAATCAATTTTGTGAACGGATGTCATTTGCGTCGCCTCGACTCGATATTGTGTGCGCAGATTGACCTCGAGCTTGTTCAGTTGATGATCAAGTTATGTAATATTTATATTCTAACTAGTTTTGACATTCTTAATGTGATGGAAAAATTTGTTCGTCGATTGGAGGTCATTTCAATTGATTTTGATGACGTCATGTGCATTTCAACCTCGATTTGTGTATTGCCATTTCAAATCATTCGACATTTGCACATACTCATCCAAATTGAGTACGGACAGTCTCTTTTGATAGTTTTCAATATTTTAAAGTTAATGGCGTGATCAATTTCATGAATGAAGGTCATTTGGTCATCATCGCAGCTTCCTGACTCTAATATGTGTGTCGACACATTGATAGCTCAAGCGCTTAATCAATTGATCATTAGATTTTGTAATATTTATATTTCAATTAATTTTTATGTTCTAAACATGACGGCGAAGTCCGTTCGCTGATTGGAGGTCATTTTAAACATTTATGATGATGTCTAGTGCATTTTGAGCCTCGATTTATGCATTGTAACTTTCGAAGTCTGTCGGATTCGACTTGTGGGCATAACTTAACTTATGACACATATATGGAGGTAAACAAGGGGCTTGCACCTATAGGAAACATGGAATAAGATTTAAAGTCCTTACCAAATAAGGACGGAATCTCTGGGTAGTGTCTTATCTACTATTCCATCTGCCTTCTGAAAATTACACTAATACTTAAATCACTCTCTTCAATTCAATAATTGTCGAGAGGTCGGTGGTGAATTTTCAGAGCCCATAGATTTCTAGCGACTCCGCTGAGGATAGGATTCTCTTTCCATCTTTAGTTAGTCATATATGTACTATATTACCAATAAAATTTTTAAAAATTTAAAAAAAATTGGTAATTTTAAGTGTGTAATAAATTCAATATGAGGCTCTATGTATAATGAATCATTCCGTAGAGTATATCTTTATTACATCATTATTTTATTCTATAGTACCTCTGCATCTTAAAAGTATGGGGTAAAATAATAATTGCTAATTACTAATCCCCATCTTTCACTTTTGCAGAATGGATTTACAAAGCACTCCTTTCACCGTTCAGCTAAGTCGTTGTGTGAACATCTGCCTAGTCAACGTTGTCATCAAAATAAGAGATGTTGGGGCTACCATTCAATTTGGTAGCTTGAATTTTCTGACTATCGTAGTTGTAACTCCCGAAGTACCCACACCTATGGTACATTCGTCTGAGACCATGCGGGAAGGCCTCAAGTTATTGAAGCTCCTTCTAGCCACGCCAACCAAATGACAACCACTATCAAGAGTTCTCCAGAGAACTTCAATTTTCAAAAGTCAATGAAGCCCCCATGACTAAAAAAGAACCCAAGGCAAACTGCTTTAATTCCTCGTAGTACAAGTGTTGCGCCGATTAAACCTTTTGTACCCAGAAAGCATGATCATAAAGCTTCCTCATCAGAGAGCAAATTAACCAGAAGACAGAGAAGAAGGAGAAACGCTGAGCTTAGGACTCAGTCGATCCCCTTTGAACAACCTAGTAAACAAGCAATACTGCCACCATAAGTGAGTATTCCTACCCGCAATAACTTTGACAATCTAAAGTGAGTAAAGAGGAATAGCTTTACTGGTGAAATGAAGAAATCCTTCTGAAACCAACCACGTCAAGCTCCATCACCACAGAGGAGACAGCCTGAAACACTATCTGCCATAATACATAAAGTTATCAAAGTAGCTAAGGACAGAGGCCTAATGAAAAGAAGATTTCAAAGGCCTGTGGTGATGGAAAATATTGAAGCTCCACCAAAAAAGTTATCATCTCTTCTGGTAACTAGCCATCAAGCCCATTACACTTCGCATGGTGAGCATCAGAGTGTGACACTTGGACTGCGTGTCCTAGAATCCACTGCTAAAAGGTCCCGATGAAAGAGTAAACAAATACGGAGGCCAAGGCCCCGTAATGAAACTTTGAATAATGGAAGAGGTGTGACATCTGGTACATATACTCAGAAATCCACCTCAAGAACAACTCATCAGAAGTGGGTACCCAAAAGAAGGGATATCATTGATGAAAGACATGATGGTCGACACCCTGGAGAGTCTTCTAGGGGATCCCATCGTCGATCAGATTCACCCTTATAAGAGAAGGTTGATATTGATCGCAGTCCTTTAATAGAAGAAGTATTTGTTCCGCACATTGAACCAGAGATCCACTAGAAATTTTGATCAAAAATACATGTGCAAGAAGAAAATAATGAAGAGGACTCTATGGAAATGGAAGTTGTCTATATGATCAGAGATATAGATGAACTATCGGCTCAGCACCATCACCAGCAACATGAACTCAGGGAACCTAAATTTAAATTTGACGTCTATGAAGAAGATTATTTACAGAAGCAAATAGAAGATGGAGCTTCGATCTTTGCTAAAGATGAAGAAGAATAAAACCAGAATGAGAGAGACATCATGGGTGTCGTAGCTATCTATATGGTTGAACCAGGAAATGATTAGCCTGGTACATATTTTTATACTTAGCGTCGTCGACAAATTAATAACAATAACCGCCTCGCAAATGCACAAGGTGAAGTCCAAGTTCTCCAAAAAAATGAGGAGTAGACAACAAGAAGAAATAGAGGAAGAGGAAGAGCCTATACTGATTGATTCCATGGCGCTAGCTAGAGAGTAAAGAGAAATGTAGCGTCAAATGGAGGTCAAAGATAAGGAGATTGCATTGCTTGGTACCAAAATGAATAATATGATGGTACAAATTAACATCATGATGGAGATATTGTAGAAGAATATCATATCAAGAGATTTTGTCTTCTGCTAATCAATACAACTTAATAATACAACCACCTGTGGTACCCCAAGCTCTACAAGACATACCACGACGAGGAACGTTAACCCACTATCTCCACGATAATTCAAAATCACAAGACACCCGGAACAACTCGCCTAAAATAATAATTAATGAAAAGATAAAGGCAGTCATAGTCTCATAGCATGCTGAAAAGCTGGTGAGTAAGGGTTGCCCTTACCCAGTTGAATATGACCAAGTGTCATATCTAAAACTTTACTTGATGTCATAATTTAATACTTTCAGCGGGCTTGGTAATCCAAAGAAACATCTAGCTCAATTTAAGGCTACTTGTGGTAACACAGGAGAGAACGATGCACTATTTTTCTATCTATTCGTTAGTAGCCTGATTTTAGCTGCTTTTGAATGGTACGTGGAATTGCCAAATGATTTAGTTAAAATATTTGCTAAATTAGAGACTATATTTGTGAAGAGGTTCACTAGTGCAACCGAGAAAATAACAATCGCTAACCTTGCCTTGCTAAAAAGGAGGAAAGATGAGTCAGTGATAAAATTCATAACTTGTTTGTGCAACCTAAGTATGAAGTGCGAGCAACAATTGGAAGAAGAACATGCGATCCAATTGCTAATAGGCAGTATGGATGATAAAATGGCACCATTTCTATGCATAGCTTTGATTGCAACATTCCAAAACTTGCTCGATAGAGTGGCTAAATTTAAAAAATTGAATCGCCCTAAGTCTAAAGTCTATGTAGATAAAGCAAAGAGAAATAAACCTTCAGACTCAAGAAGAAATGAAATTCATGCCGCTTCCTATAGCTTAAATGGTGAAAAGTGGGTGATATATAATGTCGATAAAGGAAAGCAACCGAAGTATAATGATGATAAGGGTCTGAAGCTTGTCTATTCTAATCCACAACCAAAATTGGTATTGGGAGGTAATGATAAACCTTGGGCTATCTCAAGTGGTGGGGAACGTCCGAAATAAGCAACAAGAGATGAGGAGCGAATACGGCCATCTCTTAAGAAAAAGATGAACAAAGATTATTTCTTTAGATGGAACAGTGTGGCTAAATTATTTCGGCAAGCAGTCAAATCTGGTCTATAATTACCAAAAATTAAAAGGCTTGAAGAAGTTGATCAAGTCAATAATTCAAATTACTATCCCTATCATCGGATGATCAGTCATCCTATCAAAGATTACTATGTCTTCAAAGATAGGCTAGAAAGAAAATATCGGCGAGGTGAATGTACACTATCCGACGGTATTCTAGTCCACCCTAAAAGAGAATCTACAAATATGATTATGTCCTCTTTCGTAACATTCATCAAAGATAAATAGAAGGAGAAATCAGTTTAGACTAAAGAATGGTAAACAGTAGTCTCCAAAAAGAGTATGAAAATATTGAAGCAGCTAAAAGACGTCTCTAGTGTTAAGTGGAAATCACCATTTGAACCTATATTGGACTTAAGAGAGGTGCCTAAACCAAGTATTTGGGCTTCTCAGTGGCATTTTGATAAGGCCACTTCGTCACAGCATGAGAAGCGGTCTACTAAATGCATGCCTCATAAATTAAAGAAGTTGGCTAAGAAAAAGAAGACCAATAAGAGAATTACAACTCAAAAGATCATTAATAATTTAGAAGAGTATGCAAGATAACCATTTAGACTTCATGCTTAAACTGAATTGAATGAAGAAGATAATGGTGAATCTTGTTCAGCAGAGACATATCAAATCATCTACGTGATGTTAGATATTCTTCAATATCAGTTACTCCAAAATGACAAGGGTAGTCAGACAAACTCGACCAACCCATCAATATTTTTATCAAGAAAATAAGAAGAGCTTGAGGAGCTAATGTCTGAATTTTGTTTAATAACTCAACAAGATAATAATAGTTCAGATGAAGATCTATATTTTTTCGACAGAGAAGAGTCGGACTCATCGATATCATCACATATGGAACGTATAACGTTGAAAAATGAGTCTAGCCCTTTTGGCCTATCTTCCAAAATAGGAAAGAAATTTGAAGAAACTACCTCTTTCGAAGAATCTGAGCAAGATAAGGTGATTCAAGTTTAGTTGAGAAGTGGTAAAGGCTTACCACCTTCATCAAAGAAGGGAAATACAAATAAAGACAATGGCAAACAAATTGAAGTCAACGAGAACATTATTCCTATAAATCCTAGAATAAAGCCTAAATCGAGTGAGAAGATAGATTATAATATTATATCACATCTAACAAATATCCCTGCATAATTAAGTGTGTACGAAGCTCTCTTGATGTCAAAAGATCTCCAAGAAACTTTGATACAGGCTCTCAAAGATCCGGAGAGTTATGAAGCTTACTTTGCTGAGAAATGCATGATCGAAGCATTGCAAACTCAAGATCTCCCAGTAATTACATTTTATGAGGAAGGCCTCATGATGGGGACAGCAGATCACAATTGTCCTCTATATATTATTGCAGAGAGTGATGGCATCTCGATTAACTGAATATTAATTAATATAGGTTCTTCTATCAATCTCAAGAGCCTAAAGGTATTAAGAGGATTATCACTTGATATCTAACATCTTGAGAGAGATAAGCTGATAGTTCATGGTTTCAATGAAAAAGGGCAAAAAACTCTGGTTTTTTATTCTCTCGCTCAAGTTCATGGATTTATACGTAAGTTATATAATGATGTCGTTTATAACTCTCGGTAGTCGCCGGTGCATGGTCCCATCAACTATGCATCAATGTATGAAGTATTTGAAAGATAAAAAAGAATTTAGAATTCTCGATAAACTACAACTATTCTTTGTCAATGAAGCAAAGATCTATGAAGATGTAAAATATTTCATTCTAATTCTAAGAGAGCCTCTTGGTAGTATCCACTTCAGGAACTAAAAACTAATTTCACAAAGTGAAAGAGCAGAAGCAAAGATGAAGAAAGAAGGTAATGTTGACTCTCCCAAAAGTACTTGATTCTACACCTAAGTCAAGAAAATCAGTTCCTCATTTGGGAAGTGACACGGAAGAAGAAGAAGATATGCTTGACAAACCTAAGATAACTTATAAGCTTTAAAGAAAAGCATAGTATGAAATAAGTGATTCTGATTCAGACTATAATTTTGAATCTACTTATGAAAAATGAGTTCGAGATGGAGGATAGCTCACTTGGCAGAGTCTGATGACTCACTCAAAATTATACTCATCCCCCAGTAGTACTTCAAAAAAATCAGTCCACTTGAGATTCATAATATTGAAGAATTGATAACATTCTATGTGCCACCGTTGAGTGAGAGTGGTGAAACAGAAACTCTATTTTATAAATTTGAAGAGTCTCAGCCTCATAATTTTGAGCAGCCTGCTCAACATGAAAATTATGATGAGATAGTGCCGACAAGAATACAAATATATTATTCACAAAAATTACGAAGAATGATGCATAAGCTTAGAATTCATATTGGAACTACTAAACATAGGACTCAAATATTTAAGAATATATGGAGCCAAAGAAGTCCTCAAGCAATGCAAAGAAGTGAAAACTTTATCACTAAAGGTCTGGGGTTCATCCACAAATCTCATCAAAATAGAGCCTGTTATAATATAATAGAAGCTGGGATTGAGACTAATAATAATGAAGAAGATGATTCTCATGAAATTCTTCTTAAAAATGATAAATAAGTAGAAGTCAAGCCCACACCTGAAGAACTTGAAGATAGTGGATAAATAGCTACTATGGATGAACTTAAAGAAATCAACCTAGAGAGATGATCCCTCTAACTTTAAATTCTATCACGATGAGAAAATTGAAGAGCTAAAAATGATACTTTGTGAATTCAGGGATTACTTTATCTAGGCATATTCTAAAATGATGTGCTTATCCCCTGATGTAGCTATTCACAAACTAGCTATTAAACCAGATGCAACGCCTGTTAAGCAAACTACTAGGTGAATAAGATTGGAGATGGAAGAACGGGTAATTGTAGAAACTAAGAAGTTGATCGAAGCAAGCTTCATCTGAGAAGAGAAGTATGTAGACTTTATAGCCAACATTATCCCAGTTAGGAAGAAGAACGGTCAAATCCATCTCTGCATTGACTTCCGGGACTTAAATAAGGCGTGCCCAAAAGATGACTTTCTACTTCCAATATCAGATCTACTAGTGGATAACACTTTCAACTATGACATATTCTCACACATGGACGGATCATCAGGATACATCCAAATCAAACTGGCACCTAAAGATGAAAAAAATACATCATTCAGAATACCTATTGACATATATTGCTACACAGTCATGCCCTTTGGCCTGAAAAATGCTAGAGCTACATACCAAAGAGCCATGACGCGTATTTTTAATGAGTTGATTTACCAAAAAGTGGAATGTTATGTTAACAATTTGGTGGTGAAGAGTTTAAACCGTGAAAATCACTTTGAAGATTTAAGAATTATATTAGAGAGAATCAAAAAATATGATCTTAAGATGAATCCTCTAAAATGTACATTCGGGGTATCCTCTGGAAAATTTCTCGAGTGCATTGTACGTCACAGAGGTATTAAAATCGATCATGCTAAGATCAAGGCAATTGTGGAGATGCCTCCACCAAAGAGTTTGCGTCAACTTCATTTTTTATGAGGACAACTCGCATTCAACCGTCAATTTATATCAAACCTATCAGGATGCTGTCAACCATTTGCAGGATTAATGAAGAAGAATGCTCCATTCAAATGGGACAAAGAGTGCTAAGAAGCATTCAATAGCATTAAAAGCTACTTGTTAAATCCACCAATCTTTGCAGCGCCTACTCCTAGGAAGCCCCTCATTTTATACATAGTTGAGTTAGAAGAGTCTCTCGGGGAATTATTGGCACAACACAATGAAAAAAGTAAAAAGAATGCTCTTTATTATATCAGTCGGAGGCTGATTAGAGCAAAAATAAGATACTCTCCGATAGAAAAGTATTGTTTAGCATTGATCTTTGCAGTCCAAAAGCTTTGTCATTATATGTTATCTCATAAGATTACCCTTATCTCAAGGATCGATCCACTAAAGTACTAGTCACTTGGCAAGATGGGTAGTATTGCTTCTACAATTTGATATCGCAGTAGTAAAGGGACAAGTCTTTAGATTTTTTAGTCATCCTTATCCTAACTATTCTCTTAATGACAATATGTCTGATGAGCACATTATGCTCATTTATGAAAGAGAAAAATCACAATTTAAGAAATATACTTTGATGGAGCCTCATCGATCAAACAAGTCATCTACATTTCCCAAGAGCAAGAGTAGAAATCGAAATCATCTTCATAACACCAGAAGGAGGGATAATGAGATAATCATATGGATTGATCGAGCCAAGAACTAATAATGAAGCTGAATATGAAGCATTAATGGCAGGTCTTGAAGAAGCTATTTTCATAGGCCTTCAAAACTTGCATATTTTTGGCGATTCTCAGCTTAATATAAATCAAGTACTTGACATCTATAGAATCAACAAGTTTGAGTTAGCTTTCTATCACAAGTGAGTTCTCGAACTAATAAAGCATATACCAAATACCACACTAACTCAAGTCTCTTGATCTGAGAATGGCAAAGCCAACAAAATTAGCTAAGAAAATGGCAAGTATGAATGGTGATTATGTCATGACCTACATATTTTCAGCGTAGAGAGTATCAAAATCTAATCCAGTAAGATGTGACTCAGGTTGCTCCTCATACTCCCCAAAATTAACAAGAAGTTGTACCAAGAAGAGTTAATAATGACATTGCCTCAGAAAAGTAGTGTGAAGCCTTTACGGTAGAAGAGTCACGTGATTGGAGGCAACTCTTCATCGACTACTTTAAAGAAGGCAAATTACCAAATAATAAATTACTCGCAGCTCAAATCGAGAAGAGCATACTATGCTATGCTTTTATCAATAACACTCTATACCGTAAATCCTTTGAATATATATGGCTACGATGCCTAAATACAGATGAAATCACCAAAGTGATGGTTGAAGTTCATGAAGGACTTTTTTATCGAGTCCCAAGATGGTAGTAAAGATCAAAAGGATTATTGGCCATATATGGTGAGATACTATATCAATCATGCTAAGAGGTGTCATGGTACATGGAATCTCATTCATCAACCTCCAAATCTATTACACCCAACAATAGCATCGACCATTCAAATGTTGGGGTACATTACAATTGATCCAAGTCGTGGACTTCCCATCAGCTACTATTTTAATAAGTGGGTTGAGGCTATCCCAATTAAAGAAGTTACTGCTGACCGAGTGATCAACTTCTTCACGCATAATGTGGTCTATAGATTTAGAGTGCTACGTCCAATAATTTCTGATAATGGCACAGTTTTTAAAAGTGCAAAGGTTTTTAGATTCATCGATCGACACAAAATTGATTGGCGATACTCCTCAATTTATAATCTAAGAGCAAATGGTTTGATAGAAGCTTTCAACAAGACATTGGTCAAACTGCTCAAAAATATTCTCACTAAAAATAAAAGAGAATGGCATAATAAACTAGTAAGGCTCTATGGGCGTATCGAACTACCTTCAAGATGCGAACTAAAGACACTACCTATTCATTGGTATTTGAATCAGCTTCTTTGAAGTTGAGTTGCCTTCACTTCGAGTATACATCCAGTACAATCTAACTAAAGATCAAAATGCTCATTTGAGAATGGAGGAACTCGACGCACTTGATGAAGTTAGATTGCAAGCTCATCAAAATCTGGAAGTCTATCGAGCAAAGATGTCCAGGGCTTTTGACCATACAATGCGGTCTCAAACATTCAGAAAAGGAGAATTGGTCCTGGTGCTGAGAAGACTAATTATCCAAATCAAAAATTTGGTAGCAAATTTGAGCCTAACTGGGAAGGCCCTTTTTTCATTGAAAAAGTGTATCAAAGAGGGGCATACCAACTCATCAACCTAAAGGATGAAAGACCAATGCCGCCAATTAATGGTCGATACTTAAAAAAAAAATACTATACATGATGACCATATTCTCGAGGTACAATAGAAATCCCCTTGCAAGACAGGGACAATGTTTTTAGTATATCTATTTAGGTCGACATCATATTTCATGCCGAGATCCCTGAATAAATATATTTGCTTAAGATGAAAAAATTCCCCTGTTACATATGAGACATTTTAGATTTATATACATAGATGAAAGAAATTACATGTTAAACTCTTTAAGAGCATATCAATTCAAATATTGATATATTTGCTTAATTTCATTTTGAAAGCTTCTTCTAAATATGATTTAGAATTCTGCAAAGACAGGGGCATTTTTTTAATTTATTTGAGTTAACATCATGTTATAAGATAAGATACTCAAATATATTCTTATTGAGGTTGACTTCGAGCTTTATGCCGAAATCCCTTAATATATTCATAATTGTTATTGTTAAGTTGTAGAGTCTTGCAAGAGCAAAAGAATTTATTTCTATGCTTGAAAAGATAACCCTAAATGTCAAGAAATTTATCTCCTAGATTTGCCAACTTCTGGAGATCAAGTCAAAAGAACTCCCAATTTCGGAGGCTTCAATCAATTAAGTTAGAAAAACATCAACATCTACATCCTGAAGTCTAGGACATGGATGGGTTCTAAAGGTCGGACTCAACAAGCCCACAAATGGCTGAGTTGCTGATGCTCTCCTCCTCAACAAGCCGCAAGAAAAAACCGCAATGAAAGAGCCCACGTTCATCAGTCTGATGATAAAATCACCAACCCACTACAATTTAAGTCGAAGACTCAAGTAGATTCTAAAGGTTGAACTCAACAAGCCCAAATGTAGCCGAGTTGATGACGCTCTGCTCACTCAACAAGCCATAAGAAAAGGCCACAGTGAAAGATCTCCTGCTCGTTAGTCCAATGATGATAGTTATTCAATCTCAAACTAAATTCAGCTTAGTGATTACAAGCAACCAGGATCCAAGAGATCTTTCTACTTGATCGATAAATCAAGACAATCTGAGGAAACGCTCAATTCTGAGGAAAAGCACAAGACTGAGGAAGCAATTACATAGTTCAAATAAAGTTGACGATTGAACTAAAGGAATTTAGTGGTTATTCAGTCTATTAAAGTACACGTTGTTAGACTAATAATTCAACATTGACCCTATATAAGCTAGAAGGTTGGGTCATCTATATGTACCCTTCAATGAATCCATCAAAGCAACAAGCACAGGATTCATGGCATACATACACTTCCTGACAAGTCAATATGAACAAATCAGGTCAGTCCTTCATCAAGTCCGTCAAGCTTAAAGCTAGGATGGAAGGAATTTTAAATACTACAAAGCATAAATAAACTAATTCTCTAGTAGATTCCTTCATCGAAATAAGCAGACCAATTCCTCCATCAAACCCAACCAAGCATGAAGCTAGGGTTAGAGGAAACTCAAATCTGCAATGACATAAAAGAAAGAGATCTTCAGCAAAATCATTGATGCAGATAATATATGATGTAAAAACTCTTATCTATCCGACAAGTCAATTTTGACAAATCAGTCAAGCCCATCATTTAGCATGCCCTGAATAAGGCAGCATACTAAGGACAAATCCTATCAAAGCTCGTAGTTTATCAGAGTTTAAGCAAATGATCCAAGTTCTATGGTCAGCCCAAAAGATCAACCAATTTTCAACAAATGTGACTCACTCCATGCACGAATCACATTTGTTGTGGGGGAATTTGTTGACCTTCACATATGTGTCATAAGTCGGGTCAAGCCCACAAGTCAAATTCAACGGACTTCGGAGGTGATAGTGTGTAAATCGGGGTTCAAAATGCACTAGACGTGAAAATGGATGAAAGGACCTTTGATCGGCGAACGGACTTCATCGTCACATTCAGAATGTCAAAATTGATTGAAATATAAATATTGCAAAATCTAATGATCAATCGATTAAGCAGTCAAGCTATCAATGTGTCGACATGCATAAAGGAGTCGGAAAGCTGCGATAATATCCGAACGACCTCTGTTCATAAAATTGATCAAGCTGTTAGCTTCGAAACATTGAAAACTATCAAGTGAGACTATCCACACTTAATTTGATGAGCTGCAAAATGTAGAATGATTTAAAGTGACAAAGATGTACCGTGGTCAAATACACAAGATGTCGCCAAAATCAACTCCAAATGACCTCGACACGAACCGACTTCGCCATCGCAGAATGTCAATAATAATATAAATTATGACTTGATGATCAACCGATCAAGCACTGAAATCGCGCCTACAATGACGCAAAGCAAAATGACCTCCATTAGTAAAATTGATTGCGCCATTAGCTTCAAAATGTCAAATTCTATCGACTAAGATTATTCACTTAATTGAAGTCTCATAATGTAAAAGTGGTGACATGCATTTTGAAATGAATTGACTCCCGATTTGAATCAAATGACCTCGACAAAACGACCCACGCTCAAAATATCGAATAATATATATATATATATATATATATATATATATATATATATATATATATATATATATATATATATATATATATATATATATATATTGACCATAAGATTTTAACAGTGTAAAATTCACATTAAGGATGATTAAGCAATAAAAAAATCAATTTAATAACCTAAATATAATCCTAGCCCTAAGTGAACTGGTCGGCCCTATTCTCCTTCACGCGTGACCCGAGCCCTAGCCTCCATCGCACGATAGCTCTCCCTCACGCGGCAAATAGAACCGCTCCTCCCTCACTGATAACTCCTTTCATGAAGCAAACTGAGCACATTGCTCTCCTCATGAGCTAACCAGCATTCTTTTCTCCTCCTCCCTCCATCTTTGAATAGTTCCCCTCATCTTCTTAACTCTTCCTCTCCAAAAGGGGACACCTTGCCACCATTCACACAGAATCAACCTCCTCTTCTCAATTCCATCTCCTCCAAACCAGAGTGTGATCCTTCCACTGAAAATGTTCTTCCTCCTTCCTTTTCTTCTTCCAACCCAAAATTACTTTCCATTTCCTTCCTCTCCAAAACTAAAACCTTTCTCACTCCCATAATTGAATTTCTTCTTTTGTTTTACTCAATCCAAAATTTTATGATTTTACCAAAACCAAAATCCACTTTCAAATTCCCTCATTTTCAATAATTTCCCTATTTCCAAATCAATTTCCTACTTTCACCGTGATTTCTGTCAAACGGAAGAACACAAGAGGTTCTTCTTCTATTTTATGCACCCTTGCATTATCCTTCCAATCTTTGTTGAAATCGGAAGCAACACAAGAGGTGTTCTTCTTTTTTCGCCGACTCCTCGCATTATCCTTCCAATCTTTGCTTCATCACAATCGAAGGAAGAAACACCGTCAAGAGGTGGGTTCTTTTTTCGATTTCTGGCATCGCATTCCTTGCATCACCTCTCTAATTTTTGCTTCACCGCAAACTGGGGAAGAACGCAGTCAAGAGGTGGGTTCTTCTCTTGGTTTTTGGCATCGTAACCCCATCTCTTTGTCGATCTTTGCAATGCGTAGAAAAATGAGTCAAAATATGTGGGATATGTGAGTGTGAATATATATATATATATATATATGCTTGTATTTGCAGAAGGCCTCGCGGCTCAAGATGACGAGATGAAAATCGTGGTGTCACACAAGCCGCTACACTCAGAGATACCGAGTAAGCCAACATCCGTTAGATGTCGCCCCTGATGAAACGCCAAATTTTGTCTAGTTTTTAGACTTAGAAAAAGGAGGGAGAAATGAATATATATTGCATTTATCTTCTTTCAAGTTTTAAGGCCTCGTCGTGCTCAAAAGGGCACCATGAGATGAAAAAACCAGCTATTGTGTCGCAAGACACCACTCGCTATGCTCATGAGGCATACCGAGAAAGCCAAAATACTCCCGATGCAACCCTACGCGGGGATGATGCCGAGAGGCTGCCAAAATTGTGTCAAATCTTTTGACTCAAAAAAAATGAGAGAGTAAAATAAATTGACTTAAGAATGCTAAGTAAAGAAACTTACAACTAAATCTAAACTAAAAGCGTCATATAAAAAAAAGTAAAATGGCATATAACAAACACAAAAGTAAAACAAGAAATAAAAAGAAGAGAGGAAAACATTTACAAAACCTATTTAAGCAAGTTGAAAACCTTTCCAAAGTGCGAATTAAAATCCTTTCTCTTTTGAGTACTCTAAACTCAAGCAAGTTCTCTCTTAGCTTTATTTAGAGGGATTTGGTGAAGTAATGAGTGAGTTCTCTTTTCTTGTAAATTTCTCAAAATTAAACAAACTTTAATTGAAATTTGGGGAGACTAATACTAAACTCATAACAAATTGGCAATAAACTTAAAGTCTATAAAATTTAATATGGAGTTAAGGATGAATCCAAATTAGGTTTAATAACTCTTATACAAATATGAAGGTGATTACTATGCTAGCTAATAAGCATGAGTAGGGATAAATCAATAAACACTGAAATCGGCATAACTTATCAAAAGTGATATAAATTGAACATAATCAAGTTGGGAGAATTACAAAAACTCAACAAGTAAACTAAGTGCAAGTAATATTTTAAACTATAATCTAAATCAAAATATCTTCTTCGTCACCGGATCTACAACTCTTTATACAAGCAGACAAAAGGTGATACTAAATCAAAATCTATAAAAATCATAGGACTTCCTTCAATAAAAAATTAAGGAATTTCATCCTAATTATGATTTTCAAAATCAATGATTTTATTAATTAAGTGAAATTTGCTAAACTATAAACACTTGCATGTGCTCGGACTTAGAGATTTGAAGTGCAAATTTTAATGTCAAAAGGTCACAGTTAAATTGGAATTAAAAAAATCTAAAATCAATCTCATAACTTCAAATAAAACTACCTAAATTCTTAAATACACCAAGATGGGCCCCGACACTATTGAATGCTTAAATTCAAAAATGTCAAATGCGCTTCCTGCTTTTAGTCTTAGTCCCAAGTTAACAAAATCTAAAAACCTATAATAAGAATTTCAAATTAGTGAAATATCTGAGAAATTGATTCTGTTAGGTGACAGTAGATCCAATCCTCTATTAGCAGCTAAACATAGTTGAAAGGATCTAAAGCTCTTAAACATATTCAAATTAATCAATTTTTCTGATCAAATTAAATTAAGTAATCAAACGCTTAAATGAAACTATATCATTAAAAACTTAAATCAAACTCAATTCATCCACCTTCCACAACTGTTTGTAGGGGGTGATAAATTAAGAAAACTCTAGCTCACAAAGGAGCCAATATCAAATCAAATGTTCTACTATATTTACTCTCAATCAATCTCATGTCAAGGACGTCTGTTCTCTCTAACTGCAGGCTTGGCTAAGAGCTCCACGATGAAGACCAAAGTCCTCTAATCGGGTGATTTGGCCAATTAGGCTCCATTATATTACAATCACAATCGTAGTCCATATGCTCCCCAATGGCTCTTCCCTTTGAGTTGTGAATCATAAGGTATACTTGATAGGGCAAATAGTCATCTGTCAACTAATGTAGACTTAAGATTGTCTCCTTAGACAAACACCACCCCAGATCTACAAGGATTTTTTGGAAGACGTAACCCATGTGTTGCTGATAAGGATCCTTCACGTCAATACCTACCTCCTCACTAAGTAGACTAGGGACCGAGCCTGATGATGAACCAGGATCTAGATCGAGCACAACATAATTCTCCCAACCATCCGGTTTAAGTTAAAGTGATGAATTTCATAATCTTAAATTCTAAGACTCTACATGTTACTACTATACGCTATGCATTTGAGCGATCTAAATGACTAGCCTTAATCGAAAGTTCTCTCTCACTTATTGAGAGAGATAATTAACTATGTGCTTGCCTATAAAACCATTTAAAGTCCTCACCAAATGAGGATGAAATCTCTGGTAGTGTCTTATCTACTATTCCATATGCCTTCACACACGATATTTAAATCACTCTCTTCAATTCAATTGTTAGAGTGGTGAATTTTGAGCCCAGCCTTCATATAAGAATTTGATCAAAGACATCAAAAGTATTATATGAGATTAGATTATAATTCAAAAAAAGATATTAATCATTGATCGCATATATACACTATCAAGAGAAAGCACAAGTGCTTAGAAATATACAATCTTAAAAGGCCCTTTATTACACAAATCGGCTAGCCTAAGATTGAATGAGCTTTAACTTGATAAATAAAAAAATTACATGATAAAATATACTCTTAAAAAAATGGAAAAAAATGGAAAAAAAATGAAAATTTTCACTCTATATCAATTATATGCTAGAAAATTGGAGATGATAGAAATAAAATTTTATATCTTATATTTGTATTAAAATCTAATACAAGTGCATATAAAAAAAATTACAAGTGACAACAAAAACGTTCACTTGTAAAACCTAAAAAAAAGGAGTCCTAGTTCAAATAAAATGATCCACTATATAAGCAATAATTACAATATTGTGAGCTTCACTTTAATTTGAGAAATTGAGATTATAAAATATATAACAATATTTAAATCTCATGTGATTATAATTTGGAATATTGGATAGTAATGAGGGTTGATTAGGATGATCAAGAATGACAATTGAATAATGAAGTTGAACTGTGTCTCAAATCATGATGATATGACAACAATAATCGGCCGATAAAAGATGAGTTATGATAGTTTAACAATGGTTCATAGATGACAATGAATAAGCATGATGGTATGATGATGTCAGATGAGCTAAAATGATCAAATAATGATGAATGAGTTAGACATTTGAACAACAATAGTTAAATAATGATAGTCAAATAATGATGGAGTCCAGCAATAATGGCCAAATAATAGTGATCAAATGTTGGTGGATATTATAGATGTTCAAAGGTGTTGAGTATAGAAGAGCTATTGGAAGGAATTTCATCAAAAATTCATATTTGATTTATAGATTTTGGACAACATATCACTTTAACAAATACTGATTAAATGAAAGAAAGAACTCAAATCTCATTAGGGATATTCAAACTCCAAATGGGATTGTGTCTGCTCAGAGCTTGATTGCTGAGGAATTGTGTAAGTATTTATCTACTCTATTTAATAGTAACAACTCTCTTATCCTTCCCCTACAGGATATTCCTAAGGGAGATTGTCTCTCCACCTCTCATGAAGCTATTCATTGAAGAGACCAAGAAATTTTAGATACTCTACACAAGATAGTGAGAATAAAACCGACTCGATGGGTTCAATTCCAAATTTTTTACAGCAACATGGAATGTAAAAGGAAATCTTTTCCTTAAAGCTATCCACCACCTCTTCAAAACCAGTAAGGTTCCTCATAGATACAAGCACACCCTGCTCACTCTGATTCCAAAGGTTAAACACTCAAACTTGATTACTGACTTCCGACCAATTTCCCTTTGTAACACCATTTATAAGGTCACTGCTAAGGTCTTAGCTAACAAAATGAAGACCTTTCCAGCTTCATCAACCAAGCTCGGCCAAGATTTTTTTCGGAGAGATATTGAAAACCTTTCGCTATGATTTGCAATGAATTTCTTCTCCTAAATGCAATAAATATTTTGCTAAATTGATCTCAAAATTTTGACAACCACTCTCTCATGTATAGACTTTTGATAAGCACATGTAACTGAACGCCATCGATTCAACAAATGGGTGGAGGCTTGTATTATGGATGTTCCATTCTCCATTGTGCAAAACGGTTGTATAAAAGGCTACTCTCACAAATGGGTTGAGCAGTGGTTGTCCCCTTTCTATATATGGTGGATACCTTTTCAAGTCTCATTGATAGGGAAGTTAATCTTCTACTACACACCTTGCTCTATGGAAGCTACAACATTTCCCACCTTCTCCAGACACCTCTTAGCCATGGGATTGCCTCGTGATACTTTACACTCTCTTAAATCCTCTCTTAATACTCTTGAGTCTTACCTTGGGTTGGAGGTTAACTCTGATAAATCCTCTATCTATTTTTCTAAGAACTGTAAAAGGATGAGTGAGTGCACTCAAATACTTGATATTAATCAGGGTACCTTTCCTCTCAAGTATCTTGGCTTACCTTTAGTCATTGGCACTATCAAATTGGCTTACTTGAATGGTCTCTTTGATAAGCTACAAACTTGGTTGGCTGGTTGGAAATGTAAGTTCCTATCCATGGGAGGCAGACTCCAATTAATTCGATCTTCGGTTAACAATTACCTAGCTTATTAGTTTCGTGTCATTGCCTTTCCCAAAGGTATATTAAAACACATATGTTCTTTTACGACCAATTTTTTTTATCATGCTGGGGAGTCCAAGAAACTTCATACTATATCGTGGGAATGCACGACGCTCCCAAGAGAGAAAGGTGGTGTTGGTCTCATTTCTGCCTCGTCTTTAAATTTAATTTGCAAAATTAAGATCACTTGGAAAGTTAGCTTTGGTGTTTCATTATTTGCTAAGTGCTGTCAATCTAAATATGGATCTATCTAGTATCCCTCCCCCTGTAAAGCCTCTCCTCTTTGGACATCCATTGTATCGACAGCAATCAAATTCAAAGACAAATTTCTTTTTCAGGTTGGAAGTGGTAAGGTGTTCTCCCTTTTCTATGACCCTTGGTGTGGTGATTCTTCTCTTATCAACATCATGGGGTCTAATTGCCCCCAACTACTAGATCTGTCGGTTAATGCTAAGCTATGCTCTATCATTCATAATGGTCTGTGGAATTTACCTTCTCATTTCACTGCTGCTTATCCCATTCTAACGAGCAAAATCATTTCCAATCCTATAATGGGAGGTGAGGATGTTACTGCATGGCATAATCGTAGCTCTACTTCAAATAAGAATTTGTTTGTCTGAAATGAGCACCTCCTGATCTGGTTTAATGAAATATGATTTAAGGGTCATGTTATTAACTATGCTCTATACTGTTGGCTTGCATATTTGGGTGGACTTAAAACTTCTGATATCTTGGCAAAAAGGGGCCTAGGATCTACTATAAACTGTTGTATGTGCAACTCTTCCTCTGAAACTCATAACCACTTATTCTTTGAATGTCCCATCTCTATGAAGCTGGTTAGATCCCTGCTCCCAAATGGTCATTTCTTCCTAATTCAGGCCTCCTCACATCAGGTACTCTGTATTGAGGATGATATCTCTAACAAGGTGATCATTAGATTGTATTATTTGATTACTGGTATTATGATATACTCTATTTTGAGAAAAAGGAATAATCTATTATTCTCTTCTACTTGCTTGTCTTTTACTGCTCTTGTCTCTTTAATTAAGGAAAGGGTCACTGCTAAACTTAAAAGATGGAAAATCAAGGATACATGACCTAGGCATGTTCTCGACATTCTGGAGCAGTGGAGGAACTTTGATCCTCCATAAACTCAGTTTATTGTTTTGACTTTCTCTTTCTCTGTCTCCTTGCTGTTGTTGGTTCTTGCTTTCGGATGGACAATGATGACCAGAAAGTGGTTGTATTTTTGTTGTGAGTTCTACTTGGAAGGCCTTCTCGGCAACCTGGACCGTTTTGACTCTTATGTGGCTCTATTGATACTCAGTGCGAGATTTACGTGATTCCATTGGATGGCTTTGAAGGCAACCGCTGACACAATTTTGCTTATCGAACGCCCCTTGATGATTTCTAGCTTGACAATTCGCTTTTGTTGTCTGAGTCCCCTTATTCATTTTGCTTTTCTTTTCCGATGAGCAGCAATTTTTTTAAATTGAGTACCGCTAAAATACTAATTAGCAAATTGAGTATCAATAAAAAAATTTAAGACAGGTATACGCCTCAAGGCGATCGGCTTAATGCCGCTTCTCGACGGGCGGGTCGCGCTTAATGAAGTGGCCGCCCACCAATCCGACCGCTCAGATATCGAAGCCGCCCACTAGTGGGCGACCGGCTTGATATAGAGCCGCCACTCTGACGCTTCGACATATCTTTAGTCATCACCCCGACGCACCGCTTCGCTTGCTCGATTCTTCAACGCCGCCGCCAGAACGCACAACTCCCACCACGCCCTCCCCCTCTTGAACTCACGGGCGAGATCTAACCGATTGCGCCTTGTCCGTATTCGAGAAACTTTATTTTTTCCCAGATTCGCACGACATTTAACTACTTCCTCTCATTTACCATTGAAGTCAACTTTTTTCTGACGATTCTAGCCCATTTCAGCTTGAGAAAATTCTCATGGATTCTACATTTTTTAGTGCAAGATGAATAGAGAATTTGTTTCACGATACTTTTATGGATAACCGAGTATCGATAAGCAATTCCCCAAGTTATGGGAGGTCGAAATCGTCCAATTAAGGTTCATACAAGACCTTACCATTGAAGCAACGAATTAGAAGCTTGCACATCGACTGAGCGCCACATGCCACTCTAATGTGTCGTTATCCAAAGGTAGCGGATGATATTGCTGGCCATACCGACGGCGACGCGTTGCCACTGACGCAAGCTTCGCCGATCGGGGTGTATGTCATACAAGATGCATGTGCATCCAGCCGATCCTGAAGTTTATTCGAAGTCATAATTTATCCATTAAACTATACAATACCACAATGATAATTAGTTGATGAAGTTATGTGGTGATGATTATATGGTTGAGAGTGAGTACGAAGCGAAAGTCTGGCAGAGGGTGACGATGACCGCTCGCTGGAAGCCACCACTGGGAATATAGCCAAATCTGAGAAATCACTCAAATGTGACAAGGAGAGTCAAATGTTGTCCACAAACCAGTATGTCCTGATGTGTAAAACTACGCAGTGGGACAACGATACTTTTGACGCCATCCGAATCTAAACCGCCTCTAAATGATGAAATTGAAATTCCAAATGACATTGCAAGGTATGTGTTTTGCAAGTAAACGAGTTTGCAATTTGCTATTGTCGGGTGGTCCATAAGAATAATGTACACCTCAAATTCTAACCGTAAGAACTACACGATTGTATGGCAAAGACGATACCACAAGGCTCAGAATTGGCTTTACATCAGAAGATCGCGCATTAGGGTGGGTGCTTGGAGAATATTAAAAAGTTGGTGAAAATCATGATGTGTCAATACGCAAGTTCATCCGGCCATCGACGGTAGTTCAAGTTTCATAAGATACTACATCAAACCCGTGATCGCACCGATTGATTTGAAACCAGAGATTATAGGATGGAGTCAAAATTTAATGTTAAAGTTTCATATATGAAAGCATGGGATGCAAGGCAAAAGCAATATTCTAATGGAAGAGTCCCAGACTCTCGCCTTTATATGCAATCGCTTACTACTTTACCGGTATAATTCAATCTACCAAGACGCAACATTTTCGTGAGACTTTTGGGCTTTCAACCTTCAATACCGGATGGAGTTGCAGACTGCTTTTAAGCTTAGACGGTACATTGTTGGGTATCGCACATTATTAACCGTAGAATCGACGCAATAATGGGTTGTTTCCTTTAGCTTGTGGAATCGTAAAATATTGATTCGCGTTGTGGTTTTTTGCTTTGCATGATATGTTACCCGTAGTGTCTAGTAGACGGATTTATGCATAATATCCGATAAACATGCCGGTCTGCGTGGATGCAAAGAGATTTTTCCTCGGGCAAGATAGCATTGTTTATGCCATTTGCGGAGAATTTTAAAAAAGTCGTGACGCAGACCGGAATTGCCGATGTTGAGTTTGTATGCCAAAAGATGTACATGGCGTAACACCGATGATATTCACAATTCAACCGTTTGATGCTGACATTAAAAATGTGAAAGAAGAAGCATACAATTTTAGAGCGCGTGACCTCATAAATGGTCACTCAGGTACCCATGGTGGTATGCTATGGGACAATGACAACAATGCATCCGAAAGTTTTAACGGTAATCAAACGCACGCGGTTTACCGATTCGTGGTTTAATCACCGCTATCTATTACAACTTAAGTATTTTGTTCATGAAACGACATCCACGCTACTCGAAGAGGAAGTAAACTTGTCTATTTATACCCGCAGGTTCTCCACACTACAAACGCATCAAAGGGAGGTTAGGCATTTCAACTCGCGGAATATAAACCCACATGAGATGCGTGTTTTGACAGTCCACATCATTCGTGAAGTTGATTTACTGGGATAATGGCCTCGTGTGTTTGTAATCGCGGGCGTAACAATCATATATCATTGTCCATGCCCACATGCACGTGTCGTGATTGGGATTTCGACGCTAAACCATCTCACGCGCATGTGCCCGGCAAGAAGAAACCAATCGTAAATAAAATATAAGCCCGACGCATTTAGAACCTCGCTCACTCATATGACTCTATAGAAAGTCCACCTAAGCTACCTCGCATGTATGTTCATGTGTCGCCCATCCATCGACTGAGCATATGCAGATGATCGGATCATGATACATCACGTAATGGGTGTCGCCCTAACAAATCATCGCAACAATCGCCAATCAATCTCTTCTCCTCGCCAATCACAACGGACACGATAGGCCCATCAATCCGTAGTCCCGCGAATCATCGCCACGCCTGAGTCATATCTCACCTACGAGGTGGAAAGTATTGGTCTGCGACCATCTCAACCAAAGCGGTAACCGATGATCCAAATGAAGCGTACCACTCAGCACCACCGTCAGCGATGAATCCGCATGTAATGGGCCACTCCTTCAAAGATAAGTGTGATGCGGCCTCAAGTATGGTGCTCAAAAAAAAACAAAAAATAAAAGGTAAGCGGCGTAACACATTCCGCAAAAAAAAAAATTCACTTAAAGATCGATGAGATACCGATGTCGCCCATAGGGAGGCAATAGGATGAACCTCGGAAGGTGCCCGCCCAATGGTGTCTGCGCCTTCACGACGCCTAGTCTGGTGCTCCCTCATCGCACTGCCGAAAAGTAGAAGATTATGGTTTACAATCAACGCTACATATTGCAAATTATGAGAAATAACGGATCAACCCCTAAAAATAAAAGTGGGAAATAAATCTTAAGACAAAACTTACATTCTTATCACATATAATGAGTGGGAAATCCACATAAACAAATGCTTTTTCTCAAGAATAATTTGGCTACATAAGAAGCCTAAACAATCTTATAAATTACAAATAAATTATAAATAAAAATTTACTACTTAGTTAAAAAATGGATTACTACATATTTATTTTGAAATAAAAAACTTCTTTATGATTTATATATAAAAGGCATGTCAAAAAAAAATAAATTCAAGCTCCCAACTCAATATATAATCTTGAGTGAATTTCAAATCCAAACTACTTAAAACTAATCAAACTAAGCTTGGCTATATTTACAATTTTATCCTACAATATTTTTTTTCTAAATTCACTCAAATAGCAAAATTCACAACAAAATTGTAATTCATGATGAATTGCTTGAATTGAAAGAAAAAACAACTCTCAAGACAACCTGAATGCATACATAGAAGTTTAGTTAAAACGAAAGATGAAAGGCTCTCCAAAAGTCACATAAGAATTTAAAATAACTATAAGTTAATGATCTTCAATTATAAGTTTTTATTCACATTTAGTTTATCTTTTGTTATAAATATTACTAAAAAAAACAATTAAAACTATCAATATCAGTCCCGAGCATGAATATATATCTTGATGAACAATTTTTATTCTTAGAATATATTTGAATACTTCATGAAAAAATGGAAAAAAGGTTGAAAAAGAAAGACAATTTATATTCTCATATTTTCAAATCATTAAAACTATCATTAACTTTATTGTTACTAAAGTGAGTTAAAAAAGGTTTTTTTTTCCTACTATGAATATTATGAAAAATTGACTATAAAATAGAATTTGAGATTAATGAATGAATGATCTTTTGATCATTTAATTTAATATCAACAAATGAAGTAACACTCAACGCTTTTAGAATACAAAGAGCAAACGTCATCAATTGTAAGTTTTTATTCACATTTAGTTTATCTTTTGTTATAAATATTAAAAAAAAAAATTAAAACTATCAATATCAGTCCCAAGCATGTATGACAAAGATTGATGATTTTTTTTAAATACTAACTGATGACAAAAAAATACCTAGAAGAAGTGATAGTTGTCGCTAAGATGTCGCCTAATCCACTATATCACTGGTAAGTTTTATGCTATGTTGAGTTGATCTTTCTCTCGACTTAGTGCGCAACGATATCAAGTGATAGCAACAGTAAAAAAATACCTAGAAGAAGTCGCAACGGGACAAAAAAAGCGCAATGCAGGCGGTCAAACTACGGCGTAGAAGTTCCGAGAGGGTGGAGGACCGCTCGGTTTCGGAGTTCTGCCGAGAGAGCGGCGTCGGGAAGGAATCGAAAGCCGAGAGATAGACGGGACCGATCGGCCCCTAAAGATATCGAAGCGCCCAACCAAGTGGCAGGCCCCTGGCCGCCGCTAATTATCGCGACCCACTCTTCATCGATACCACGCGTCAGAGATGACGCGGAATAGCCCCACTAATTGACTATACTTATTCTTAAATTTTATTTTATTGATACTCAATTTGCTAATTCATATTTTAACGGTACTCAATTTAAAAAAATTGCCTTTTTCGCATTGCTTTTTCCCCTTAGTTTTGTAAGGGCTGTTCTTGTTGTGCGTCTGTAGTTTATGGTGTGCAACGGCCCCTGGTAGTCCATTTTGTCTTCTTAGCTGCTAGTCTTTTTCCCTTAGTTTTACATTTGTAATTTTCTACTCTTTTGAAATTATAATATTAGGCAATACCCTCAATCTTTCCAAAAAAAAAAAAAAAATACTGATTAAATCAGTAGTCAGTTGTAATAATTAATTTATCACCGCCACAATGACAACTTTATATAACAAAATCTGTGGAAGATGTAATGCATTCCGTCACTAGGTCCAGCCGCTGGATATCTTCTTGAATGCACGCGTCTTTGCGGGTAGAGAGGGAGAGAGAGAGAGAGAGAGAGAGAGAGAGAGCTGACTTTTGGGGTCTTCCTCACTCCCCAGAGTAAATGCACCTTGCTTTCTTTTGACTTAATATTTTCTCTCTCTGTCGCTAGTCATGCCTTTTTTAGCCTCGCTGGTCAGCGCGTCTCCTAGTCTATAAATAGGAGCTTGTTTTTACCATTTAGTTATGAGCTATAAGGATATATAAAAGAATTAGAGAAGACGCACGGCAGAGAAAAGAACAAGAGCCCCGGCCCTTTCTTGCATTTTAGTAAGAAAAAAATATTCGTCCTCAAAGCCTCCCTCTAGCCTTAACATCTCCCTTGTTTAAAGCATAGCTAATAGCTAATTAGAAGGAGAAGAAGCTGCAGCAAGATATTGATCTAGGTCAATGGGGAGGCCACCATGCTGTGACAAAGTTGGAGTGAAGAAAGGGCCGTGGACTCCTGAAGAAGACATTATTCTCGTCTCCTACATCCAAGAGCATGGCCCCGGCAACTGGAAAGCTATTCCCACTAACTCTGGTCAGTGCTATGCACTTACCATCATAGTTACTTTCATGTGTATTTATATCATCTACATCATTGAACTGAAGATACTTCATGACTTTTCTTGTTTGAAATATCTTAAATTCTTAGTTTATGATCCTACGCACAGGGTTGTCGAGATGCAGCAAGAGTTGCAGGCTCAGATGGACCAACTATCTCAGGCCAGGAATTAAGCGTGGAAGCTTCACTGAGCAGGAGGAGAATCTCATAATCCACCTCCAAGCTCTCTTGGGGAATAGGTGATCATTTACTTCTTCAAACACTTCTACCCACTTTACATTGACATGAAAGTCCTTATGATTAACTCATCATTAATGGTTAATTAGATGGGCAGCCATAGCTTCTTATCTCCCAGAGAGAACAGACAATGACATCAAGAACCATTGGAACACTCATATGAAGAAGAAACTGAGGAGGATAGAAAATGAAGGCGGCATGATTGCAGGCTCTGGTTTCTCAAAAAACCAATCAATTGCAAAAGGCCAGTGGGAGAAGAGGCTTCAAACAGATATAAACATGGCGAAACAAGCTCTTCAGGAGGCTTTGTCCATGGAAAAACCCAGCTTCCTCTACGAATCAAAACCCTCATCCAGCAGCCACAGCTCTAGCACTCCTCCTTCCTCCACCACATATGCTTCGAGCACCGAGAACATATCCAGGAAGCGCCGAAGAACTCAGACAAATCGACTCAGCACTCTGTCAAGAATTTTGTAAATATCGGCGCTGATTCTACATCTAGCGACGGTACGATAACAAGCGTCGCCAATAACCACATAGTTTCTCCTGAGATTAGTCAGTTCCAGGTGGACAGCAAGCCTTGCTTGGATGAAAGATTTCCTTTGTCTCTGATCGAGACATGGTTGTTCGATGAAAATTATTGGGGAGGAAATGGGAGTAATAATGTCCTTGATTTCTCTTTCGATGATGCTTCTCATGAGCTGTTTTAACAAGACTCTCCTGCAAATTTAATTAATTATCTGTATCGGGTGATTAGTTCATAGAATATATATATATATATTTAGGTTTTGTAACATTTGATGAGACAGAGATGATGACAGTTATTCAGATTGGTGAAATAGGAGCTTTACAATTTCAGAATGACTGGGATGGATTCCATCAAAGATATTGTGATTCAAGAAAATTTAAAAAAAAAAAAATGGAATCCATCACAGCCATTCAGCTAGAGTGCATCGCAAGATTAAGATTGATAGCTGCACATATTTTAAGGAGAGAGAGAGAGAGAACGATCCTCATAGGCATTGCTACTGATAGTGTATAAGTTTATAACGTACTAATTGATTCTAATGCCAATATCGATCTTTGATGGACTGTTTCTATGACATGTATGTGTAACATATGAACTCTCATTTGATGTTGAATTGTAGTAGTTACATAACATGAAGTTTCACAAGCAACAGATAAAGAATAATAATGATTGGAAATCGGCGATAAACGTAATGAAGGCAAACAAAATATAATGTATAAAAATAAGGAAATTTTACTATCTATATACCTCAAAATTAGAGAAATGCTACTTTTTATTTTCTTTAGGAAATATGCTCTAAATTTACAAAAACTCCTCTAATATATATATGCATCATTTTCATATTTTAGTTTTCTTTATCATTGTCATTAATATTGTCATTTGGGATGGTACTGACTATTGCACCAGTAGATTTCAACATTTCTTTATTTAAAGGCTACTTCAACGAGTATGAGTTTATTTTCTTCTTCTTCTTTTTTTTTGAAAATATTTGATAGATTAAGTCATATTGATAGAACTCTAATATAAATCTATATATAATATGAAAGATCGTATTTTGATCATTGCTAGAGCATGCATTTTGATTATGTTTGAACTTTCTTCTACTTATAATCATACATTGTTTGATTGTGTTCAATTCTTATTCAATTCATTTCTTTTTTTTTCATATTTGAACCTTATTTAAATCATGTCATAAGAATATTTGAATATGATTCAATATTTGTTCAAATAAAGTTTGGATATATTCTTATAATAGTAATGCCATATACTAACCAATTATTTTCTAAAGGTAAACAAATATTGACATATCTATATTATATGGAGGAGAGTGCATAAAAGATAGCCAATACAGTTAAATATTTATCAACAAACAAACTAAATGATTGACAGTAATGTCTAATAGTTGAAAGTTTAGGCTTACAACCAAGAGGTTTTTGATTCAAGCCCTTGAACATGTATTATTTGTGTGAGTTGCGATTAAATTCACTTAAATGTTCCAATAAAATAATTGAATATACAAAAGATAGTTTTCCTTGGATGGCCTCATACATATTATATGCAATGTCATATAAATTCATAATAGTCAATTTAGTTTGAAATTAGAGGCAATGTAATGGTTTGGTGGAGCACTCATCAACCATTTTGATTCTTCAGTTAATGTACTAATTGATTATGATTGTTTATTTCTTTGACTTAGATATTTATATCCATTTAACACTAATCTCTCATATTTGTGCCCATTGCTCCCAAAAATATTTTAATTATAATTTGTTAGGTAAATGAAAGTGATATAAGATCAATCAATTCACTATTTTCTTTGATGTAAATGATAGACACTTTAGACATAAATCATACTCAAATAGGGTTATTGAAGGAAGGTTCAAATAAGATTCAAGTGGGATTTGAATAAGATTAAAATTTACTCGAATATGATTTGCACAATGTTCAAACCTTTTCAAACCATTGTAGCGGCATGTTTCCTTAGTATACTTGAATTAAATGAGAATTTGGCACATAATAGGACACAATGGAGACGAAGGATTTATGTAGCCGACCTCACTTAGAGGGATAAAGGCTTATTATTGTTGGGGACATATTTTTCTAATTTAGCTTATTATGTGGCATAAATAATTTTTTTTTTTTTTTTTTTTTTGCAATATCAGTCTGAATTTCAACGATACATGCATGCAAAATATCACAAAGTCATCTTCAAACATCAAACGAGCAAAAATAGCCTTATAATCAAGTATATAACAAATAAAAGTAGAGATCTAAGAAAAGAAGAAATAAAAAATAAAATAAATGACAACTAATATGTGTACTAGTTTTCGCTGGCATGAATGCCAGCATTAGTTAAAGTTTATATTTATAGATAAATGCATATCGTACATAGACTTTCCTTTTTTTATTGTCAAAAAGTAAAAAAAAAAAAAAAAAATTACGGAAAGATAATGCTCGTTATCAACAGAATTAACATATATATTTTTTTACATGATATGGTATATAAGAAAAACATGACAATTAGAAAATTGTATATGCTAACTGTAAAAAAAAGAAGTTAAATATTCAACTATAATGGAAACTCGGTGACAGATGCATTGCAGGCCGAAATCAGATGATAAAATGACGTCTCATTCAAATTAATAATAATGATTAGAGAACCCTAAACACGAGTGACTGGTTGACTTATGTTAAGCGAACAATTCACTTAGTCTTTCATTAACTTTTAGCCATTAATTGGCATTACCTAATTGGAATAATACTACGTACTTACAGGTGTACGTGCTATTGTATTTAGCTTAACCACTGTTGGTCCTTGGTAAAAAATAATACAACCGTCATTGGTTTTTCTTAATGTAATAAAATACAATATATCATGAGAGTTAAAATTTTAAATAAAATAACAAAATATTTTACAATTCAATTAATCTTTTTTTAGCAAAAAATTTATTATTTTCGGTGCTGCCTTTCAATAAAAAATTGTACTGTACATTTAATATTTTATGACATAGTTTATTTTGTCATTCTGAGTAAATGCCATGTGCTCATAATTCTTATTATAATTCTGAGTAAATGCCATGTGCTCGTAATTGAAGGTTTTGATTCCTATTATAGAGGTGGAAGTTCAATTACAGTACTAACAATTGCCTTTTAACATTTGCAATTAAGTTCGTTGAACATAAAAATAAAATATTGTTTAAGGGATAGTTTTCATAACTGCAGACTTACTGCTAGTCAAAGAACAAAGTATTCTCTCTGAATCGAGTAACGGGGACGTGAAGAAGTAGACAGATAAAAGTTTCAAGTTATCAGTATTGTTATATTGTGCAGATGGGAATTTAATGCATCACATGTGAAGAGTTTTTGACCTTCTATGTGTTTCTCTTCCATTAGCTAGTTGTGAAACAAAGTAAATCAAAACATATATTTATATACTCTCATGCCAGTCATGGCCATGGGACACCAATTGAATAGAGATTATATATACACGCTCCTTGCTTGTCTTCTCTTCTCTTCTAATTAGAATTAACCATAACTGAGATATAAACAAACTTTATGTACCAGCTATAACTAACTTAATTAGCTGTTTGGTAAAAACTTTAAGAAATATGTAAAATATAAATCCTTCTTACGTCAAATTCGTTTTTGTCACTCAGATTTTATAATAATATACATACCAACAACAAAGAGCCGAGCTTTAAATGCTGAAAGAAGAACATTAAAAGCAGGCTTCCCCACTCTCCATGTGATCATGGCCCTTATACTAGCAAATGGGGGGACAGTCATAACTCTTTCTCTCATGCCAGTTCAAAGAAAAGAAGAGGAACACTTCTCTTCAAATATAAGGATTAACACTTAATCATTATAATTGCCGATCCAAAATGCTATATATATACAGAGAGAGAGAGAGAGAGAGAGAGAAGCATGTATATGTTGATAGCTACACATGTGCATTGATGGATGCACTCGTCCGTGCATCACAGCTAGCATGGATGGATGGAATTAATCTGACCACCAGGCATGACAATAAAATACTAGACCACGCATGGCTGGCGTTGGTCCCATATTTATTTATATTTATTTATAGCGGGTAATATCTAGTCTTGTAGTAAATAATTAAAGGCCTTCAAAGAGCATAAATATGAAAGAAAGGTTACAAATAAATCAAGTCGTAACAATACGGACGGGGTATCCTTGTCCTGATGTATTAATATTTTGGATTGGACGTCGACTAAGGTGACAGCCACATGCGCTTTTACCACCATAACAGTATGTTTTATTTTGGTTTTGAATTCATCAATTTATTTCGCGTACTATTCTTTCAAATTGTCCACTGATCATTGAAAAGATTGAGTTACTATGGAGAGGGTACGTTTTGTTACTTTGCCTTGAACGTCTAATTATGGGAGGCGGTAAGTAGAGAAAACAAGGGTTGTTTATCTTTGTTAAGAGTTTCTATAATATCATTATTATTTTATTTGCATCGATGAATAAGGGTTTAGTTAATTGATAGTAAGCTGAGTCGAGTTTGAAGAGCCAATAAATTTAATTTGATATAATCATATTTAAATTTATCTACTACATAAAATATAATACATGTCTGCAATGGTGGGACAATGATGATTTTTTTTAGTGAATACATTTGCTGTTCTCTCAACTTTTTTATCCAGGGGCTTGTGGCTGACATTGGCAGTACAATCACATAATTTGATTTAGGGGGAGTTTGATGCGGCAGTGGCGGTGCCACACTGCATTATAATGTCATTTGAGGCACTATAGCCCGCTTGCATTTTGAAGAATTTACGATTAAAAAGTTGTGTTTTTTAACCCGACCCGGCTCCTTACAGCTGCAGTCAAAAAATTTAGAATTGCCTTTTAAGAATAAAAAAAATATCTATGCCTCATTGTATTTTTATAAATAGTAGATTCTTCTGTAGCAACTCTATCATTGTTTTTTAGACAATTGTAATTTTTTGAAAAACTAGTTGTAAGGTTGATGTGAGGAAAATAACTTTTTGAAAAGCTTCTTTGTGTGTTATAAATATTTTTCCTTTTAAAAAAATTCAAACAACAATTTTTTGACAGCCATCATATTTTAAAAGTTCTACTTCCCAAAAACAGTTTTTCACTATAAATTTTTTTTAAAAATAGCCAAAAAGTTGATAGTCAAATACAATTATGATTATTTTATGACTGTTTTTTAAAAAACAAAGTAACTAAAAAGTTGTCCAAAATGTACTCTTAATCTATAATAAGATTAAGAAATTTTTTGAGTGGAGGACATTGACATATTTGAGAGATATCTTCACTTATATCTGTAAAACTAAGCAAATGGCTTTTAATTATAGATCTGAGAAAGAGTTTGTTAGAACTTCTTCTTAACTTGAATTGGTCTTGAACTAACTTCAACGATATAATAAAATAGACAAAATTAAGCTTCTCATTGCGTTGGTTTGAGGCCTCTTTTCATGCAAGTGGCTCAATACCATATATTAAGCATAAAAAAAATAATTGATCTTACATATTAAGTGAAAATCTTCCAAATCAAGCATGAATATTGAGATAATACATATATTCAAAATTAGAAATGATGCAAACTCCGATTGTGACAAATTTATAATCAAATTGAACGTCTTAACGAAACTAGTTTGCAAACTCTAAGAATGAATTAATTCATTTTTATATGAGCTCAAATCAATCTTTAAAAAGTATTGATATGTCCCTGAAAATTCCACTAATCAAGACGAATCTGGCGCACCGACGCGAATCAAGACTAACCGAGATCAAGATTTATTATAAATCTCGTAAACATGGAGTGTTTATAGTCAAATCGAAGGCGTCTTGACGGCGAATCTAACAAGCCCAATATATCATAATTGACATCACTTGAGCATTCAAATACACAAAATACATCATGATCAAGGGGATCATTTTGAGTCAGATGAAGTGGAGCGGGTTTTCATGTATTTAGAGACGCCACTCCTCTAATCTATAAATAGCCTCATTCCTCATATGAGGAGCCAAGCAAGAGAGAGAGAGAGAGTTCTAAAGATCCTCCAAGTAATCGTGTTACCACTGACGGCCGTCAACCACCGCCGCTTCACCCAACCACCTTTGATCCTGCCGTCTCCAATCTTTGCCTCATGATGACTTCTACCATGATCTTTGCATGCTGATTGTTCAGATTTCGCCAAGAATTATTCTCAGATTTACGGTGATTGCCCGCATGTTCACCATCATCCGCTACTACATTATTACAACGATCGTTGTCACATGTTGTTCCTTTCATATATCAATTTTGTCCGAGATCGGAAGATTCAGAAAGATACATAGTGGAAGCTTTTTAGCCAGTGATTTTTCCTCTTTCGAGGTTTTAAAAAATTTGAGTTTTATTGTTCACACTTTTATACTGTGTGTGCTTGGATTTCAACAAGTTTAAGGTAAAACTTTTATTCTACCGCAAGTGATTTTCTAGCACGCAACAAGTATATTTTATAATTTTGAGATATCAATTGGATGGTCAAATATAGTATACTTATGATCAAATCAAGAGACTCTATGAAATGAAATTCAATGAGCTTAAAATCACTCAAATCTAAAATCATTAAGATACTTAAATCATCAATAAATCATCTGCGTTTAAAGAGAATTAATATGAATAGCTTGATGAATTGTCTTGAAATTTTAATTGAAGTTATAAAAAAATCTCTCACAAAATTTTATAAACAGGACTCTGTTTTCACATTGAGCTAAATTAAGTTCGTTCAAAAATCAATTCCAAAGTATCTCTGTGTGTTGAATATATTTACATAACAAAAGCTTTTTAACGGTGAGAACCATGAGCCGTTTTAATTTGTCTACAATTTTTCATATCCCCATAAATATAGCACGACTCCATAACTCCATTCAAAATCCAAGAATAACATCTTGCATTAATTATATGCTCCAATAATGATCAAACTCTGATTAAATATACTTACAACGTTTGACGAACCTAATATTCTATTATTATCTTCAAGATCAATATTAAGCATTATTTTAGTTTGCGTATGCCATTCGTCGAGCACTTTCAACAGAATATTACGCGTTATCTGCTTTGGCAAAGGTGTCTTTCGTTGACAGAGATAAAAATTGTTCTTTGTTTTCTGTCTTTTCTTCGTAGTGTAAATTGAGTAAATTATCTCCCGATGTAAACTATTAGCTATGACAAATAGGAAGGCGAACTCATAGTCTCTTAGCTCAATTGGTGAGCGAGTGTGATCGAGAATTCTTCGAATTGAGTTCAAATCCTTTCCGGAGCAGAGACGTCTATATTTAAGGTGAGAAAAATAGTGACAATATTTAACGCGGCGTTAGCTCGGATTATATAAAGATATCCCCACTCACGAGATATGTAGAGTATTGAGAGAATAATCATTGCAAAAAAAAAGAAGAAGGCGAATGCAGCTTCCAAAGCTGCCAACAGAAGAGATGATATTATTCTTGAAATGCTAAAGAGGTCAACAAAAGAATATAAAACATGTATTCTCAGTTTAACAAAATAATTTACTTTTTAAATATATCATTTTATCAAAATATTTCATAAATTAGTGATTTGATGATGACTCTTATCTGTCATCTCCAGTGATCGACTATTTACGGAAGGCCTACGAATGCAAACTTGAACTTGATGTACGTACTAATCTCAACTCAGTGAAATCCAACCCAAGATGAGAAGCACTTGACTGATGCTTTGGATTGATAAATTTTAGAATTTTAGGTTAATCCAATCAAGTACAGATCTTCACATGATTATTTAAATTAGAAATTTTATGAATCAAAATTAAGACTATGTAAAATGGATTAAGAGCAAATTTATAGTTAAAATGTTTATAATGATAAGTTGAATTTAAAAGATCAAGATTATTTATTTTTGATATTTTAAGACAATTAAATTTAAATAATTAGAAAGATACATTATTATAAGTCATACAATAATAGAGCATTTGGGATTTTGAAAAAAAAAATTAAGTATTTTGACCTTTAACAATATATGGGATAAAATAAGGTGACAGTTTATCTCTTAGATTCTTCCTATCGCTATTAAGTGCTTTTTATTGAAAGTAAATTATCTTTGAAGGAGGAATCCTTCCATCAAATGTAAAAAATGCTTATTTATTTAATGATAAAACTAAAGAATTGTAGAAAATTTTTGGACTACTTCGCTTATTTTTCAAGTTGTTCTTACTTATGTTTTTAAAATTATACTTTTTTGCTTAAAATTTTCTAAATTTAAAAGTTATATAAAGGATAAATGTGAGGAAATAGAAATGGTTAGACGGTTTCAATGGCATGTGGCCGTTCGCATTACCCATTAGACTATTGGGCCAAAGGCCCACTTTGTGATCTGCACTAAAAAGAGAACCTTCATTTCTTTCAAAATTGGTTCCCTGCACCATTTATGGAGGGAAAAATTTAGCGGATCGCTCTGGTCGACGAGGCTTTTCTGCTCTCCGAAGGCTGATCCAAATGCCTTTTAGGGTTTCCTTCACAAAGTAGATTTAGAAGAGGTGAGATATTCAGAATTCCTGCTGTTACCCCATCATTATTCTCTCATCAATTTTCGTATCAATCCTCAGGTATCGATTCTCTCCAAGCATATGATCGGGTGTGTTTGTTTTTGCATCTGTATCATTCTTGCGGTCCAACCATTCGCCCTATGGACTTCTGCATAAAATGATATTTGGGAACTGATATTTTTATGGATTTCGCCTGATTGATAGGAGTTTCTCCTCTCTTTGCTTTCTGGCATTGCGCTTTCACATTCATCCTTTAGAGAGAGCTTCCCTTGACGAGTTAGATCGATCTGTAGTTTGGTACCCTATGAAATTTGTTGATACTATTCATGTGTTTGATTATTCTGTTTTTCCTGCACATATATATCGTCATTTTTAAACAAACCGGAAGAACCCGCATGATTTAATTGTTTAGAGCTTATTGCGGTGCTCAGCCCTGCATGAATGGTTTTTGATTTAGGTTTTGAAATGCCACTCTAATTTGTTTAAGTCTTGTTGTTGCAATTGCTCAATGGATTTTTGGTTCATTTGGATCTAGACGTTTTGGGCAAGTTCTGTATTCCACTGGAGTGGCTAGCGTTATCCTCAAGTTCCTCTTATTTTATCAGTTTTGTGCTGATTTGAGGTTCTCGTAGATGAGATACATTGTTGGCTGTAACTGTTCTTGAACCATTAATCGTGACGGTGCATTTGTGTCTGCAGTCATTTTGCTTTGGTTGATGCCAGCAATGCATTTAGCAAGCATACGCTCTGTTTTTTGTGGCACTGAAAAGAAACCTTGAGTATTGTTTATTTTGCCTTTTGTCTGCATCCAAACATTAACCTGCAACATTCTTTCAGGCAGCTATAGTGCAGCATTTTATAAAGTAGAATATAATTTGCAATTACCTGTATTTTTTTCACTTTTGAAGTTGTTGATACTTTTTTTTTAAATTTTGTTCTATCGACTCTTCAAAGTTCTGGTTGCTTTTCGGTTTATATATACATACATACATATACACACACACACACACACACATATATATATATATATATATGTATATCAGAAAAATTCTATATAGTTACCTGACGACAAATAACCAAAAATCTTGACCTGCACTACACAGACATATCAGAGTCTTGACCTTTTTCTAAGGTATTTTTGAACCTTACATGCCATGATTAAGGAAGGCTAGCTGAACTTACATGCACTTATTAAATGAATTTGATATGTCTTCTCAAACTTTATTGATGTAGGAAACCTTAGGTCTAGTTTTTACCATGAGTTCAAATTGGAAGTGGTGATCTTATCACAATCCTCTTCTCACCTCCTTTTGTCAAATATTCTATATAAAATCTAAAAATGGATGCACAATGACAACACAAAAGAACCCCAATTTGTAGGTCTATAATAGGACTTTATTATAAAAAAATCTAGTACATTTTTTTTATTCAAACAAATAATTCAATAGTCTTCAAAATATGAAATTCTACAAGAAAAATAATGAATGAATATAAAATTTCAGCGACAATTAATATTCATGCTACAAAAGGAAGTATAATATGTATCACATTTTGCAAACTTAATTTTGCATACATGCTAGTTACTAGACATGTAGATAAAAAGATTAAATATATAAATCATCGATAGAAGATTTAAGCCTCACACGCAGATACAAGAAGATTCAACCTTATTAATTTAGGATTTAGGGTTTAGGGAAGTAGAAAAATTACAAGTTTTAATTTCACATGAGTTCTTGCAAATTTTTAATAAATCCTAAACGACTGTTCGCGCATCACTATCGTTTGCAATGTGTTAATTATTTTCATGAATCTAGTATACATATCAGAAATAGATTCAGAAGGAGACATTATTTTAAAACATATGGTTTAGGATTTATGATAGCAATAGCATTTTAATTATAAGTGAAAGAATAATTTTGGCCATTATTCGCCAGGAGTAATTTAGGGAGATTTTTACAGGCTATTTTTCAAACATGATTATTATTCTTTCACTTATAAATGATTAAGTTAATGAACATAATGCTTTATTATTGTGTTGGGTTTAAACATTCACCAAAACCAAAACCTTCGGTAGCCCAAAGTGGTCACCACTGTAAAGTCTGATCTTTTGTTGGTTAGCTCATCAATTATAAGATTCATGAGTTAATCTTGTTCAAAGAACCCAAAAGCTAATCAAGTGGATAAGTAGATAAATCCTTAGCTTCATTAATAGATGTTACAACTCAGTAAAAGTCTTCACTGAACTAAAGAGATAGACCTAAAAAGACTTGATTAGGATGTATAAAAATGACCTTAGTTTATTAAAATTAAATGAAAATTTGACACTTAATAAGACACAATGAAGAAAAATGATTCATGTAGCCGACCCCATATAGTGGGATAAAGGCTTTTGTTGTTGTTGTTGTCATTATTGTTGTTGTTGGGAAAAATCAAGAGCTATTTTGCTTGGAAATATTAAAAATTTGCAAGAACTCATGTGAAATTAAAACTTGTAATTTTTCTACTTCCCTAAACCCTAAATCTTAAATTAGTAAGGTTGAATCTTCTTGTATACAATAAATACTTGTGAAGTAGAAAAAGCTTTTCATTTTGGTATCCAATGTATTATATAAATCATTAAAAACTAAATTTTTTGCATTGCATATTATTTTCTTAAAATTCTTACTATCACTATATTTTTACAATTTAAACTAAGTTTTATAATAAAGTTTTTTTTATTTTTATTTTTTCTTGTTGACTCCATCAATTATTTTTATTAAAAAGCTTTTCATTTTGATTCTCGAAGCACATTTTTTGCATTTTGTTTAATCTCACTTGTTACCTTTTTTTACATAAAATTAGTATTCTCATGAACATTCCAAATATTAAGATATTGTAGCTGATTCTTAAAAATAATTTTATCAGTATTCTTTAAGTATCTTCATCTAATCTCAGGATAATATTTTGATTTATTTTTATCTTTCAACTCTTCATCTTAAAATCTAAAACTAGTAGTCGATGCTGGGTACTTAAATTTTCACATGGAATGACCTTATAATATTAAAAAATTTAATTATTTATTTATTTTATCAAAAAATAATCAATTTGTGTCTTATTAGGTCTATTCTTATAAGTAATAATAGCAAAATTATTGCACATGTTATAATGCCTGTTGTAGGACACAGAAAGAACAATGTAGTCTAAAAGTGCACTCGATTTCATAGAATCCTCTGAAAAATAAAATTGTAGAATGAAATTATGAGAAATTACTAATCATTGTATTTTCTAGAGAATACAGTTACTAGTTGTTGATTGTTATAGTTTTGGAACAATAGTTAGAAGCCTTTGATTGCCATACCCTTGAAGTTGTAGTTGGAATATATTTTTGATTATATAATTTTAGAGAATACAAAAGCTATCAAAAATGCAAAAAAATTGCTGAAGGTATAGTACCAAGAGTTAGAGACACATGAGGAAGATTTTACTTTGTCAAATTGAACTTTTGATATTCTTGAAATAAGTTCAACATAGTTGTTATTTTTCTATAAATAATCTTTATACATCATAAATAAGTTTGCCATCTCATGATAAAAAGACAAAAATAAAAACTTAATAATTATATATAACATGATAAAATATAATATTAATTATTTTAGATAATCTATAATAGCTTATCTCATTATCCGATCATAAGAAAATGAGGAATATTAAATACAAAATATACGCTTTGATACCATTTGTCACACGCCGGATTTAGGTGGTACATCTCGGTTATATAGGACGTGATGAAGAAATATAAAGTCTTATTTTGTGCTCTCAAGAGAAAATTCATATACAACAATAGTAATTATGATAAATTGATATTAGTAGGGGAAATAAATAATATTTTATTCCATTAATTGAACTTATAACATTAGTCTAACAAGGAAACAAAGCATCATTCAATTACAAAGAATTGGAAGAAATGAAATTAATGTGTTAAAATACTAAGTTGATCTTATTGCACTAAAATTTACTCTTGTGATGAAGGTTCACCCAGTACTCTGATAGAACTTGTTATAAAAAAATTTCAATAAATAAGTTTGATGAATCAACCCAACAAGCAACCTTTATCTATTAAAGTTTAAATGACAAGACAATGAAACATGTGATATGTATAACAAAAAAGGGGCACGAATAACCATATATGTACTTATATTGCAATGAATGCCAACTAAAAATCATGGTTATAATGCATAGTGAAAATTATCGCCTATTCTAAGACAATTTTTTAGCATAAAAAGCTATTGATTACTTATATGCAAACTTTAACAAATTTTTATGCGCACATTTAGGTGTGATTTCAAATCAGATAAATTCATACACATAGAAAATGGTTTAATAATTATCAATCATTTCATCGTATATTTATTCACATAATTATAGTCAGTTTTATCAAGACATATTGAATCTACAAAGTAAACATCAACCTAAAGTAATTCAATGATCTTCGATAGAGCTATCACTTCGTGGGATCATCGAACTGCCTAGGCAATATGCAAAAAGATTCTACCAATCCACACACTACTGGCTATTGCATATAAACATACAATTTTTTATGTATTTATTAAACAATATAATGAGTGATTAATATTTCAAAACATGATTTATGCATGAATAAAATCAAATGTTTTTAATGGGGTAATGGGCAGGAAAAATAAATATTGCAAGTATAAAAATTAATTTATCATATTGGAGTCTATGCTATAATAAATCAAAGAAAATTATTCATGAAATTAACTTTTTCATTATGGACAACAAATCTATTTCATGTGTGTTGAATAACATAATTTAATGACAAGTTAGACAATTTTGCAACATCTAAGAATTTAGTACAAATAAATGCCCATAACAAAGAATAATACATTTATCCCTTCATAAATAACATTTGTATATCTCAAGTTTTTCTGCTTAAACATTCGTTCCCTAAAATTCAAAGTGGCCATACTTTATGAGCATTAACTTGAGGTTCCTAAATAATTCAAACTTTTGATTAATCACAATAAGACAAATCAAGATGTTAAAAGCTAATTAACTATTAAGATATGTATAACTTCTTTTCCCTGGGTCATGGCAAGAGTAAATCGAGAAGCACTAAGCAACTATTACTCATAAAAGGATTAAATACACACAATGCTAATATCTAGATATAATTTTAACTATATAATATAATACAAAAAAGATAAAAAAATAAATTGGAGAATGCATGTCCAATCCAAATTTAATCAAAAATTAAAATTCATCTAACATGTGTGAGGAAAGTAATCGACAAGGTAGCAATGTCAAAGGAGGAAGAAAGAGGAAGGAGAGAGAGGGAAGTGAGGGGGGAGGTTGGCGACTATTGGTCAAGGGAGGAAGGAGATGAGATGAGGAGATAAGAAGATCGACAATTGCATTGAACAGGCGGCACGAGGGAGCGAGATCACAATAGTGATCATGACAAAAGTGATTACAGGGACATGAAAATTACGAAATATATAGAATTGGGAATGTTAGGGTTGAGCCAGCTTGAGTTCATGAGCAAGAGAAGATTCAATGAGTCAGTGTCATAATAGTCTAGTCTTTTTAGATTAGATCTGTTTGGTTCTCTCATATTCACCACTTATAATGGCTTACAGATTGTCACTTTGTCCAAAATGATGGACTTCAAGCTTTGCAATTCGATGGATTGACAAACTGGCATAAAAAGGCCATTAGTCTCCTTAACTATTGGATCTCTTATGCATGTATAGATTTGTGTAAGATTAGATATCACATAAGTACTTGGAGCAATTAATATATAGTTGTCCAATGCAAGAAAAGAGCACTAATAAGTTGTGAAGATGATACTTTACACTTTCTATTAGGTGTAATTAATCATTTTTTTGAAGTTTAAAAGAACTAATTTAAATTATAAGATGTAATCAAGCTAAGTTGGGCACATTATGGCTTGGACTTGGCTTAGTCATTTTTTAAAAATTATTTATGTTTGGCTCGAGCTCGACTGAGCATTCACATGTGTTTGTAATTGACCTTTATGGATATTTCTTATGATCGAGTTTGACTTCTACTTAACTTTCTGAAATTAATTGAATAAGTACTTAAACTATCTGATAAAAAAGAAAAAAAATAGTTTGCTTCTCTTATTAACAAATAATTTTGCAAGTGGAAATAACAAATATTTTTTTTTGGAATTAATATCCAACTGCTTGACTCTAACTAAACAAGATAAGAAATAAGTCATGAAAAAGATTTGTTATAATTGTATACAAAAACAAACACCATCAAACTTATTTATTGAAATTGATTAATAAGAAGGACTTGTATCATCTCAGAATGAAAATTCAATAATAATTGATTAAGTAATTTGAAAAAAAACCAAAGAGCTAAAAGATAAATATTCAACTAGAAAGTAAACATTTTTTGAAATTAAATTTACACCAACTCCTTAAATGATTGCATCATTTTGATCTTATAAAAATTACGTTGACATATTACAACTTAGAAATCCAATAAGAAATGAGAAGCTTAAATTCCATTAAATGGTAGACTAACATCAACAAAATGTTAGATCTTCTGGAACTACAATCAATATTAGCAAAATATCTAGTAATAGCTATATATTGATATTTTGTCATAACTTTTTTAAGTGTGTTGTTAAGCTAATTATTCAAATTTAACTCAACAAACTTTTTAATCTTATTTTTTTTTATCTTATAACTAATATAGTTTTGTTTAGCTATTGTATGTGAAATTCTCTCATAATATGGGCTAGTAAGTGAAAATGTGGATTTAAGGTATGGGATTTGGGAAAGTACTATAGAGTAATCAATAACTATATAATATATTGTTGTTAAATATGTAATTAAATAAATTTTATTTATTCAAATTTGATTAAATAATATACTAAATCATTAAACTTAATATCAATCCTTTAAAATGTTATATGCTGAACAACAAGATTGTTTGTGAAAATAAATAAATGAGATGTAATATGTTTAAGCTCCATTTAATTAGCCTTTGAGTTTTAGAAAAGAGTTGAAACTTATTCAATTTACTAATTGAAACAAGTAATTAATCGAGCTATTGGTTCCTATATTTAAGAATAAAGGTGATGCACAAGAGTGTGCAAATTATAGAGGAATTAAGTTAATGTGTCATACATTAAAATTATGGGAGAGAGTAATTGAGCATAGGTTACGATGTGATACGGAAGTTTTTGACAATCAATTTGGTTTCATGCCAGGTAGATCTACTATGGATGCTATACATTTGTTAAGAGGGTTGATAGAGAAGCATAGAGAAAGTAAGAAGGATCTACATATGATATTTATTGAGAGAAAGCTTATGATAAAGTCTCAAGAGATGTTCTTTGGAGAGTTCTAGAACGTAAAAGAGTTAATATTGGTTATATTCAAGTTATTAAGGATATGTATACTAGAGTTACTTTGTGTCCAAACACAAGGAGGATTGACAAAATATTTTCCTATTTCTTTGGATTACATCAAGGATCAACATTAAGCCCTTATCTTTTACTTTAGTTATGGATGTGCTTACGAGGCATTTACAAGAAGATGTACCTTGGTGTATGCTTTTGTCGATGACATTCTTCTTGTTGATAAGACTAGAGGGAGTCCAACATAAACTTGATTTATGGAGGTCAACTTTAGAGTCTAAAGGTTTTCGCTTTAAGTAGATCTAAAGCGAATATATGGAGTGTAATTTTAGTTGTAGAAGTTTTAGTGATAGTGTTGTGACTTTAGTGATCAAGTCATTAATAAGAGTGAGCGATTGATATTTAGGCTCTATTGTCCAAAATGATGGTGAAATAGATGGAGATGTTATTAGTAGAATTCAAGTTGGATGGTCATCCGGCCTATTATGTGATAGAAAAGTTCCACTTAAACTTAAGGAAAATTTTATAAGATGGTGGTAAGACCCAAATGACTTATGGTGAATGGCCAATAAAAGAAGCATAAGACTAAGTTAAGTGTTACAGATGAGGATGCTTAGGTGGATGAGTGGCTTTACTCTTAGAGATAGAATGCAAAATGAGTATGTTCGGGAAAAAGTTGGAGTAGCTCTGGTAGATAAGATTAGGAGAGTTAGATGGTTTGGCCACATAAAGCCTACGTCCATGACCCAATTAGGAGAGTAGATGCATTAGATTTGCCTTATGTTAAGAAAGGTAGAGGTAGACCTAAAAAGACTTGGTTAAGATGTATAAATAATGATCTTAGTATACTTGAATTAGATGAGAATTTGACACATAATAGGACACAATGGAGACGAAGGATTCATGTAGCCGACCCCACCTAGTGGGATTAAGGCTTGTTGTTGTTGTTGTTTGTTGTTGTTGTAAGTTTGAGCTGTTCATCTAGTGTATTGATTTATTTGCATACCTAGTTACAAGAAGCATTGCACTATTTTGTGAGAGCTTAAGTGGTATTCACTTAAAATGTCATCTTTTACTTTAACAAAACTCATACAATTCAACTACCATTATACATGTTGTTGGTTCTTTTTAACTTATTATGATTAGGAGGATGAAAAACTTCACTGACATGCTCATAAAAGTGGTATTAATAGAAAAATTGAGTTTTTTTAAAGTCATAGTTAATCTTCATGAATGATGATATAAAGGTGCTGCACAAAAATACTAACCACTAAATAAATGGGTCAAATTTGTCTCTTAAGTTGGAGATTGTTTAAATTATTGAGTCAAAATTTTTTCCATCAAATCTTTACAAGATATGATTGAGATCTCCTATTTAGTATAAATATTATATTAAATTATTCAAAGGTATGATTAAATTTTTTTTTAGGCTATTTGATCTTTTGTTGATTATAAGAAGTCTAATAAAATAGTTTAATTAGCTATATGTTTTCAAACCCATACTTGACTACTAGTATAAATGAACTTTAGAAAGTGGGAGAGAGAGAGAGAGAGAGAGGGAGAGAGTTTTTTGAGAGCTTGCAGGAACAAGGTATTTTGTGTCTTCAAGAAAAAGGTGCTACTAGTTTCAATTTCATTAAAAGGAGAAGGTTTCATTTGGACTCCTGAGATAGAGAAAGTGAGAGTAATAGCAGCAAGTCATCTTTTCTCGACATTTTTCTCTACATTAGTTGGTTATGTTTGCTTTCTGCCATTGATATTGATAAAGTGGTTTCTTTATCCTTATATCCAACTTTATATGAAGATAAATTCTTAGTGCGCTATTCTTTTGATGTTTAGTAGAATTATTAATCACCGTTTGACCACGAATGTAGATGTTTCTCAAAGAATCATGAAAACTTGTGTCTTTGTTTGATTATTGCTCGAATTTTTACAATTTTCCTAACACAAGTTGTCTATATTTGTGTTTAGTATATTAAACAGTTGATCTTGTAAAATGAGTTAATTTTGAGTTTATTATCAAGTTGAGTGCAAACTCCCACAGATACTGTGTCAGATTGAGGACTCTGCTAAGAGAAATTCAATCAAAGTTTAATTTGTTTTACAATCTGGAGACATTTCTGTTTTCTACTTTTTTAACTGTTTTATCAGTATGTGAATGCTAATCTATTTGATAATTTTTAGCTTCAGGATTATCTATCTGTTAAGACACTTGAGTTTTTTTCACTCTTTAATACTAAAATGGAAGTTATCCTAAGCAAATTGGAATCAATAATATCCGTTGAAGGTATAGGGAACTGACTAGCAGTTCGGGAAACATATGACTAGCGGTTAGGAAACCAGAGAGAAACATTTTGTTCAAGTCTTCTACTCTAAAGCAATTTGAAGCTCACTGTATGTCCTAGTGATTAAATGTCTTTATGCTCAAAAAGAAGAGAAGAAAGACATTAAATTCAAAGGGATCAAGAATGGACAGTTTTATTTGGTTTGCTTGATCTACAGATGCTGCATGCTGTTGTTGGTCTGGGTGTAAAGGAAACATGGAATCTTGGTAGCTTGCTTCGGCTGCTACCTGCTCCTGCACATTAGCCTATTTTTTGCATCTGAACATAACGCTTCACGCTATATTAGCTAATTTTGATTATTTCTCCATTCTTTTTCTCGCCCCTCTTATTATATGTTCATCTTTCCAGGTTCTAGCTTTTGTTTGAGTGGACCTGCTAAACCATGTTGGAGAGTAGATCACTGAAGGTGGAAAATCTAAGTGGTTCCTAGCTACTCTTAAACATCCATTGGCATTTTTTATTACATATTTTCCCAGTAGTTTTTTTTGTTGTCTATTTTCTTTTTTATTTTAAAATTGAATTTCTTTTCATCTCTTGTTTGAGTCTTTTAAAAATATCTAACGATGGGGTGTGTAGAATATAGCCACATTTCTTAATTGAAATTTTAAGTTATTTAAATGTAGGCTGGACCTAGTGAATGTCGAAGTTTCGGTAGTAACCAGCATCAATCTGGTCGATCTGCAAAGGTCTCAATTGGAATCACAGTTGAGAAATCTCCTACAGTGGTATCTAGCCTGGGAAAAGAAGATGCTCCTGCACTGCATTCTGCAGAGATACATTCATCATGCAAGGGAAGGGTTGTAGGTAATCAAAGCCTACTGAATGGTGAAGTAAACTTGGAAACAACAAAAGAGGAACTTAAGGGACAAAAGAACTCAGAGTGCTTACCATCAAGGTCCTCATACGGCAAGACATCAACTTCGGATGCCAGCAAGTCTCGTGTAAACCAGTTACCAGTGCTACCTTCTGCAGATTCTATACACAAAAAGACAGATGGACTTGCCTATGATCAAGACAGAGAACAAAGTGGAGATGTCTATGTAGATCAAGGTCTTACATTTGCCTCAATGAAGAAAACAAACTTACTAGATCAAGAAAACAGCGGAAAACATGCTGTAGAACCCTATAAGAACACTACTGATGGCCTTAAAATGAAGCTTTGGGAAATCCTTGGTGGTGCTCCTTCACAGAAAGAGCATAGCTTCAATTCTATAAAACTTGATGAGAGTAAAGAGAATATTGGCGTGAATTATAACCAAGGATTGCAGAAAGGTAGAACAGCCAGGCCTAAGCTGAGTTCAGATCCAATTGAGACTGATTCAGACAGCCCTAATCAAACTGTAAGGAGACCTGCTACTCGTTCCATGACAAGGAAAAAGTTTCCAAATAAAATTGGGAAAATTTTGGACGATGCTTTAAACAATGGCAAAAAGCCATTGTCGTCAGCCTGTTCAGATTATAAACATAAAACCAAAGAGAACCTCAAACGGAATGGTAATGAGAAAATTGGTAGAGAAGACCAAAGAATGCAGAACCATAGCGCATATGGTAAGAGTGAAGCTGACACATTGTTCGGGAAAATAAACGGATCTAATTCTGATAATAATCCTAATGCTCAAACAAACTTAAAGTGTAATGACAAAGAAGACATCTTTTCCTTTGCTGTAGTGGTAGAGAACAAGAGAACAGTGAAAAGTGCACATGCTCAGTTTGAAAGGTTTAATGAGAAAAAAAATCCTGTCTTTGAGAAGAAAATTGATCTTCCCACTCTCTCTAGTTCAAAGAGCACTCTACAAAAAAATGAAAAGAAGAAATCATTCCCATCTGCCAAAGTGTTGCAAAGTATGAATGATGAGACTTCTCCCTGTATGTCCTGTCCAAGCAAGAAACAATCCATGCAGTCAAAAGACGTTATAAATGATAGTCAAAACTCACAAATGAATGCAAAAAGCCAATCTGGCGTTGCATTAATGCCTGAAGCTGTGACTTACGAAAATGCTCAATGCTCACTACTGAAAAAGGAAAAAAGATCATGGGAACATGTGGACACTCCTTCAATGTCAAAGTTCGTATCCCAACATGATAAAGCTGCCTGTTCGCCAATGACAAGTTCAGCAGATGCATCGGATGATTTGCAGAGTCCTACATTAGCAGGCAAAGTGACTCCGACTACACCAACTAGACCATCAAATGAGATTGCTGTGAGCCCATTAAAAAATAGGAAAATAACTTTTAATTGGAATTTCAATAATTCTGATATCCTGGATAAAGACAAGCCAAGATCTGGCAGATCAGAAGCAATCATAGAATCCTCTGTATCCTTTTTTACTCCAAATGATATTATTTTTTTCCGTGGTTAGCATGGGCTTGACTTCTTTTACATGAAAATTGTGTTCTGCATCTTTGTTATGTCTTAATGGGCTTCCTCAGGATGACACAGGAGAGGTTTATGAATCACGAGATCTGGAATCTACATTTGCGGATGGAAATGAAACTAAAGAACAATTGTCATTATCACCAAAAGCAAGGCATGATTCTGATAGGTTTGGAGCAGAAGAATTAAAGTTCAAAGGTTTCTTAACTCTTCTGCCATGCTATTACGACACCATGTAATATGATCCAGCATAACTTGTATTCCCTCATATGCCCTCTACCATGTTTGTGTGATTGATTGTTGCATTTGATACATTTGCTATTCGTGCATGTAGTTCTAAGAATATTGCAAGTAATCTGCATCTCTATTCACAATCTCGCAATCATGATTATGCATCTTTTAATCTTGGTGAGCTTCGTGCAATATACATTTTGGGTCATATATGTTATCTTTCCAATTTTCAATTTTATTTAACTGTATGAATTTCAATTTTTTGAATATGGATTTTTAAAAAGGTCATTTTCATGAGTTTTCAAAATTCCTTCTTGAAGCTTTGGGGATTTTATCTTAAACATCGCAAAATGTAATCCATTATGTTCTCCATGAAATGCCATCGTTTAAGAAAAAGTTTGTGATCTTCAATTTAATTACTTTGTAAGTTTCAATTCGTCATCATATGTTGCAAACTTATTTCCATAACTTAGGAGTCAACTCTATTAGTTATAAGATTGCTTAGGTGTTGGTTCATCTCTTGCAAAATATATTTCTTAAGTTAGATTAAGGATGCGTTTGAGATAGCGATGTATTTTTGCTTTGCACTATAATTATTGTTTAAAATACTATGGTGTGGGTGTGTTTGTGATGCAGTGAGCTGGAAAATTATGTTTTCCAATATGACATGGTAGAGTACGGTGGTTATAAGAGAGCTGCGATTTGACTTTTTAAAATTATAATACCCGCTGTAGTTTTTTAGACAACTATTTACTCTACAACAGCTCTACAACTATTTTTCAAACAATTACAACCGCTCCAAATACACCTTAAAAGATACTTTAAAAATCAAAATTGAGATAGATAGTTGAGTACATTGTATATCCAAGGGCGAAAATGTACTTACTAAAGATGATTTAAATAGAGATATAAGTTTTAGTAGGATGGTCTATGAGGGGATTCATAGTAGTCATAGAAAAAAGATAGAAATATTATAGGAGAAACTATACTTGATTTGACAATAGCTTATGATCTTGTAATAATGAACACTTAATATAAGTGCAAAACACTTAAAAAAGTGGAGGTACTAAATTACGAATACATTTTGTTGGGGGTGTAAATAATAGGATGGTATATTTTACAAATGAAATGTCTCATAAGAGGAGATGAAAATGGGATCCAGGCAAGGTTTCCACCTTTCACATGAACTCATGGTAAATCTTTATTCATAGGCATATCATCAATAAAAATAAATGGAGGATTGTGGGTTACACATTCTCCTAAAGAAACATATCTACTTTGGTTAATTACACACATAGATATCTCTACGAGAAACTCTCAATAAGTGAAAGCATGTTTTCATTCTAATTTTATTTTTTGGGTTTTCCAACAAAGGGTTCATGGTTTAGCAATGAATGTCATAGTAGGACAATCTAATACTAAATTTTAGTTCATGAGATAGAGGATGAATCACAGTAATCAAGCGAGATGATAACTCAATATATAAATTGTCTACATGTTAATGACCACTAAACTATCAGGGATTTAACAAGGAATATGATGGGCTCAAAGGGTAAATGGGTAGAAGGGATTAAAAAAAAGGTAGAAATAACCTCAATCTAGATCTCATAGATCTATCATCCTAAACTGTTAAGCCTATAATCATTTAGCTTGGGAAGGCAGTATTAGTCATGATGTGCTATGTTAGCAATCATGAGTTGTGTCATTTAGAGTTTGGTCTCATGACTTTAGACCGACGAAGGAAAGCAAGAGAGTTTCCTAAGCAAACAGTTTCTAAGGAAAAAGCTTGAAAGATGCTGGATTTATAATCTCCACATATGCAGATTCGTGTCTACAGTAAGAATAGAAAAGTGATAGGTCAGTATTTAATTAAGGCTATCGATTTTGGATTTATGAACTTGTTTATGTCATGCTGCCACTACCTAGCATATTAGGACTCCTTAAGAGTAAATAGATTCATGCTTACATAAGGTTTTATCTTAAGAAGATATGATATGCAATGCAAGTTATTTATTTTTAATTGAGACTTCTAATGATGTTAGACTTGACCATGTTATGAATATGCATCAGCACTTAGGATTTTGATCGCTAATAAGTTCCACCACATATCTCCTATAGGAGATACAAAGAAGCAAAAATAAATTTAAAAAGTGGCTAGAAAGAGCCATAATTTTAATTTTAAATATTTTTCTAACTATTTTTTAAGGTTGTTTAAAATAAAACATTGGTCGTACTTCGAGTACATGTAAGAAAATATCTCTATCCTATTTGCATCATAATAACAAATTGGCACAACATAGTACAATATAAATAAATAATCAGAAAGAACTTGACCGAACTCTAGCAATCTCATCCTGAGCAGCCAAAAGGATTGCACATCAAAATGAATTAACTACATTCTTTTTATGCTAATTGACTATGGGGTTGTAAGCTATCACAACACCTAAGTGTGTGTAGGTTAATATATTCTAAGTATATCTTATATAATCATGACTTACTAAGCTAAGTCAATTATATACCTCAATTATCCTAAGATTTATCACTTATTTATACTGTGTTAAAATGAAATTATAGGCTTTAGGTTAATCAAATATATCAGTAGGTCATATAATATTTGATTATAGTTAAAAAGCTTTATTATTAGATAATTTTTCATCTAATAATAATAACTGGCCAACCATAATCTAAGTTAAGTTTTGACTCTATTAGGATGTAATCTGGCTTAAAGTACTGACACTACTTCATACATGTGCATCAATATGATAAAAAGTATTGAAATCATCGATTACCAAATAGGACTTTGATGTTTAACCAAAACATGAATACCAACAACACCAATAAGCCATTGTCCCACTAAGTGGGGTCGGCCAAAACATGAATACCAAAATAAAAAAAATTTGAACAAATGATACATGAGTCAAAAAATTTTAGAGTGCAAAGTAAATATTAAATGAAACTATCAAGAGAAAGAAATGGGATTGAGTACTAGTGTATACCCAAGTCCTAATAGTGCTCGGTCACAATAAATGATAGAACTAGGGAAATGACTTCGTCATATTTGTACAACTCTGTACCAACAATGGTATTGGTTAGTTCAAATTGAACTTGATTTAAAGCATGTTCAAATTCATCAAGTAATTAGGTTTAAGTGGATGCACTTAGCCAAAAGGACTGACCAAATGTAAGAAAACAAGTTGTGAGTTGTCAATTTATTGGATTATTTGGAAAGGAAATAGGCATTGTCATGATGCTAATGCAAATGACTATAGCTATGGTTTTGACATATAATCAGGATGATCCTACGTAGTGTGTTTCTCCAATTTGTTGATTTACCTAAGGTGGTCATCTTATGTGCATAGAAAATAGTGTAAATGGAATCAATTGATGTAATTGATTTCATGGAAATGCGAGATTGAAATTAAATAAATCAGAGTGAAAGAACCATAGTGCAAGTGTGTATGTGATGAATGCTTAAGTTATGATGCAAATGCATGCACAAGAAATCCGTATCACATAAGTGTTCTACCCTTTTTGCCCTAAATAACCTATGTTATTTGACTTGCAATCATAGGGATTAAACGTTATGTACGTTATTTTAAATATAATTATTTTCAAGTGCAATATTTAACTGTCTAAGTGGTCTCCTCAAGTTGATTACTCTAAATAAATTTTTTCTTAGTATAATAATTTAAGAGTTTATTTTAATGCTCATAAGATGATATTTAATTATTTATAATTTTCAGTTTATTTTAATTTATTAAATTTAACTTTATTTATTTTGAAAATTTATAAATATTAGTTATTTATTCTAAAATTCATTTAGGTTCATAAAAAATATTAATTTATAGGAAACCTTTAGAAGATTTTTAAGGTCTTTTAAGATATTTAGAAAATTATATATATATATATATATATATATATCATTAATTAATTATTTTATTTATCAAATTATGGATTTTTATGCAAAAATTATCTTTATTTTTTAAATTAATTTAGAAAATTATGAAAGTTTACTGTAAGCATAGATTAGTGTTCCAAATATTTCCTACATTTTTCATAAATTTTATTAATATATTTTTATTTTTATTAATTTTGAATAGTGATTACTTACCTTTAAAAATTTATATTTCTTTCATTTTTAATCCATTTACTTTTAAATTTTTATGATGGGTTTATATTGTCTATTAGAACTTCTTCACAAAATTTGGTAATTTTATGAAGTGATTAGATAAATTTAAATAGTGGGTTAATTATTTTTTAAAAATATAAGTCATTATATTTAGATCTAGCATTTTTCCCATATTTTACATGTTCAATTGAATCTATGCCTAAAATTTCAAGTATAATATTCAATAGATTATTCAAGGAAAAAAAACTAAATTTATTTAATAGATAGATAGGGGAGCAGTCCAACTTGTTATGGGCCATTGGATTTTATTTAAATCAAATTCATTAACTAGGTGATCATCTCCTACCTCTCAGTGGACCGCAAAAATAAATTAAGATGGGCTCAAGCCAAAGCGATCCAAGCCTAACCTGAAAAGAATTCTTATTCCTCATGCCATCTCGAGCAAAATTGTTCACTAGGAAGCTAGAGGAAGGAATGATGAATTGAACCCATGGCTCTAAGAGCCATGCTATAGCCTAAAGAACTTGAACAACCAAAACCCAAAATCAATGGAGAGAGGAATTTTTTGAGGTTACCTATGGAGGACTAGAGATGGCTAGGAATTGATCGGGAGAGCTTCACGACCTTGCCACTAGCTTAAGAGTCCAAGGAATTTGTCTAATTCCATTGGATTGACAACTCGTTCTAACTCCGACAAGCTTCCATCAAGCTTGGTCTCAGGTTTGACTGACATGGTGGGTGACAGGAAATGCTTAAGACCCCTCCCAACTTATTCTAGCTGGTTGGCTCTAGGTGGCTCGGTGAACAATTAAGGTAGTTTAAATGAGAAATAAGGAGTGGTTTGAATGGCTAATTGCCATTAGTTTAAGTTTTATGGGTGTAACTTCTTTAATGGTGGCTTAGGCTCCTTCATTCCACTTAGGAAGGCTAGTTAATCATAGGGATTAACTACTTATGGGAGGGGATAATTCTAAAGTCAATGAATTTTGAAAATTTGAAAGAATTTAGAGGAGTTTTGTTTTCATGGGTTGGGTTGACCCAATATGACTTGAACTTATTTAGGCATGGGTTTGAACCATTTATCTTGATTGAAATGGGTTGAGACGAACTAGAAATTTATTCTTAACATTGTCCCCTAGCTTCATTCGAAAAAAAAAATGGTACAATTTTACCATTTAGCCAATTTCAATTATGAAGGTAAGATATGCCCATTTGAGTTTAATTTGGACACTTTGACCCAATTGGTTAAATTGACCCATTTGGAGTGATCAAATTGGATTGGGTTCAATTAGACATTATGACATCCTTAGCCATAATGATCTCCAAGGATCCTTAGACATTTATTTATGACATCTTTAGCTAAGGTTAGATTAGTCTAATTGATTTCCCAAGCTAGGTATAGACATTAATGGACTAATAAATTTCTTAGGACTAATTGGGCTTGGGCTTAGGGGTAACTGTGTCAAGCAAATTTTGAAAGTTATATGGGATGTCAAGAGGAGTGCATTCACTTAATTGGGCCAATTGATTTGATGTGTAAATCCACTTTAATTTAATTAACTCAATTAGGTTAATTTGGGTTAAATAGGATTAACTGAATTGATTTGAATTTATTGATGGACCCAAAGTGCCAGTTTGACTAATTAATGCAATGGACATGCTCCTTGAATACCTTTGAATGGTTATTTGAAGGTCTATTAGATATAAGACCAAAATTGACTTGGGTTTGATTTTTTGATCCTTGGTCAACTGAACACATCATCATATATTTTGATGGCCAAGGAGTTTATGGGAATGCTTCAGGATAAAAATGAAGGCTGGAATCTATTGGGTTGATTGGTGTAGTCATTTACCTAGGGTCCTAGGGACTTGAGGTGGGGTGAAGATAGCTAAGTACTTTTGACTCAATCATTGGTTATATCTCTCAAGTTGATTTTGAAGATGATCAAGCCAATCCTTAAAGTTTCATGACCAATTACACAAGCAATTGAACTAGTGGAACTCGTAGATTGCTTAAATTTAACACTTATGTGATTCTATCCACCAAGGAATGGTTGAATTCAACCAATGAAAGAAATCTATCATAGGACTGGCTAGACTTAGACCTATAATGTATAAAAGATTAACAATTGACCCTCCTATATGGGTTCCTCCTAAGGCTTGCTAAAGCCAGCATAATAGAGTTGATTAGGTTAGGGTTATTGATACTTGAGGATGATATAAAGTTAGGTCCTATTGATATTTTTGATGTCAACACATTTCTTCTTGGAAGAAATTAAAAATATTTTTGACATCACTGCAAGGTTATCCCAATAGAGAGTTTGACCACATAATGCAAAGTTTAATTATAGATATTTATCTTAAAAACAAAACAAATAATTAAAAAAAATTATTTCCCATGAATATGGTTATGGAATTTTTAAAATAAAAAATCATTAACCTTCCAAGATAGGTGATTGCTAAAGTAGATAAATTGAAATTATTTAATTAAATCAAACCTTAGATGGGATAAGAAAATTTCATTGCCAAGTTTCCATAAAAGTTTTAGTAAATATAGAAGTAGGCCGTACGTTGATAAGAGGACTTGATGGTAAAAAAGATTATTGGGAAAAATATTTATGCTGGATGCCAAAAAAAAATGAAAGCTACTAAGTATTACAATTACTATTAGAGAGTTAGGAGTATTCGAAAAATGGTATAATAAGCAAGGAAAAAGTTATAACTTTGTATAATTTAAATAATAGAGTTATTATTGTTGATGGAGATATATACTTGAGCCAAGAGATAAGATCTAAGGACTTTAATTAAATTAGATACAATAGAAACAAAGAGAATGGAATCTTAGTTAATGATGTAGACATCAAAGAATGATGAGAATTCTACTTCAATGAACTATTAATTAATAATTTTACAGAAGAAATTATTTAAAAAAAAACAATTTTCTATAAAATTTAGGTATTATAGATTGATTAAAAAATGAAGTAGATTTAACTCTAAAGAAGATATTTAAAAAATATTGATTTAGATTCATATTTTATACTTTTTAAGATTTGGAGAGTTATGTGAGATATTTTAAGGATTTGATAAACAAATACTTTCAAAAGAAGTTTAAAAATTAAGATGTTGAATGATTGGAGTAGGAGCATTTCGGGCCCAACATATAAAAATAAATTAGATGTTAAGATTATGCTATGGAATCGAACTTAAGAACATGTAATGTTACCATTAGAGAGAATAATGGAATAAAGACTTGGAAAAATGCAGTTTATTTTGAGAATTAATTTAGTTTCACAGTAGGAAGATCTATTATGAAAGTGATTTTATCTTAAGACAACTAATGATAAAGTATATGGAGTTAAGAAATTATCTCCATATAATTTTTAATGACCTTGAGAAGATATATGATTGAATACCATATGAATTGTTTTAGTGAAAATTAAAGTGATGATGTATGTTAAACATTATGAAAGATATGTATGACGAAACATTTAGTAGTGTTAGAACTAGTTGTGGAGTGACTTTAGAGTTTTCAATTATAGTAATTTTACATCAAAGATCAATTTTTTGTTTTAGTTCTAAAATTATTTATAAATGTTATTTTAAGTGAGATGCTTTGATGTATACTTTTTACAAATGATATAGTTATAATTTATGGTATAAATGACATAGAATTCATAAAATGAAGAATTAGTATAATATTGATAATTTTAGTGGGTGTGATATTAATAATTACGAAATAATATTTTTAAAAGATAAGATAATTTTTGAATATAGTTTAGATGGTTAAAATGGAGAGACATTTTCAAGTATGATGAGATAAGAGGATGTCATAGAGCCTTAAATGTAAATTTTATAAAAGCTCAATTTATTTAACAATGTTATATGAATCCAAGTGTTAGATAGTAAAAAAGTTATATCATGTGAGAGTGTTAAGATAAATTTGTGGTAAAATTAGGAAGGATAAATCAGAGAATGATTATAGAGGACTAATTTGGGTGACATCTATTTAAGATAAACTAATTGAACATAGATTAAGGTGATTTGGATATATATAATGAAGGGTTGATTGGGTATTTATTTGAGTAGATAAAATTAGTGTTAGGATTAGAATAGAGAAGGGAGAGATATAAAGTTACCTGAATTTAAGTTCTTAAAAATAATTTGCCAAGAATATATTCAAAATCTCAGAAAATATTTGACAAGAATAAATGAAAAGTGAAGATTTATAAAGTTGAGCTCAAATAATTCAGATAAAATTATTGATGATGATAATGTTTTACTAGTCTTGTAGTCAGAATTACTTCTCTAGCTCTAGATTAATAGGTTTGATGATATAATATATGCCTAATGTCGATGTTATGAGTCACATTAAAGTAGACTAAATTCTATTGTATCATGCATCAAAAAAGGCAGGATATCTAGTAATTCAATGGATTACTCTTTAGTTTTCATATAATTTTGTCGTATATGCAATCCATAAATTTAATTGTCGTCAAATAAAGGCAATTGTGTTAAACGCTTTGTTATTGTATCAAGATTGAACAAATTTTTCGAGTTTTTGGAAAGTCTAAAAAATCTTTGGTTTTGTTAACTTACTCAAATCCAAACTATGGATCTTCTCTTCTTCTTCTTTTTTTTTTTAACCTGCCTCATTTGAAATCATAATTTGTATCAAAAAATAAATCGCCAGACTAGCTAAAACGACACATTCTTGAAGAATCGTATATTCTTCTTGCTGATCAATGATAATTACAATATCGGACAATACAATCATATATTTGATACCACCCAGATATGCTTGCAAGGTAGATAATTTTCTCTTCAACATTATCGCATCTCCTTTTGGGAGACTATTGAGTTTCCCCATTTTTTGTTTTGTTCTCAAAATCCTTGAATTTCTGAAGTCTAGTTTCTATAATATACCAATTCATTAAAAAATCACCAAGGCATTTTTTATTAGCATAATGACATCGAGTCTTTATTGTTGTTGATGCTACTAAATTTACTGCTTTCTTTTTCCTCTACTTGATGCATCAAACATTAAATCGCAAACTTCTGATAAAAAGGAGCAATTATATTAAGATTTGTAATATGAATATTTTTGCACTTTACAGAGATGTAAGGAGCCATTTATTGGTTCCTATTTTTAAGAAATAGGTGATGCACAAGACTGCAAATTATAGATGAATCAAGTTAATGTGTCATAAATTAAAATTAAGGGAGAGAGAAATTGAGCATAAGTTATGACGTGATACAAAAATTTCTTAAAACCAATTTAGTTTTATGCTGAGTAGGTCTACTATGGATACTATACATTTGTTGAAATCTGATGGAGAAGTATAGCGAGAATAAGGAGAAGATTTGGGTGACAAATAATTTTGAAGACCTAGGTCTGCATAGATTACTCTTTAGTTTTCATATAAGTTTGTCATATATGCAATCCATTAATTTATTTGTGGTCAAAATAAAAACAGTTGTGTTAAGCGCTTTGTTATTTTCATGAAAACTAGACAATTTCCAAGTTGGAAACTCTAAAAAATCTTTGGTTTTGTTAACTTACCCGAATCCATATTGTGGATTTTTTTTTTTTTGTTAAACCAGCCTCTTCTGAAATCATATTCTTGGGTTGGCACCTGACAATAAATTAGGTCCTTGTGATGTAAATATTTTAACGATCACAATACCCTCTGATGGTCTAGTATGGAACCAGTTTGAACCTTCATGTTGCATTATGTTTATCCATTTTGAGCTTTCATTCTTCACAAACTCTATACTGTAGCTTACGTGAGGATGGCATGACATCTGAATGTTTGTTGCTTGCATTTTTTCTCTGTTTTAAACATGTGACGAGTTTTGATGATAAATACATATTGGATGTTGTTATTCATGATAAAGTTAATATTTATCACAATTGACTTCTGATCTTCTTGTTACTTAAAGAATCAGCCATGTAACTAAAATAGTGAATTTTATTGTAGGATTCAGACAAGCGAGCGAATGGCTTCCAATTGTTGAGAACTCAGACAAATCTCCACTCAAACTGCATAAACGAAGAAGGGTTCATGGTCCCAAAGGTGCAAGATTAAGTGAAGGCAATCTCTCTTCACCACCATTAGTTGAAATGTTATATAACTAGAAACCGTTTCCATCTTTTTGGATATTTTCTATTATCCTTCTCCTTCATATCGAAATTGATTTTATCCTGCATTAAACTGTCAGGAGATGAAACCGATGATTCACATGAAGCTTCAGAACAATGCGTAGAGGATAGCTTAGCAAGGTCTTTGAACTTTCATATTCCACTCTTTGGCACCTCAAACTTATTCATTGTATTATACTTGCCTTTTTATTTCATGTAAAGGGCAGTGAGCCAGTTGGCTTTAGCATTGAGAAGAATCAACTCTAAGATACAATTACACACTAACAAGAAGACCTGTGAGATACTTTCAGCTGTGGCAGATAAAATTAAGCAGCAGCTTCAGGATGTTGATTCTAAGATACAGGAAGACATGTAAGATTTGTAATCTGCAAAGATGATGAAAAGTGAAAACTATTTTTTTTTAAACCTGAGTGATATTAATATTTCTGATCTGTGATGCTGATTTAGGGGAAAATTCAGTGGCGCCAGCAAATCCAAAAGAAAACACCTAGAATCTCGATTTGAAGGTATATTCTGCATTTCTTTCAACTTTGGATGATTTTTTTTGAATACTGACATCTTTTAATGTTTTGTACCTACGAGCTTCTTCATTCATATAGCATTCAATTGTTGTTGTCTTGAAGTAAGAAGAATGACAAATTCTAACAAATCAAGGATTATGTAGTTGCAAATTGTTTGACATAAACTACTCATGAGCAAGAAAACATGGGCATGCAAAACATCACAATGGGAATGACTAGTTGAATCAATTTGTCACTTCTAATAGTGAGCTGAAATGATATAATTTTAGGCAGCTATACTATAATTGTGTTCGGCTCTTGATGTATTAAGGTGGTTTTTCACATTGAACTGGGATTTAATGGTGTCATTGAAGAAAAGTTTGTTAACTACTGGCCAGTTTAAGGTACCAAGTAGTGTTTCATGGAATATTGTAGATGTTGCGGATCAGTAACAGTTATGTATGATACTGAATAAGTTCAATGGAAATTTTGTATTTGATCTTGTGATGGGCAAACAAATCTGACAATAGAAAGTTGAATTTTTAGTCTCTTTTAATTGATTGAGGCACTAGTGGTGGATTCAAGTTGATGAACATGCAACATTATTACTTAAAATACAGACTGATACTAAGGATGACTGTGAATGTTTACGTGATGTACAATTCATGCTTGATAATGCATTACAAGAAAATTTAAATTATGTAATGGACAAATTTTTGCAATCTTTGTTATAGCCATTGCAGCTGCTGAAGCAGCTATTAGGCTAGCTATTGTTTCGTCGATCCATCGTAATAGAAAATCAACTCGTATCAATCAATCGAATTTGCTGAATAATTAGTCATAATTCTTCTATTTTCCCATATAAAGAAAAACATAAGACTTTGAAAAAATTCTAAAAATATTCAAAATAGAATAAATAGAATCTAATAGAATTAGAATTCAATAGAATAGAATATTCTATTGAATTCTATTCATATTATTTTCTTATTTATTTTGGTACTGCATTTTTCTTGCGTTAGTTTCTTGGATTTTCACCGTAGCTACGATATATGGTCATACATATTGGTTATACATCGTTTAAATTTATTCTGTCCTATAAACTACAAAGTCGAGCAAATTTGTTGAGGACGATTACAATAATTGAATTTATAGCATCTTTCTATTTGCATCAATGGCTCCTATTTGTTCATACTGATATTCTCTTTTGTGTTCGTTTGTCTTTAATTCAGTCATTAAAGCTTAAAAATCTGAGGTCTGCTACATGCTTACAGAGCACCAAGAAAGGTTAAGGTTGATTCATGAGAAGTACAGAGAAGAATTTAATCACCATCTTCTGAACTGCAGCGACACCCTAGAGGAACTAGAAGCCCAAAACGTAGAGATTAAAGTAACAGCAGATCGGCAAAGTAAGTGCAATTATATTTTATCATATTCTAATGCAATATTTAATCAGTATGAAAATGGATCCATCAAAATTATATCTAATGAAGGTAGTATTGTTCGGTATTTGGCTTGTGAACTGGCCATGCTTATCTGATTAGACCAATAAGGCTCCTTTCTTTCTTCATTGTAGACATCTCCTTAGTGCAAACTAGATAGGAGTTCTTGATGTAGTCTTCTGATGCTATATTAGACGCATCCATTTGTGGTTATATTCCTCCAAATACAGTAGGAACCGTTGCAAGAAATGTTTTATTGTTCGATACAAAGTTTTGTTTTCATAGATTCATTGGCCGACATGCTATTGCAAAGCTTTAACCATGAACAACGTCAAAGGACCAATGAACCTCGTTTATCATCTGGATTCCTTTGTGCCCCTAACTGGACCTACTCTTTTGTTTCTTGATGCATGTATAGTGACGTTGAACGGCAAATGCAAAATCTTGTCTACTCTGTAAACCATTGATTGGTCATTTAACAATAGATTTTCATATTTTTGCATTGATTTTTTTTTTTTTTTTTTGTTAATACATTTGCAGAAGTATTGCATAGGAAACTTCTTTTGCAGCTTGAAGAAACAATGAAAGATCAGCTAAATGCAGCTGCAACAAGTATCACAGCTATCAAAAAGGTAAACTTACTCTGCAATCGTCCATATTTATTTTCCATAAACTAAATCATCTCCAAAAGGTTCATTACATGATATCTTGATAATATTTTGATTGTATTACATGATGTCAAAATGTAAACCGAAGAGTGAGCAAAGCAGACATTGGTTTTGTAGGGCACTCATAAATTCTTTTCATACTTAACGCAGGATGCTAGGAAAAGGCTGAACAGCTTGAAGTTTGCCTTAAAGGAGTGGCTGAGTGACGGAGCAATCAGCTAAGCAAGTTCTTATGGTCGGAAATTCTTTGGCGAAAGACTGAGACTCGCAAATAGAGGCCTTGGTTATATAAAAATATAAATGATAGTTATTAAAAACTCAGGATCATCTTTCTTGTATGTCTCTCACCCATTTGATACCTCCGGATTTAATCCAGCGTAACCATATGTTTGTGTGAAATTTCTTTCATTGGATGAACCTATAGGCTATAGATATATTCGTTTTTAATGATAAATCTTGCTAAGAAAAAAAAAAAAAACAAAAACAGTGAATTTTGATTCAATAGTTTGATATCCATGAATTAGGTTGAAAAGGAAATAAAAACCAGGCTTAGGCTTGGTTTGGTATTTTATGTTGTAGAGCTACGCTGGATGAAATATGATCATTATTATTTCCATGAAAATGAATGGGATATTATTTTGAATTTGTTATCTAAAATTGTGAAATTGCAAATAGGATATGTGCAGTGTGGAGCTGGTATAAAACTTGATATGCCTAATTTAATGCAAAAAGGACTTGAAAACTCATTGTTTGTGAATAGCTTATGTTTGAATCTTTTGTTAAATGAGTTGAATATGAAATAGATATTTTAAGTTTGATAACAAGAAAAAAAATGCTCCTTTACCAAGCCATGGGTATTATTTTTTTGGCACAAGATTGAAGATAACAAGATGAATGCCATTCAATTTTGGGAGCTACTCACCAAAGTACATGATCTACAATCCTTTCTTCTAAATTCTTTGATTCATCAAGAGCTATTTAGCAAGAGTTGCTTCACTAATTGGTCTTCTCAAGAAGAATAAATCATGAATATGAATTGTGCAATGCCAAATGGTATTTGAAGATCTCAAGAAGGTGATTAGTGAAGAACTTGCACTTAGCTTATCCAATTACACCAAGTCTTATTAAGGTACACATTGATACTTTTGATTATGTTATTGGTCAAGTTTTCATACAAGATGGGCATCCAATCATTTACAAGAGTCGAAAGCTCAATGAGACTGAATGACAATACAATGTGCGAGAAAAAGAAATGCTTGCAATCATTCATTGTCTTAAAGTGTGGTGTCACTACCTACTTGGGTAGAGGTTTTGAATCATGATTGATAATATTGTTACAAGTTACTTCTAGACTCAAAAGAAACTAAGTTCGAAGAAAGTTAGGTGGCAATACTTCCTGGCTAAGTTTGACTATGTAATAGAGGAAAAATCACGAAGGATGAATATTATAATCGATGCACTCAATCAAAAGTCAAAGTAATCAAGTCTATCATAAGTAACTAGCTTGTTGATAGATATGATCAAGAAATGATTAAATGTCATCCTCAATCTAAAAGAATCACTGTCTTTGTAAATAAGGGTAAAACTCATATTTTAGCCAACTAAAGATGTCTTCTACATCAAGGGTAACTACATCTATGTTCCAAATGGGCAATCTGAGGAAAGGATTGTTTAATGAATGTCATTACTATTTATGGATCAACATCTTGGTATGAAACAGGCACTAGCTCTTTTGAAGTCCACGTGCTATTGACCTAAGATGTGAAATAGTGTCGGGAGTACATTCCAACTTGCCTTATTTGTCAACAAAATAAGACCATCCAACAACGGTCAGGGGAATTATTAAACCTATTGAAGAGGCTATGAGAAAGCATTTTTATGGAATTCATTTTTAGGTTGCTAAAGTCTAAAAGGTTTGGAAGCATCATGGTTATTATGGATAGATCTATGATGCACAAACACGGACATAAGACACTTATATTATTAAAAATATGACACACAAACATGCGTCAGATATAATATTATAATAACAATTTAATATATATATGAGGTAATAAGATATATTTATCATAAATAATTAAAATTATAATATATATATATATATATATATATATATATATATATATATATATATATATATAATTAAATTTATAAATTTATTGATAATAAATATTTTATTTATTAAAATTATTAAAATACAATAAAATGAATTAGACACAGATGCATATACATACATATATATATTAGTTTGTGAAAAACCTAATAACTAGTTAGTTTAGTTATTTGTTATTTAGTTAGTTTTTATTAGTTTTAGTTATTTAGTTATTAGGTTTAGTTAGTTATTAGTTAGCATTATTTAGTTATTATTATTACTTTAGTTTATTAGGTTTTTTATTAGTTTTAGTAGTTTTTTATTTAGTTATTTATTATTAGTTTGTTTTTTTATTTGTTAGTTAGTTATTTAGTTTTATTAATTATCATTATTTAGTTATTAGTTTAGTTTATTATTTTTTGTTAGTTAGTTTAAGTTTTGTAGTTTAGTTATTTAGTTTTTTAGTTATTAGTTATTATTAGTTATTAGTTATTAGTTAGTTAGTTCAGTTTTTTTTAGTTAGTTATTATTAGTTTTTTAGTTTAGTTAGTTATTGGTTAGTTATTTATTATTTAGTTTGTTATTAGTTATTAGTTTATTATTTATACTTTTATTATTAGTTATTAGTTTAGTTATTATTAGTTGTAGTTAATTATTAGTTAGTTATTATTATTATTATTATTTATTAGTTTATTTTTAATTATTAATTTAGCTATTAGTTATTAGTTATTAGTTAGTTATTATTTTAGTTTTTATTAGTTAATAATTTAGTTTTAGTTAATTAGTTTATTAGTTTATTACATTAGTTATTAATATGTTATTTTAATTATTAGTTTTTTAGTTATTACTTAGTTTTTTAGTTAGTTATTATTATTTATTAGTTTTAGTTAGTTATTAGTTAGTTTTAGTTTATATTAGTTTTAGTCCGCTTATTATTATTATTATTATTATTATTATTATTATTATTATTATTATTATTATTATTATTATTATTTAGTTAATTAATTTTAGGGTAATTAGTTTAGTTTTATTAATTTTATTATTAGTTATTATTAGTTAGTTATTAGTTTTTTAGTTTATTAGTTATTTTAGTTTTTATGTTTTTATTAGTTTAGTTTTTAGTTATTTATTTAGTTATTATACGTTAATTTTTATTAGTTATTAATTTAGGTTTTTATTATTAGTTAGTTATTATTAGTAGGTTGGGTTAGTTGGTTATTATTATTATTAATTTTAGTTATTAGTTGGTTATTTTAGTTATTATATTATTATTATTATTAGTTAGTTTTATTATTAGTTTTAGTTATTTTAGTTAATTATTAGTTATTATTTAATTTATTAGTTTATTAATTATTAGTTAGTTTATTTAATTATTATTATTTTAGTTAGCTATTCAATTATAAGTAAGGTTTTTAGTTTAATAGTTTATTATTATTAGTTAGTTACTAGTTTATTAATTTTAATTGCTTATTTATTTAGTTAGTTATTATTAGTTATTAGTTATTTAGTTTTTAGTTAGTTAGTTTAGTTATTAGTTATTTTAGTGAGTTAGTTTATTTAGTTTTAATAGTTTTAGTTATTTAGTTTATTATTATTAGTTATTATTAGTTATTATTTATTATTTAGTTAGTTAGTTTATTAGTTATTTATTTGTTATTAGTTATTAGTTTATTAGTTAATTAGCTATTAATTATTATTATTATCATTATTTTAGTTAGTTATTAGTTTTATTATTAGTTTATTATTTTAGTTATTATTTATTATTTTATTAGGTTTAGTTTAGTTTTTTAGGTTTATTTTATTATTAGTTTTAATTAGTTATTAGTTATTAGTTATTAGTTGGCTATTATAGTTATTAGTTAGTAGTTATTAGTTATTTTGTTTATTAATTAATTTATTATTTATTTTAGTTATTATTAGTTATTAATTTTTAAGTTTTATTATTTTATTGGTTATTAGTTTAGATAGTTTAGTTATTTTATTATTAGTTATTATTGGTTATTATTAGTTATCATTTTATTAGTTTTATTTATTAGTTATTTTATTTATTATTATTATTTAGTTAATTAGTTATTAGTTTTTTTTATTTAGTTATTTAGTTTTATTATTAGTTATTAGTTTATTAGTTTTAGTCAGTTTTATTAGTTATTTGTTTATTGTTATTATTTAGTTATTAGTTAGTTTTTATTTAGTTATTAATTTAGTTATTTATTATTTAGTTTTAGTTTAGTTTTTAAGTTTTTTATTTAGTTATTATTATTAGTTTCACTATTTATTATTATTATTTATAAGTTATTGGTTAGTCATTATTAGTTATTTTATTAATTATTATTAGTTATTAGTTTAGTTATTATTAGTTTTCTTATTTAGTTATTTATTAGTTTGTTTAATTTATTAGTTAGTTATTTGTTTTAGTTATTAGTATAATTATTTATTATTAGTTTTATTAGTTATTATTAGTTATTTATTAGTTAGTTTATTTATTATTAGTTTATTTATTATTTATTTAGTTATTAGTTTAGGTATTTTATTATTTATTATTGATTTATTAGTTTTATTAGGTTTATTATTTGTTTTTAGCTAGTTAGTTAGGTTTTAGAATTTACATATTAGTTATTAGGTTTAGTATTAGTTATTATTAGTTATTAATTATTATTAATTATTAGTTATTTAGTTTTATTTTTTAAGTTATTTAGTTAGTTTTATTAGTTATTAGTTTATTATTTTTTAGTTATTAGTTTAGTTATTATTATTATTTTAGTTATTAGTTTTAGTTTTATTAGTTTATTATTATTAGTTAGGTTTAGTTTTATTAGTTTATTATTAGTTAGTTTTATTATTAATTTTAGTTAGTTTAGTTAGTTTTTAGTTATTATTAGTTTTATTAATAGTTATATTTAGCTTATATTATTTATTATTATTAGTTAGTCAATTTTTATTAGTTTAGTTTAGTTATTAGTTTTATTTTACTAGTTTAGTTTTTTGGGTTATTAGGTTTTATAGTTTTTAATAGTTAGATGTTTTATTAGTTTAGTTTAGTTTATTAGTTATTAGAGTAGTTAGTTATTATTTATTAGATTAGTTTAGTTAGTTTAGTTTGTAGTTTAGTTTTAATTTTATTTATTAGTTATTTAGTTTAGTTAGTTAGTTTTTATTAGTTATTAGATTTAGGTTTGTTAGTTTTATTTAGTTAGTTTAGTTAGTTATTAGTTTAGTTATTTTATTTTATTAATTATTTATTTAGTTATCTATTATTAGTTACTAGGTTTTATTTATTATGTTTTAGTTTTATTAGTTTTATTATTAGTTTATTAGGTTTAGTTTTTATTAGTTATTTAGTTTTTTAGCTATTAGTCTTTTATTAGTTTTAGTTAGTATTTGTCTTTTATTTAGTTATTAATTTAGTTAGTTATTAGTTTTTTTAGTTTTAGTTAGTCATTAGTTTTATTAGTTTTAAGGTATTAGTTATTATTATTGTTATTTTTAGTTAGTTAGTTTTAGTTTTAGTTTTATTAGTTACTTAGTTTAGTTTTTTTATTTTATTATTAGTTTTATATTTGTTATTAGTTTTTAGTTTTATTAGTTTAGTTAGTTAGTTATTATTAGTTATTAGTTTAGTTTTTGTTTATTATTAGTTATTTGTTATTAGTTTATTAGTTTAGGTTTTATTAGTTATATTATTATTGTTTTTTATTATTTACTAGTTTTTATTTTATTAGTTTTTTTTACTTTTATTAGTTTATTAGTTATTAGTTATTTAGTTTTTATTATTAGTTTTAATTATTAGTTTATTATTATCATTATTAGCCTTATTATTCAATTATTATTATTTTTAGTTAGTTATTTTAGTTATTATTAGCTATTATAATTATTAGTTTTAGTTATTTTTAGTTAGTTTTAGTTTAGTTATTATTTATTATTTCTAGTTAGTTTTTATTAGTTTAGTAATCCGATTTTAGTTATTATTAGCTATTAGTTATTATTGTTTATTATTAGTTTATTTATTAGTTTAGTTATTAGGTTTATTTATTATTATTAGTTATTAGTAGTTTATTAGTTTATTTTAGTTATTATTATTAGTTTATTACGTTATTAGTTTTAGTTTATTAGTTTTATTATTTAATTTTATTAGTTTTTAGTTTAGTTATTTTTTAGTTATACGTTTTTAGTTATTTGTTTGTTATTATTATTAATTATTAGTTTATTTTTATTATTTACTTATTAGTTTAGTTATTTTTAGTTTATTATTTTTAAATTTTAGTTTTATTATTTAGTTATTTATTAGTTTAGTTTTATTATTTTCTGTTTAGTTTAGTTATTATTATTATTATTAGGTTTTATTAGTTTATTAGTTTTAGTTAGTTTATTAGTTATTAGTTTAGTTTTACTATTTTTTAGTTTTATTAGTTAATTAAGTTATTAGTTATTAGTTATTTAGTTTATTTTATTAGTTAATTGTTTTTATTTATTTTTATTTGTTTTTAGTTATTACTTAGTTAATTAGTTAGTTATTTATTTAGTTATTATTAGTAAATTTTTTATTATTAGTTTGTTAGTTAATAATTTAATTAGTTTAATTTGTTTTTAATTTGTTTTTTATTATTAGTTTATTATTACTATTATTAGGTTTTTAGTTATTAGTTATTAGTCATTAGTTAGTTTTAGTTAGTTTATTATTATTATTATTATTATTATTATTAGATAGTTATTAGTTTATTATTTTAATTATTAGTTTATTAGTTAGTTAGTTTATTAGTTATTGTTAGTTTAGTTTATTAGATTTTATTAGTTTTTATTAGTTATTTAGCTTTTAATTTAGTTTTTAGTTTAGTTTATAGTTTAGTTAGTTCTTATTTAGTTTATTTTTTAGTTATTTTATTATTAGTTTATTAGTTTTATTATTATTATTAGTTAGTTTTAGTTATTTAGTTATTATTAGTTTTAGTTTTGTTAGTTTTAAAAAACTAGTAAAATAACTAACTAACTAACTAATAAAACTAAAACTAATAAATAATAAAAAGACTAATAACCTAATAAAAAATAACAACTAAATAAAACTAATAATCTAAAACTAAGAACTAACTAAACTAATAACTAATAAAAACTAATAACTAATAATAAAAACTAAAAAACCAACAAAACTAAAACTAATAATAATTTTTAGTTATTATTTACGTCGTTTAGTTTAATTTTTATTAGTTATTAGTTATTTATTAGATATTATTAGTTAATTATTAGTTAGTTATTAGTTAATTATATTAGTTATTAGTTATTAGTTATTATAATTATTAGTTTTAGATATTATTTTATTTATTATTATTAGTTTAGTTATTAGTAGTTATTATTAGTTTATTAGTTTTATTAGTTATTAGTTTATTATTTATTAGTTATTAGTTATTATTATTATTAGTTATTTGTTATTTAGTTTATTTGTTTAGTTTTTATTATTATATTATTATTATTACTAGTTATTATTATTATTAGATTAGTTATTAATATTTATTAGTTTAGTTAGTTATTTAGATTAAGTTTATTAGTTTCTAAGTTTTTGTTATTAGTTATTATTACTTAATTATTAGTTAGTATTAGTTAGTTTTATTATTATTAGTTTATTAGTTAGTTGATTTAGTTATTATTATTAGGTTTAGTTTATTATTATTAATTTAATTTATTAGTTTTATTAGTTTTATTAATTATTGGGTTTTATTAGTTTACTACTATTATTATTAGTTGGTTATATAGTTATTTATTATTAGTTATTTGTTTTATTAGGTTTTTAGTTTTATTAGTTATTTATTAGGTTTAGTTTTAGTTTTATTAATTTACTATTATTATTAGTTATTTATTATTTATTATTATTAGTTTATTTAGTTATTTGTTTTAGTTTTATTAGTTTTATTAGTTATTATTAGTTTTTTAGATTAGTTTTTTTATTAGTTATTAGTTTAGTTAGTTATTTTTTATTATTTATTATTATTATTTATTATATAGTTTTTATTAGTTTATTTAGTTATTTAGTTATTAGTTTATTTAGTTATTTTAGTTAGTTTTTATTAGCTATGTTTAGTTAGTTTTATTAGTTTATTAGTTTTATTATTATTAGTTATTAGTTATTATTTTAGTTTTATTAGTTAGTTATTAGTTATTATTATTATTATTATGTTATGTTTAGTTTTTAGTTTTATTAGTTTATTATTATTGTTATTAGTTATTATTTATTAGTTATTTAGTTTATTAGTTAGTTTTAGTTAGGTTTTTAGTTATTATTAGTTATTAGTTTTATTATTTTTAGTTATTAGTTTTCATTTTAGTTTTTTTGTTATTAGTTATTATTAGTTATTTATTATTTAGGTTTATTACATTAGTTAGTTATTTAGGTGTTATTAGTTATTTATTAGTTATTATTAGTTTAGTTATTATTTTATTAGTTTTATTAGTTTTAGTTTTTAACTTTAGTTTTTAGTTTATTATTATTATTTATTAGTTAGTTATTATTATTAGTTATTAGTTATGTTATTATTAATTTAATTATTAGTTATTAGTTATTAGTTTAGTTTAATAGTTTATTAGTTTTAGTTTTTTTTTTTGTTAGTTCAGGTTATTATTAGTTATTATTAATTTTATTAATTATTAGTTAGTTAGTTTTTTAAGTTTTTATTAATTATTAATTATTAGTTATTATTTATTATTATTAGTTATTAGTTTATTTGTTTATTAGTTATTATTATTTATGTTTAGGGTTTAGTGTTTAGAATTTAAGGTTTAAGATTTTTAGGGTTTAGGGTCAGGATTTTTAAAAAAAAAATTATTTTTTTTTAAATTAAGTAAATCGGTAGGAGGTAGTCGACCCGACCTAATCGAAGGATTCTTATCAACATCACATTAGTTATGTCGTCCAAGAAATACATGTAGACCTAGGGTAGTGTTTGTTTAAGAAGACTAGCTTAAGTCTACCTTAACAGTCGTTTTCATCAAGATATCATGATTCACAACTCGGCAAGATATACAGCATATCATGATCATAATATAATGGAGCCTGACTAGCCAAATCACCCGATTAGAGGACTCTGGTAGTAATTGCTTCATCTGTGGAGCCTAATGGTCAAGCCACGCAGTCAGATGACACGAGCATGTCCTTATTGGCGTGAGATTGATTGAGGGTAAACATAATATAACACTTGATTTGGCATCAATTCTCACAGCTGAGACTTTGTCACCCCCCGATAAACAATTACGGAAGGTGGATATATTGAGTTTGATTTAAGCTTTTAATAATAAAGTTTCATTTAAACAATTTTTTTATTGACACTCAATTTGAGTTAATTTGATTTGAAATTATTGGTTAATTTAAATATGTTTAAGAGTTTTAGTTCCTATCAGCAGAGGATTAGATCTACCTGTCACCTGAGATATTTTAGTTGAAATTTATATAATATTTTAGATTTTGTTTCCCGGACTAAACTAAACAACTCCAGAACATCCTCAGACACTTGAATTTTAGCATTCAACATAGTGTCGGGGCCCATACGGGTGTATAGTAATTTTAGGTAATTTTATGTTTAAATTATTAGATTGATTTCAGATTTTTATTTAATTCCAACTTTAGCTTGCGCAGCCTTTTCAGACATCAAAATTTACACTTGAAATCTCTATGTCCGAGCACATGTAGGCTTCTATAGCTTAGATAATTTCACCTAATTAGTGGTTTTGTTGCTTTTGAAAATCATAATTTAGAATGAAGTTCATTAGTTTTTGTATTAAAGAAAAACTCCTTCATTCGTGCGGCATTTAGTTTAGCGCCGCCTTCTGTCTGCTTATACCAAGAATTGCAGATCTGGTGGTGATTTTTTGTTTTGAAGCTACAAGTTTAAATGATAACTTAGTTTGTTATTTTAAAAAGAAGATTTACCCCTCGAAGTAATTCTCATTTTTCCCTTGTTTTATTCAAATTTTCCAACATTCTTTTTCCCCCTCTTTTTTATTCGAAGTCTCCTTCATTCGTGGGCTTCCAACTCTGTTTAGATAAATTTCGTAAGTGTTTTTCACCTTTCTTTTTATTTTGTTTTACTTTTATGTTTATTGTATGTCATTTTACTTTCTCTCTTTTTTTTCTTGTTTGATGCTTTTAATTTAAAATTAGCTTCATGCTTTCTTATTTAGTGTTCTTAAGCCCGTTCATTTCACTCTCCCATTTTTCCTAAGTCAGGTTTGATTTAATTTTGCCTCCCAAAGATCATGCTGTATTATATCAGTGTTTTGGCTTACTTGTGATGCCTCTCTTGTAGGTGTCTCACACACCACAACCAAGTTTTATCTCGATGAGCCTCTTACGACGAGGCTTTAAACCCTGAAGACAAATGCAATATATATTCATCTTCCTTTTTTTTCTAAGCCTAAATTAGATAAAATTTCAGATTTGCCAGGGAGCACATCTAACAGATGTTTGTTCCACGCTCTGAGTGTAATGTGTGTGAGATCACAGCCAATTTTTCATCTCGTCGCACCCTCTTGAGCACGATGAGGTCTTCGAACCTTCAAAGAAACACAAGCATGTACATATATATCAACATTCACAGATCTCACATATTTTGACTCATTTTACAGTGCACTGCAATGCTCGATAAGGGAACAATGTTGGGTATGCCGAAAACCAAGAGAAGAACCTCCTCTCTTGTGGTTGCTTCTCAGTGCAGGTGAATTTGAGGTGATAATGATAGAATACGCCTAAAATCGAAAGAAGACCCTCGACGATGTTCCACGGATGCGAAAAAATTTAAAGCGGTGAGTATACGCCAAAACCACAAAAGAATTCACCTCTATCCACGATGGGGCTGGGAAGAAGGTTGTGTTTGCGGGACGGGATGGATAGGGGGTTTGCGGGACGGGCCGGAATGGCTTGTGGAGCGGGCTTGCGGTGGGATGCGGGACGCGGGGCGGGCTTGGTTGAGCGGGCCGACGGTGGGATGTGGGACACGCATCGGAGCGGCTTGCGGAGTGGGCTGGCAAGATGCAGGCCGAAGGCGCGGGCCTGCGACGGTCTTGGTTGCTGCATGAGGGAGTTTTTTTTTCCGGTTACGGGAAACACAAATAAAAGAGGCGGGAACGGTTAAGGCTTTTAGGCATAAATTAGGCTTAATTGATTTTTTTTCAAATATTTAATTAATCTTAATTATGAATTTTATGCCGATGGACTCATCTAGTTGATATATATATCAATCTTAGCTTTTTTTGACGGCAACGAATCGTACCGTTTGAATTATATAGCCGGCTCAAATCGCCACAATCGCTTTATTTCACCAAGACGCGTCGCCGCTTTTGACCGCTCGATTTTCACACAGACTTATCTGAATTGAGTGCGAATAATTTTATTTGATAGATTTCGACGTTTCAAAGCTAACGACACAATCAATTTTGCGAACGGAGATCATTTTGTTTGCGTCGCAACTTTTTGACTTCGATATGCGCGTCAAGACATTGATAGCTCAAGCGCTTAATCGATTGCTTGTTAGATTTTGCAATATTTATATTTCGATCAATTTCAACGTTCAACGCTAAGTCTCGATCGTAGAGTCGTTTATAATTTTGGGTGACGCAGATTTTCGATTGGACTATCGCTCCAAGTCCGTCAAATTTAACTTATGAGCTTGTCTTGATTTATGACACATATGAGGAGGTCAATATTGTGAAATGATTTTTTTTTTTTTTTGGGGGATGGAATCTCATCTGCATGGAATTGACCAAAAACCTAATTAGCACATGGATTTTCAGATAATAGTTGCTTTTGATCAGGAGTTGATAGGAGAAAGTAGGTTATAGTGAACACAATAGGAATAATGGAATGAGGAGGGCACTTTATTGAAAGATGAATATCAGGGGCCCAAGTTGAATCAATGTATTAACAAAATGGTTATCCATTGAAATTATAAAAAGCTTAATATAATGGGTAAGGGTATTACTAGTATATTAGGAAACTTCTTGGACATCCTGTCTGCTAAAGTTTACTCTATATAAGCAATCTCCAAGAATTCTCTATCCCCACCTACTTTACCTCCCAACTAAGGTAGCGGAATGTATTGTTAACTTTGAGTAGACATTTTTCAATTGAACATCCAAAACAATGAAGTTTAAGGGTAAAGCCTTGAGTTAGCGTCACAATACTTCGGTTGGATATATGGAGTTATGCTTTTAGAACCTTCCAGAAAGAGGTTGTTTGTCTCAATAATTTAGACTTTGTTTGCATCTCATTTTCATTGTGTGATCAAAGTTCAGAATTGTTCACTAGCTCATATTGAGTTTGATAATTCTAAAATAGTCAAGTTTTCTCACAAGGAGATAGAAATGTTAAAATTAGTGTTACTTTTTTGGCAAGTGATACGAAGGGAGATATAATGCAGCTTCTTTGGTGCCAGAAAATGAGATCTTGACTTCAGAAATAGAGGAGGTTGTGCCTTGGCGCCAAAAGGATAGCATCATATCACTGAATTTGCACCATGGAGACGAAGAAGCCAGTGCCTCGACGCTACAGGAGGCAGCGTTGCGGCACTAGAATCAGGGCACCAAGGCAGAATGACAGAGCGGTTAACATCTCGATGCTCCAGGAGCAACGCCTTGACGCTAGAACCTGTTCAAAAAATTCTGGAGAATAGTGGCGCCAACGCTTAGGCATTAAGATCACAGTGTTGTGGCGCTATCAAGTCGGGAGATTTTGTATTTAGATAGTTTTTATGCACTTTTTAGTATCTTTTCTCAAAATTTCTTATATGTGAGAATGAAATGTCCTAAAGTGAAGAGGCTCCAGGTAAGTATAATATGCACTATTCTCGTCATTTTTTTCTTTTGTAGTGGATTTCTTGGTAGTGTGATTTCATGATTTTTTCTCATTCTTGAGTTTTTTCACGTTAAATCTAGTATCTTTTGTGTGATTACTTTTGTTTTGGTGTTATTTGTTATGTGTATGCTCTGAAATACTCAAATTAGTTTTCCGCACATATCCTGTGATCTCACAACAATAAGAATAACAGTAAATGCTAAACAGGTATCTCTCCTAAGATGATGAATATTTCTTATGGCTTCTTTAAAAATTAGAACAATGGTTATGGCATAGCAAGTTAGGGGTTGATGATTTTGTCCCTTCTACAAGCCTTTCTATTGGCCCTTGCTTTTTTTAAATCATCGTTTAGTGATGTGTCTTTCTTGTAATGTGCTTGTCCTCTTAACTATTATATAAAACTTTCAGGAAAATAATAATAATAATGTAGCGGACCTTTTTTTTTGGAGTGTATCTTTGTATCTTTCACAAACTTAATGCCTAAGAGCTTTAGTAAGGAGTTTTATATTGATATTCTTCTAGGATCCTTTTCAAAGTAGATCTCGGAAAATTGATTTTATTGCCAGGTTGATTAAAATACTTCTCACTGTTAAAATGACGAACGACAATGTAATTTCTGTATTCAGCTTCTATTTGCATTCAAATAATGTAATAATTCCTTTCAGATTCAAGGCAACCCGACAAATTCGGTTGATGGAAAATGAAGCCAACGAGCAAGGCAAGTTAAGAGTACAGTCCAATGCTTCTATTAGGGAATCTCCTCGGTGGCACCTACCAATTCTAGCCATGACAGCTGATGTCATTCAGGCAACTTATGAAGAGTGCATGAAATGTGGAATGGATGGTCATGTTTCCAAACCTTTTGATGAAGAACAATTATATCAAGTCAGCCAAGTTTATGGCTTCAAATCCTTTGCAAGGCTCATGATTAGGTGTAGAAGAAATAAATCTAACAAAAATTTTTTTGAGTAGTAAAAATATTTTCAGTCCATTTTTTCTTGGTTTCCCTATAATCTATATATATATTTCTTCTGCCTGTTGGATTTCCCGTATCATACAAAGGGTTTTATGATTGAAGAACTTATGCTCTTATAAACACCATGGAAAAATGCATGTGATGGATTCCCTTTGAGGTGAGAGCTAAAATAATGATATTATGGGAATTGTACATGAAATAATCAGCAGAATTGAAGTTTATTATAACATTGGAGCTCTAAAATTTCGTTTTACTTGGCTTATGCCAAGAGAACTACGTTGTTTTAGGATGTTAAGACAACAATATTTCTATGGAATTATCAATGAGGATATGGATACAGAAGCCCTCATTGACATTATATCTATGTTTAATGCTTATGATGTCTGCTGTTTATCTTACCTAGTTTTGATGACAGATAATGATCTGTTTGCACTCTCTGAATGTTGTGTTTCTTCTCATTGACACCGCCGTGAATCGTCTTGTAAGTATTTTTGCAATGTGTTGTTGTTATGACCACATATTATTTTGTCACAGTTGAAGTAATTTCTCGTTTCAGCCTTTTCCTTGATTTGAAATGACATATTTTGTTCTTTGGACCTATTTATATTTGACTTTCCAGTGGGTTCTGCATGCCTGCGATCTTACATGGTGAGTACTTTTGTTTCATGTAATCTATGTACATAGTGAATAAACATGCTTTTTTATCTCTACTTTCTTTGTAGTTAAAAATGCAAGCTCTACTTCTAATGCATTCATGTCACTGATACAAGTGGTCAATGCTTCATAGCTGAAAACATTTCATATTATCTAGGGATGGTTATATTAGAAGAATAATTATATTGACATCAATTAAATATAAAGTAATTAAAAATAGACTTAATGATTTAGATATGTACAACAAATAAATGAATTATCAGAATACTTGGAAGGAAAAAGATAAGACCTAAGATAACATAGGTAGAAGTTTTTCAAAATGATTTGCAAAAATTAGGTTTTATACCTTAAGAAGTATATTTCGGATTCCATTAGCATCTTTTTCATCTATCTTGTGGCCTAGATATACATCTATTTAAATGGTGTCTAGACATATTGATTGACTTATCGCTATTGATATGCATTATTTTGAGTGAAAATACTTCAAAAATAAATTCATCTTAGCCAAACAAACTCCAAGGAGGTCACCCTTTTTTCAAACTCAAAATTCAACATAATGAGTGAAAAATAAGAATTCATAAAATCAATCTTGAATAGTTAGGATAAAGCTAATGATGATGATTTGTTCTTATGATATTGGATTTCTCTTAGATTTTTCGTGATTGTTTTAACTTGTTTTCGTTCAGGTGGCCTTACCCCTTCATGGAGTTTTCAACGCCCTGGGCACCTCCATGGTGAGCTTCATATAACCTCGACCATACTTCTGCTCCTCCTACTTCTCAAATAGAAGTAACGGTAAATCTTAATTGCAAGTATTTAGCCATAGCATTGGTGCACATCCCTTGCTTTGGCGTGTATTACCTGATTGCTAAGGCGAAGAATTCTTTTTTATCAAAACTTTTTCCAAATTTATACATCAAATCATATTAGGTTTGTTTCTCTTCTATATTCATATATAAGTTGATTATTATTCCCTTTACTGGAGTTCAAACTAATGCATAATTTTTGAATAATATATATAGTTGTGTTAGTATGGGAAAACATAATTCTAAAACATAAAGTTAAAAAGTAAGTAGTTCAAGTTCATCGATTTGCATGGTGGTGTGTAGAAATAGTTGTTGGCAATGTTGAATGTTGAATGTTGATGAAATGTGTTACTCGAGGGAGTGAGTTAATGTAAGTATTATCATTTTTTTGTGTGTTGCAAATGGGAAGGGGACTAGTTTGAGAGGTTTGATCTTGGAATTGTTCTTTTGTGTAGACTGATCTTGACAAGATCTCCTACTCAAATCTCCTACTCAAAAGATCTTATGCTAGTGGCAGTGTAGATCAACAAACATCTTATAGCGGTAGGTAAAACTCTCAAGAAGCATACTAACACAATGATGAACTCACATTTGTATGGATTAAGAAACAATTTATGCTTATTGAGGATAGAGAAAATGCTTTGGAAATATTAATTATGATTAAGCATGCATTGAACGCAAAATTGACATCAAAATGTATGACTAAAAAAACCTAAGAATGATTCGAATGATTCTTTTCTTGGTCGCATAAATGTGTTGATGCAATGTATAGCACAAAGAGTGTCATCTTTCATTTATAAAGTCCTTTGTAAGCTTTGAACATTGACTTTCATTATTGTTATGGCGTATTTGAATTTGATGATAATTATTTACGAATCTACCTCAGTAAAAATGAAGGTGCCATCCAATTTATCCAATATATTCTAAGTCTTGGCGTGGAAAGATATATTCTAAGTCTTGGCGTGGAAAGATAATACTTTATTATAATTTTATTGATGTAACATATAATAACTCTTTTTTTCCCTTTTATTTGGTGCATGCTAACAATGTTAGGATTGTGTATGGACCATGGTTGTGTTGTTTAAGTTGTTTTTCCAACAATTTATGTTCCTTATCGTCTCCCTCTCTCTCTCTCTCTCTCTCTCTATATATATATATATATATATATATATATATATATATATATATATATATATACACACTATAATACTTAGGGCTTTTTTTATAATGTGAAAGATTTGATAGCATGAGATCTTTTTGATGTTGGTATAAACAATATTGAGAAAATTAGATCACTTTGGTTGGTTGGATCGATTCCATCCTGAATCGGTCATGAGGTTGGTCTGTACAATTTTAAAAATCAATTTTGAAATAGGCTAATGTGAACTGATGAATTAATCCCGATTTGATAAAAAATTCTAGTTCAATTTTTCCTTGCTTAATCATCGTTGGGTTGTGATTTTAAGGAATACATTCTCATCGAAAGGTTAATAAGTAATTTAAAAGCATCAGCAGCTGAAATCTTTAGTTTAAGGTACGTTATGATTTCAAGTTTTGTTTTCTCTCATAAGTTTGAGTCATTTACTTAATAGATTTTATTTATTATTATTATTTTTTATGTCCACCAAAGAGAACAGTGCTAAAAATGATGAATTTCAATTTTTCTTTCATTATTTGGTAGGTCATTAAGATGATGTCTTTTGTCAAATTTTAATAACAAATATTTTTTTTTTCTTTAATGAAAAATTATATTTAAACTTGACATTTTTTTTAAACATCAATAAGAAAATAAAAATTATTTGGTAGTTCTAGTGTTGTTTTTTTTTCATATTCATGCAATAATTTGTGTAAAATTTGTTCTATGGTTTTCTCTCTTCTCATATTAGAAGTGATTGTTTTTCAACTTAAAAAAGTAAAAAAAAAACATGCAAAATATCTATTGGATATAGAATGCAACCTTCACATTACTTTTAATTATTAAAAAATTACATAGTTTTAATATTTAAATTTCTAATCTGTTTTTTTTTTTCAACTTAGTAATTAGCAATAGAAAAAAAAAAGAAGTCAACTTAGACACCATTTCTTTTGAGCTATTAAGGTTATACATTCCATCCAGTATAAGTAGAAATTAGAATTAATAATAAAAGTATCTTCTTCCATCCAGTGAAAATTCTTTTCTTGATTAGTATTTTTTGTCATTTAAATTAAATAAATAGTTGAATTTCAAAAAGATAAACCAACAGTGCCATGATTGAATGGATTTAAATTCAGATAAATTTAATGGTTTCTTATGAGGTATGGTTAGATATTTTTTAGATAATTATAATATTTAAATAATAACTTGATATATTAAATGTGAAATGTTAAGTTTAACATTATTTTACTTTGCAATAGGATGAACTTAAAAAGATTAAAAAAAGTTATGATTTGCTTTCTTATCATTTCTCTAAACCATTAAATAATTAATAACTCTATGCGAGTAAATTTGCCATTATTTAGCGATGACATTAAAATAAAATTTAAATATTATTTATAAAATTATTATTTAAAAATTAAATTATTGTTTTCAAAAATATTAAAATATGTAAAATCTGTTTTTTTTCTTTATTTTTAAAACATCCCGTCATATTTTTCAGATTGTTAAGATATTAGATTTTATTTTTTATTATATTATATAATAATGTTAATTTTAATTGATTTAATTTAACAAAATTTATTTTGATTGCAGAATAATAATAAATTAATTTTAATATATCATATCATATATATATATATATATATATATATATATATATATATATGAGGGAGTGGACTTCCCTTGTATGAGTAATTTCAAGCGTTCAAATTTTGAACTACCAGTTAACAAATTCATAATTAATTATGAAATTCAAATTCAAAAATTTTAAAATAAAAAAAAAAGAAATTTTAAAACTCAAAATGTTCATGTCATTTTCATTCATTTATTTGGGATTTGACTTGTTATCTTGTGAATTGCATATTTTATTCATAATGAAATGTAGTAGTAACAACTACCGCAATCTTTTGAGTCTTCTTTTATCATAATATATTTAATAGATAGTTTATTTTTTTCATTTAATTTGACATTTAAATGCAACAAATTTTTTTTTTTTTGGCACTGCATCTGTAATAATGAATTACACTTCCTCTGCAAATATGAAGATTGGTTCCATCCTTTATACACGAGATATCCTTATTATTGAAAATTAGGTTAATGAATATATTAGTATGAGAATTAAGATCATAATACTTATTTTCAAGATTCTTAACAATTCACCTTTGTGGGGAATACTCTTAAGAATGTTTTTTAAAAGTTTAACCTCAATTAGACATGTATTTTGTCATTAATTTTACTAATTAAGTTTTTTAAAGTTCTTAATTAATCTTTAATCACCTGATAAAATTTAGAGATTTTATTTTAGGGGTTGTTTGTTTGCTTGAAAAAAATATACAGTATAAAATAAATATAGTGTATTTTGATTACTTTAACTTATTTGGTTGAAAATTCTATAAAAACATGAATTTCTTTTTTTTTTTTGTAAAATAAATATAATGTAAAATATTTTTGAGATTATAGGGCAGTAATAGTTGACAATCGGCGAGGTGGTATACTGAGGCGGTGCAGCGTGCGAAATACAAAAGATTTTACACTAATCCTGTGTAATTGAAATTTATCAAATCAGACAAATTTCAAATACATCAAAAATAATAACTATAATACATTTCAAATACATTACAAATACATTGAAATATTACTTTGCAATAGGATGAACTTAAAAAGATTAAAAAAGTTATGATTTGCTTTCTTATCATTTCTCTAAACCATTAAATAATTAATAACTTTATGTGAGTAAATTTGCCATTATTTAGCGATGACATTAAAATAAATTTTAAATATTATTTATAAAATTATTATTTAAAAATTAAATTATTGTTTTCAAAAATATTAAAAAAATGTAAAATCTGTTTTTTTTTCTTTATTTTTAAAACATCCCGTCATATTTTTCAGATTGTTAAGATATTAGATTTTATTTTTTATTATATTATATAATAATGTTAATTTAACAAAATTTATTTTGATTGCAGAATAATAATAAATTAATTTTAATATATCATATATATATATATATGAGGGAGTGGATTTTCCTTGTATGAGTAATTTCAAACGTTCAAATTTTGAACTACCCGTTAACAAATTCATAATTAATTATGAAATTCAAATTCAAAAATTTTAAAATAAAAAAAAGAAATTTTAAAACTCAAAATATTCATGTCATTTTCATTCATTTATTTGAGATTTGACTTGTTATCTTGTGAATTGTATATTTTATTCATAATGTTCTATTTGTACTGTGAAGAGTTGTGTTTTATGTAGTTGACAACTAGTCATGGTGTAGTCTTTTTCGAGTCTTCTTTTATTATAATATATTTAATAGATAATTTATTTATTTTTTCATTTGATTTGACATTTATATGCAACATTTTTTTTGGCACTGCAACTATAATTTCTTTTTGGCAGTGCATCTAATTAAATAATTTTATGATTTAATCCTAGATAAGTTCATTTATTATATTTCTTTCTTGTTAAATTTCTAAAGTTCTATATTAATAATGTAAGTGTTTTGTACTAATTAATGATATTTTCATAGCTTTTAGAATTTAAAATTAATTATTTGATTATATTTCTCTAACATTATTTAAAAATTAATAACTTTTATTCTGTACATCAAAATGAATTGATTTTTTTATGGGGACTAGAAATGGTGTTATAATCATACCTTAGAAACTTCAAGCTAATTAAATTTGTATTTTAAGAATAACTTTTTTTTGATTAAAATTGAATTATTCTTAAAGTATATAATAAAATTAATGATTTTAGTTCATTAGTCTCAAGATGTTGTTTCCAAAGAGGGGTGGTTACTTATAATTTTAAGTTAGTGGTTATTTTTATGAATTTTTAAAGTTCTAGTTTATTAAAAATTTAATTAACTCTAAGTTGACAATTTTGAGATGCAATTAAATCTAAGAAGTCTAATTAACTTTCTTAGGTTCCTTAGAGTTAACAATGATGTTTTGAACTATTTTGATAAATTTTTGTATTTTCTATAATTTAATATTAATTATTTACTCAAATTTCATCAAAATATTTTAACTATTTGTAACTTTCAATCTAGAGCTCCAAATAGCTTGAAAATTTCATGAGAAATCTATATTAGCATTAGGTTTCTCTCTTAAATATTTTAGCTCAATTGGATTTATATTTTAGGGTAATTAAAGAAATATTATTTTCATTACAACTCAAATTACTTTCAAATTTTGTGATCAACTTAGAGCTTTTGAGCTCAATGGATTCATCTTTTGAATGTTAAATCCATATAGGAGTTAATTAGAATTTTTAGATAAGTATTTTATTTTTTTACAATTTTTTAAAATTTTGGGTTAATTTTAACATTCTTAAAACCCCAAAATCCCTAATTACTTGATTATCCCACTCAATGTTGATTGAGCCATACCTTTCATGTGGAGTGGTGTGATTATATTGTATGGATCCAGCATGGATGGCGTCGATCATGCTGGATTGGTATGGGTCATCAGATCAAAGATCAAATGATCCAAGTTAAAGTCATAATCATTACGTTTTTTTAAATGAAATCTAGCATGGATTAATCTTAGTCGTTTACTCCAATCAAGGGGAATGAGTGGCTAGTGGTTGTGTCCCCAATACTAGAGGTCGCACCCTTACCAACCCGAAATTCTAGTAATTCATGCTAGATTTAGCAACTTTTCGCATTAAAATACTTCAAAAATGAAAGAGCAATGAGATTCTATGATTTTGTCCTAGATTCATGCAAGTTTTTTTCACAAAGTACCAACTACTAAGGCTTAGCTATAGTTTGGAAAAATTACTTCATCAGAGCTTACGTCCAACGATTTTCTCGATGTGAAATCATTCATTAGCATGAGATGAAGTGAAATTTCATTCCTTGTCTCCTTGTGGATTGCTCTAACTTCTAATATCTGTTGTTGCTTGTTGAAGTTTGATTATTTTTGAGTGTTTTGTATTCAAGAGAGGAAAGAAAAAGCTTTGTTTTGTTTCCTAGATATTTGGGGAGTTGTCTAATGCATCTGAAATGATCGAAGGGGTTTGAGAAGATGGTTTGGAGCTTGGACGACCATGCAACTAAATCTTTAGAGGAGTTGTGTGGCCGACCATGTGAAATCAAAGCTTAAGGACATACTAATTTTGATGGTTAGTTAACTGAGGAGAATTCCAAGAATGGAAAGGAGGGAGGAAGCTCGGTGGGAGTGTTTTTGCAAACTATAGCTAAGCCTTAGTAATAAACAAAACTAATAACTAAAAAGTAATAAACTCAATTGATTTTCTCATGAATCAATCATACCTTCAATCATATTCCCAAATATAATTGAAATTTGCAATCATCAAGCCAAACCAAAATCAACCCAAGTCAAACCTAACCTAACCCATTTGACTTGAAATATTCAAATGAACCAAAACTCATCCAAACCAAAAATTCAACGAAGTTGAACTCAACCCAAAATATAGCCAACTAAACCCGATTGGTCCACTTGACCCAAAGTGGCAAATTTGACCTATTTGAGCCAAGTTCAAATCCTACCCAAATTAGATTGAACCAAGCCTACCAAGACCTCCTATCATAATTGTTGCTCACTCTAGATTGATCAATTATCATAAATTGGGTCAAACTAAGTCAACTTGGTCCTTTGACCAAGCCAACTCTCTTAACCCATATGAATCTAAACTAGCCAAATTAAAACCTAAGACAAATCTCTTAAAATTAGTGATTCATACCAACTCAAAATCAATATTTGAACATGACTTGACCTTCAATTGAGCTAAATCAAACTCAATTGGCCCTCTTGACCCAATTTGACCCAAATTGACCTAAAAGACTAAATTGGGTCAAATCAAAATATAAACCAAATTGATTACAATCAATGGCTTAAGTTCATTCCAAATTGATTGTTGAACTTGACCAAAGCCATGATTGGACCCAATTGTGAACCTAGTTGATCCACTTAGCCCAAATTGACCTAAAGGATGAAATTGGCCTAAATCAAAACCAAACATAAATTTATTGAAACCAAAGCCTACAATCATCTTCAAATGATCAATTAAATCAAAACTAACACCTAACCCAAGCCAATTTGGCAAATTCGATCAAATTGGTCAACAACCCATTTGACCCAAATAAACTCAAATGAGCCAAAATCAAATCTAAGACAAAATAAACTAAACCAATTGAACCAAAACCTCGCAAATGATCATATGAACTTGACCCAACCTTTGGTTTGACCCAATTTGACCAATTGGTTAACTTGACCTAACTTAACCCAATTTGACCTTAATGAGTCAAATTTTGCCAAATCAAACCAAATTAGCCCCAATTGATTTGAAATTTGGGCTAACCCACTTTTGACTCATTTCAAATCTGCCCAAATCAAATCCAATGCCAAATGACCATTATACTCTTGGCTTAAAGGTATCGCATGAGACAAATCACTCATGTAAGTGGTCATTTCCATTACTTGGCCACTTGACACTCTCCCAATGGTCCACCTAGGCACCTGAGACACTTCCCAACCTGAACCAAGAGGTGGTTGGTTTAGCCATGACCCATGGGTGGTGAACTCACCTCACCCTCTCCATTAGTGCACTTGGAAAACTCAAGGACACCCATTTACTCCCTTGACAGCCAATCCCATACCATCACCCAACTAAACCCAGCCACCTCACCTCCTCCGTGCCACCCACAACTCCCTGAGGTGGCCCGACAATCACAACAACCCAAAATTAGCCGAGCCATCCGATTGGAATGAGGGGAAGATATACACCCCATCATTCCCGCTCAACCCATGAATTGAACTCCCTCATAACTCTATCTACTCAAGAAGAGCCGCCAGAGCCTCTTCCCAAAGTTCCTAAGCCTTCTCGAGCTCGCCAAACTCCATTTTTGACCTCCCCGAAATAGGGTACCCCTTCATTTGACCCCATTTGCTCAAACCTCCACCAAAGTCAAATTAACATTGCACACACCATCCCCAGAGCCTGTCGAGCAAGAACAAATCTTATCCCAAGCTCCCCAACCACCAGAGATAAGACTCGATCAACGCCGACCTCCCAAGCTTTGGGTGTTGGTCTTCCAAGAAAACTACACCAAATCAAGGCTAGTGCTGATTAGTAGGGCTTCATCTCCACTAGATGAAACTTCCTCAATTGGATTTTCCACCGGTCTTGAGCTTCGGTGAGGTAATTTATTAAAATTGAACCTTAGGTAAAAATGGGTTAGAGCTTTATGAAGAAAATATGCATCTCGTGTGACCTCGACTATTGGATCCCCTCAATTGACATCATGAAGGTGTGGGATCCTTCCGGAGTTGATCTAAACTTGGGTAAACTCGGATCAAGCGAGCAATGGTGGACGGGCTTCGTCTCTTATCATTCAGGAGAAGATAGATCATGGACGGTCCATTCTGTGTGATTGGAATGGACGATCATGATTTGATATGTTAGATTAATCTGATTTAATCCTTTTGCGCTACAGGATTAATCATGGTCATTCAATCTTAGATTGGATGACGCACAAGAAAGCGCATCCCACCGCCATGTAAGAATCGATGGATAAGTTTTAAGACGCCAATGTGCGTCAAAAGTTAGTCGCCACATGGCACCAATGGGATTAAGGATTTAATTAGGCTTAATTAATTATTTTTAATGGCTAAAATTTCTAAAAATTATAAAAAAATCATTAAAAAATCATAAAAATGTAAATAAATATTCATTTTAAAGGTATTTCAGAGGAGAATCATTTAAAATTAATCCTAATTGATTTTAAATAATACTTAAGACTTACTTAGAGTTTAATTATAAAATTAATTAGCTTAATTACTCCTTAATTACTTGAGAAATCAATCTCAAATTTTGTGGGTTAATTTAATGGGATGACCTGTGCCTCTAATGATTTTCTTGGGATTTATTGCTTAGTTAATTAGAAAAATTGACTAATTAAACCCTAATTACTCTGTCAAATTAATTAATAATTAATTAATCCCATGAATAATAATAAATTGGTTAATTAAATTTATTAATCATTGCTTAACTGCAGATGGACTAATGGAATGGGGTTAAGACCTCTTTCTTAGCCTCTTTCCCTAAGTTCACTTCATTTCAAATAGAAATTAGTTAATGCTTAATTAATCAATTAAAATTTTTAATTAAATAAACTAAAATCATAATCACATCAGAATTTAATTAATTAAATCTTGGGTAGGCTTTTAGGTGTTTAACAGCCTAAAGGTATTTAAAGAAATTATGGTTAGCCCACATATGTGGGAAAATCATAAGAGTACTTAATTAAGTTTCTTAACCTAATTAATTATTAGTTGTGAGCCAATTGCATTAGGTCTCCTTATTTCTTAGGATCATTACAAATTTGTTTTCCTTGCATATCATGTTGGCTCATAATTAGTTAGTTAATTACTTTAAGGTAACATAGGTAAGGGTAATTGATTGACTTAATTAAGAATTCAACTTAATGAATTTATAAAATTCACCTAATTACGCCTTATTAAACTAAATCAAATCACCAATGTAAAAATGAGGTTTATAATAGCAAATGATGAGTTCTCCTCATACTTAAATCAAATCAAAATCCAAAACTTAAATGATAAAGAAGCTTTGGTTTACTTTAAACAATTTTATTTGATATGTTTGTCCTTAGGAATTAATTTGATTGAATGAAATCATGTGTTTATATTTATTCATTCCTTTCCAATCATGTTAAATATTGTATGTCATTTGAAATCATGCATTCATCTTTTCAAAATTAATTAAATTAAAATGATTTCTTTTATGTCAAGCTTGCATGTGTTGGATTAATTTATAATATATGTGGCTACTATCACTATTAAATTCAATTGTATTTTCCAAAAGTTTACAAATGAATGAAAATGTGTAGTAATATTATTTATAAATACATAATAAGTGTATGTGCTTATAGCTTAAGTATATGAATGTTAAGTTTTCTTTCCTTTATTCATATGTTGGTTTACATAGGTTTGAATGGTAATGGGTATATAGTCTGGATATCTTGGGAGTACGAAGCTTTAAGTAGCCTCAAGGAGGTCACTAGATTACCTCAGATCACTGGTTTATTAACGACATGTACCCATTTGATTTCATTCTTATGTATTCTAACATTAGAAATTAGATAGAGCTTTAGATCATATACATAAATGATTCAAATAAAGAAAATATAATCTTTGCATGATTCTCACCCTCTTAATTATGAATACATGTATATGTAATTAAGAAAAATGAGTATATAGTCCGGACATCCCAGTGAGGCTCTAAGTAGCCCCAATGAGGTCATTTGATTACCCACTTCCCTGGTTAACAAAGGTATGTACTTATTTATGTATTTTATACATGTATGTGTGTACTTAATTAGAGAATGATGATTCCCTTTTCTATTGAAAATACATGCATCCATTATCACTAAAATGATTGAATTATCTAATTATGTGATTTGGAATTCTCTTTCTCATGTTCATGTATGCAAATTTACATAAATTTGAATGTAATGGGTATATAGTCTGGATATTCTGGGAATATGAGACTTTAAGTAGCCTTAAAGAGGTCATTTGATTATCTCACTTTCTTGGTTTAACAATGACACGTACCTATTTAATTTCACTCTTATGCATTTTTATATAAGAATCTAGATAAAGCTATAAATCTGTATATACTAAATAATTCAATCAAATAAAAAGATAAATTTGAAATACAGATATGGATCCAGCATTTAAGTGTACTAAAACATGTTGCACGTATAGATATAGTAGATATTAAAAATCATATGCATGTTACATGTGATGGAAAAGAATGAGCTAATATATGTCATGTGATAGTAATTCAATTAGATTAATCTTAAAATGACTTTCATATTAAATATGACTATTTAAAGTGAATCTAAACTTAGGATTGATTTTAAATATATAATAAGACATTCAATAATGGGAATTAAATCAAATTAATATGCTTTAGAAAATGTCTTAAGGTAGGGATGAAAGAGGGAAATCCTCTTTCATCTCTTTTTAACATTAAGTTGCTAGGTGTAAATCAAATGAAACAAAAGAAAACATAAATTAAAACTCTCAAAATAAATTAAATAACTTCAAGTGAAATTAACCCTTTATGTTAAATTGAATCCTTATACACTTATAAAATTATAACTTCAATGCCTAGTTGAGACACACCACACAAGCCTTAATACATACATTAGAATTAAGTCATCACTTCTAGTCATAAGTTAGGATAGTGCATGATGTGTTGTATATTTTGTTTTATGATGTAATGTTTTAGAGTGGATGTTAGGGTGTATGCTTCGTAGACTGGATGTTAGGCCTTTCCTAGCCTAATCATATTTTCTACTGGGGATTATGCTTAAGGGGGTGCTTAAAATAAATATAAATGCTCTCTTTGTAGGTTGCTTAAACCCCCTAAGCATAATCCAAGTTAGGATAGATGGGTTTGGTTACCCATATGTAGGGAGCTAAGTCCAAATCATACATATAACTGTTTGGGATTGTATGTGTGTTTAGCTAACCTCTATTTCACAGGTATAGTTAGATTTATTCTTTTATATAAGAATGTAATTTTTGTAATAGGAATTAGGATTAGTGCTATGAGGGATTAGGATGAGTGAAGTAAGGTTTTGTCCTAATGCTACTGTGATGCCTTTGAAGTAAGCACATCCAAATCAAAGAAGGAAGAATCAAATAAAAAAAAGGAAGAATGAAGAACGAAGGTCCCCATATCATTTAATAAAATTGTAATTATTTTTTATATTCTGGGTTGTATAAGGGTAGTGCTTAGTTACCCATCTTTTATTTTCGAGTTGTACGGCGGCACCCGATCGCATCGGCCTGTTATTCTTTTACGTTAGCTTATAAAATTGATTGATGATTTATTTAGATTGCATATTAAAAATTACATCTTTTTCTTAATTTCTTAATGATTGATGCTTTAATATTTGGCCAGGATGTGATTAGGCTCTTAGGATAAAATTAATTTTTCTGCTCCAACTAACCACTCATAACTAAATTTTAAATAATTAATAATCTTACCATAAAGCCTAGACATTAAATAAGATAATTAAAAGATTTAATAACCCCTTAGCTATATGATTGTATGTCTCACAACATGCATATCATATTATTTCACTCTTGAAAATAGGGGATTTCATCCTTGCATGATAGGGGAATGCTTGAATTATGAGAGAATCCCTTGTAGTTGAAAACACCCCTTCTTGTTGATTTAGCCAGCAACCTACTTTCATCATACATATAGGCATCAAAATCTTAAAGCCTTTATCCAAATGTAGTGTCAAAAAATTAAATAAAATTTGGAAAGATTTTGCATTAGACTAAGTCATTATTCCCACCACTCATGCTCTAGTCTCTTAGGGAGTGGATTTAGGTTTTTAGTCTCTTTCTAATTAAATAACTAGCCTATCTATCTTGTAATTCATAAGAGCATACTACATGGTTTTAAAATCATAGGAGGAGTTAGCTGGCGACCACTTTAGATAGTTATAAGTCCAGCAGTTGGACGGTTCATCCTCTCTTATGGAGGTGAACCTTCTTGTCCACTTGTCACTTAGATTTAGATTGTGCTTTAGCTCTTTCTAAAGCTCCCTAGATTTAGGATCTAAGGTGGCTATTTCCTTTAGGATATAAGCATAAATCCTCACCTTTTAGGCATTTCTACAATATTGTGTTGGCAGATTATAAGCCCTAGCAATTTAATAAAATTTTAACTCTTCAACTTCAAAATATATAAACCCTCACCATATGATAGATTGGAGCACTTACAAGGCTTCCTAGTATCATGAGTGCTCTCTACTTATCTTCTTTTGGATTTAAAAATAAGTCTTCTCCTTGAACTTTTTTGATTGATTTTTTAAATATAAAAAATCATTTGATAGTCTAACCTTGAAATCTTTGGAGATGATAATAGTCTACTTTAATCGAGAGTATTCTTAGAGAATTTCATTCTCTAAGATGTAATTAACTATGGAGGCTTGCCTCCATAGAAAACTTTTGAACCCAGTTTAATATAAACTCTGCTTTACTTATCCATGTAAAGTAGGGAAAAAATATATGGTACATTCGAAGACCCATCATGCTTTAGGAGTCCTTATTAGATGATTAGGTCCATTGAAGGGTGATGTCTCTATCTTTCGAGGTAGTATATCATACCTCAATGTCATACCCGATTACTTAAATAAGTAACCCCTACGATCTGCGTGGTGTCCCATCCAAAAAATAAACACCATAATGGACAGTGAAAATAATGAGGAGAAATTATTAAGACCCATTTCCTAATAATTTTCCCAAGTGTATTTATTGACCTCACTTTTGGAGTGAGAATTACCCTTTCTCATCTTAGACTTAGGAACCTTTTAGACACTTAGATTTTCTTAGTGCTAAGATATTTATAGTGATTAAGAAAATACTAAACCTAAATTTAGAAACTTAGAGAACATAACTCTAAGCCAAAAGTTTGCCTTAGGACAAATAGGTTTCACCTACCCTAAGGCCTAAATTGAGACTCATACCCATTAACTCAGTCAAATTTAAGCTCATGTAAATGAAACACAACCAACCTCAAACCTATTCAATTGATCTTACTTGAATTTGGTTTTCTAATCCAAGCTCCAAGCTAAATTAACTTAAGTCTTGATCCAAGTTAACCCCCATCACAATCCCATAACTCAATTCAAGCATGTTCAAGTATCCAACTTAATTTTCTCAACCTCTCTAATTATTCATTAGATCATTTCAAGTCATGCCAATACTTACAATCAAGCCAATATAACTAAGGAAAATCAACCAATCCAAGTTAGCCCATTTGACCTAAAGGGTTCAAATGAGCCTAAATTAATTATGATCAAAGCCACTAATCAACTCTAAATCCGTCATTGAACCCCTCTCAACACTTAATTGACACCAACTCAATCCAATTCAACCCAATCAACCCAATTGGTTCACTTGACCCAATGAGACCTAAATGATCAATTTGATTCAAAGTTCAATCCAACCCAAATTAGATTAAATCAACTCATCCAATCCCTCCATAATGATTGTTGATCATCTTTGATTACCCAATTACAATCAATTGGGTCAAATCAAGCAAGTTTGATCACTTAACTCAAGTTGACCCAATTGAATTAAAGGGCCAAATTGGGCCAAATCTCATTTCAATCCAAAATGATTGCGACCAATACCTCTAATCAATCATAAATCAATTATTGAACAGCCTACAATCATCAATTGAAGCTAATTCGGCTGAGCCAACCCAACTGACCTGTTGGCTTAATTAGCCTCATGTTCAATTCGATTAATTCTGATGATAACAAATAAATGCTTGGATGTTCTAATGAATATTTTTATGTGTTTCAGATATATCAATTGTTAATTACATATCTAATACATTAGAGGAAATTGCAAGAGTAGAAGAATGAAAAGGATAATGTGAAGCTCAAGATACAATATTTTGGGTTATATGACTATTTATATGAGTTCATTGGCATGAATCAATTTGCTCACAACTTAACATATTATTTTGATGAGGTTAATTTATATAAATCTTTATTTAATTAACATTCAATTATATGTTTCATACATAGCATTAAAATTGTCAAAGTAATAAATGATAAAAACTATTAAGTATAATTATTTTATTTACTTAATATAATTAAGTATTTTAATTTAATTTGTTGGTTATAAGATAACTAACATATATATGATTATATATAAATTATATCATAATTTTTAAATGTCACATGTCAAAATTAACAAAAATATATAAAATTTTGTATTTTAGCCAAAGTCATTTTCTAATCAAAGAATTTATTTCTGATTTCATCTCCAATGGGTTCCTTGGATTTTTTTTCCTTTAATTTAAGAGGTTACATGACCCACTTTTGATTAAAATTAAATTTATTATGATTTTTTAAATATTAACTGATTTTTATAATGAATTCATGCTACATGTTTCGAATATATTAAGAGCCATATTTGATTACTTTTGACTTACCCATGTGAATAGCCAAATTTTGGCTGCTAAATTTAATATTTATTTAATATAAATTATATTTTTATTGAATATTAAATTATTAGATGATAACATGAGGTTTGCATAATATATTTATAAAATATGATCTTCTTGCCTATAAATAGCCCTCATTCTCTTCATGAAAGCATTCCTCACTTAAAATTCAAAATCCCTCTAGCAAATCTAAGAAAAAATTTCTTAGATTTTTCTTCCAAGTGTTCTCCAAATATTGCAAGATCAAATCCTTGGTTTGAAAGCTTCAACATCTTCAACTAAGCAAGCTTTCTCAAATTACTTGAGTTTGTTTTCTTGATCTTAATCTTTTTTAGTTGTTCATGCTATTTTCACAATCTATTTATTCTTTCCAATTTATACTTTTTGGTGGATTAGTCTTTGGACATTATTTTTCACATCAAAGTTTCTCAATCATTTTTTTGTGATAAACTCTTGTGATAGTTTGTAGGATCTATTTCAACTTGCTGAAAATTTTAACTTCCCATAAATTTATTTTGGTTCCTTGAAATATTTCTTCATTAGTCTTATTTTGAAAGATCATTTATTCTTAGATCTATTTTAGAAGTATATTTTTAAGCATTTAAAATAAATTATTGTGCTGAAATTATTTTTATATTTGCTAGATCTCTCTTTTAATTAAAAGCTTACTAGCATACTTAGATCTATCATATACTCATTTTATTTAAGTACTTTGTGATCATTAGCATTAATTGAAAGAATCTTTTTGGTAAAAATAAAATAAATTATTCATTGCTGAAATTTATTTTATTATGTAAAAGAATAGTGTGAAATTATTTTGAAATCATTTTTAAACATCTTAGTAAGATCACTTTAAGATATTTATTTCAATATTAAGTGAGCATATTATCTTGCCAAAATTTTTAAGTTGTAAGTGATCATTTATAAGTTCTGAGATTATTTTTTGAATTGGATAGCTTGGTATATTAGTGAGAAATTTATTTTATCAAAATTTATTATTTTATATTTTTTTTGTGTGTAAAAAATTTATGTTTGTACTCACCCCTTTGTAAGAGACATATTATTGTAGGGTTGTTTCACCTGCTATAGAGAGTACTATTTGTAAGCTATTTTGTATTTAGTTGATTCCTAGGCAAGGGTGGCTGGACGAGGCATTTTGGAGTACAATCACGTAAAATTATGCCTATTGTCTCTTTTACTTTATGTACTTTTATTTTTACTACATTAAGAATTGTATCCTGTCATTATAAAATCAAAAATTAATTTTCTTCTAAAAATTAAAATCTAAGATTTTAGTTTTAAAATTTTAATATCACCCAATTCACCGCTATAGTGACTCACACTGGTATCGTGAGCTAGCTTTTATTGGCTTAACATCTAAGAGTAGTTCTTTTCACTATGGCACAAGGTTTCCCAAAGGGTTCACTACCATAGGGACAATCCACTCATAGACCTCCACTTTTAGATAGTGTATCGTTTGATTTTTGGAAAAATAAAATTAGTATATTTTTAAGAGGTCAAGATGCATGCATGTGGTATACGTTGACACATCAATATCATACACCCACAGTAGAAATAAATGGCATTAAAGTAGAAAAATCTTTTGAGGAATTGTCTGTAGCTGAAAGAGAACTTGATAAATTAAATGCTAGGCTTGTAATACTTTACATTGTGCTTTATTATATGATGATTACATAAAAATTTCTATGTTAAGTACAACAAAAAAAATATGGGATAGACTCATTATAACTTATGAAGGAACTAGTGAAGTTAAAGATGCTCACATAAATATACTTGTTCATGAATATGAGTTATTTCATATGTCTTCAATCTATTTCGATATGTATACTAGATTCATGAAAATAACACATTGCATTCTCTTGGAAAACATATAGAATCAAGACTTAGTCTATAAGATTCTTAGATGTCTTCCAAAAGAATGGGAAGCTAAAGTAACAACTATTAGTGAAGCTAAGGATTTATCTACTTATCCACTTGATCTTTTGGGTTTTTGATAGCACATGAACAAAGTTATTGCTCAAAGGGATAAGATGGATAACTCAACAAAATGGGAGAAGGAGAAGGAAAAGCAAGTTGATGACAAAGTGATGAGCATAACACCTCAAGCTCTGGATGGTGATGATGAGGTGGTCATGCTATCCAAAAGGCTTGGGAACTTGCTAAGGAAGAAACAAAGGTATAAAAATTCTAAAACTATAAATTTCAAACTAAAAAATTTCCTATGTGAAGGGATCATTTGCTACCATTAAAAAAGCCCGGACACATAAGAGGTGATTGTCCGTAACTGAATCAAAGAAGAAAGAGATTGATGTGAAAAGAAGAAAAATATGAAGGAGAAAAAGTATCATAAGAAGAAGAAGACGACTTTATGGGCCAATCCAGATTCAAATGAATCAAGTACTTGGTCATCCGATGAAGAGGTCAACATATATCTTATGGCAAATGGAGAATCTCAGAGGTATAATGATATATCTTATGATGAATTAGATGATGCTTTTAATGATTTAGTTATTGAATATAAAAAATAAAAAAGAAAATACAAAACCTTAGAAAAGAACATAAAAATTTAGATATGCATTTTGTGATTTAAAAAATGAATGTGATAATTTAAAAAGTAAAAATACTTCCTTATTAAATTGTTCCTTACTTGTATATAAACTTGAACGAGAGAATATCTTATTAAAAGCAAGATTAGAATTATGTTTGAAATCACAAGTTCATTATAATACTTCATCAAAAAAAATATTTAATAGAAATTATTTGCATCATACACATCCCACTCATATACCTTATAATTATCGTGCTAAGTCATATGCAAACACTAATGTTTGGTGTAACTATTGTGATAGAAAAGGACATATTTCATTTGATTGCTATGCACGTAAATTATAAAACACTAAGCAATCATCTTATGTATGGGTACTAAAAGGTACAAGCACTACACAAATCACACATGCTAGATATCTTGCTTCAAATGTAGAATGTGGACCCAAACATGTTTGGGTTCCAAAAGTTAACATGTGAGTTTCTTTTGTAGGAATGCCTTCAAAGAAAAATCAAAGAAGGCATGTGGTACTTGGACAAGGATGTTCAAGACATATGATGGGAGATAAAGATAAATTCACAACTTTAGAATCAAGTGATGGAGGATTTGTTACATATGGAGATAATGCAAAGGGAAAGATCATTGGCATTGGTTCTATTTGTAAGAATTCTATCACTTTAGATAAAGTTTTTCTAGTAGAAGGATTAAAACATAATTTAATTTCTATTAGTCAATTATGTGATAAAGGTTTGAATGTAGTATTCCATGCATCATATTGCATTATAAAAAAATAATGAAAATATTTTATTAGTAGGACAAAGATATAAAAAATATTTATGTCATTGATTTAGATAGCTTTCATGATGTGAATTTGAATTTACTTTGTTTTAAAAGCACTCATGATGATATATGGTTATGGCATAGAGACTATGTCATATTAACATGCACACACTTAATAAAATTGTCAAACTTGATTTAGTAGTTGGATTGCCTAAATTAAATTTTCATTTAAACTATGTTTGTGATGCATGTATTCATGGTAAGCATTCTAGAAGCTCATTTAAAAGTAAAAATATTGTTTCTACTTCTAGACCTCTAGAATTATTGCACATGGATTTATTTTGTCCTATTAGTACACTAGCTTAGGTGGAAAAAAATATGGTTTTGTGATTGTTGATGATTTCTATATATACTTGGGTTTTATTTGTAACTTATAAGGATGATGTTTTTGGTGAGTTTAGAAAGTTTTCTAAATATATTCAAAGAGAACAAGGCCTTTTGATTAATAAGGTTCAAACTGATCATGGTGGCATATTTGAAAATAAATTATTTGAGGATTATTGTGATGAACATGGGATTAGACATAACTTTTCTACACCTAGAACTCCCCAACAAAATAGAGTAGTAGAGAGAAAAAATAGAATATTAATTGAATTAAGTAGATATATGCTTGATGAGTATAAATTGTCAAAATATTTTTGAAGCGGATAAATCTGCATTTTATGTGATGAATAGGATCTATTTTAGACCAATTTTAAAGAAGACACCCTATGAATTGTTTTTTTGGAAAGAAGCCTAAGGTTGAACACTTTCATGTATTTGGATGTAAATGCTTTATTTTGAATAATGGAAAAGATCATTTAGGTAAGTTTGATTGCAAATCGATGATGGTATTTTCTTAGGATACTCTCTTTCTAGTAGAGCTTATAGAGTTTTCAATAAAAGAAAAATGATTGTAGAAGAATCAATACATGTTATTTTTGATGAAAATTTAAGTGATCCTATTAGAAATGAAGTGATTGATGAAGAGATTAATAATTTTAAGAAAATATCTTTAGAAGATAATTTGGATGATTCATTGCCTAAAGAATGGAAATATAATAAAAATCATCCAAAGGAACTAATTATAGGAGATCCTTCAAAAGGAGTTATGACTAGAAGACATAGTAGAGAAGTTGTAGAACATTCAGCATTTTTATCTGAGGTTAAACCTAAAAATTTAGAAGAAGCATTAAATAATAATTTTTGGATTATTATTATGAAAGATGAGTTGAATCAATTTGTAAAAAATGATGTTTGGGAATTAGTCCCAAGACCCCAAGATCAAAATGTCATTGGAACAAAATGGATCTTTAGGAATAAGCTAGATGATTCGTTGTATTGTTAGAAATAAATAGTTAGTTGCAGGGGACACACAAGTTGAAGGTATAGATTTTGAAGAATCTTTTGCGTAGCAAGGTAGAAGCTATCGTTCTGCTTATGCTTGTTTTAGAAATTTTAAACTTTTCAAATGGATGTCAAAAGTGCATTATATATATATATATATATATATATATATATATATATATATATATATATATATATATATATATATATATATATATATATATATATATATATATATATATATATATATATATGTATATGCATCTGTCTAATTCATTTTATTGTATTTTAATAATTTTAATAATTTTAATAAATAAAATTTATTATCAATTCTAAATTTATAAATTTAATTATATATATATTTTATAATTTTAATTATTTATGATAAATATATCTTATTACTTCATATTTTTCGCTCAAATCTCATTCTCCAAATTCCCAAAACTCTCTACAAGAACTTAAAATGATCATTTATATTTAAAAATTATTGCGTGCCAGAAAGCTTATAGTAGTAAAATAAACCTTCACACTTTAGCTTTGTATGGAAATCCAACACGCACAGAGATAGTTGAAAAGAGAATAAGAAACTCAAGAATTTTTACGTGAAAAAACTCCATGAAGAGAGTAAAAAACTACAGGGCCTAGCCCAATAAAGATGTTTGGCTATATATCAACTTTGGAGTACAAAGTTTGAATCTTCCTGATAGTGGGATTACAAGGTTGTATGTAAGAAATCGATAATGAATTCCATCAGTTACAATATCTGTAGTTGGGTATGCGATTCTTGACGGTCGGTGATGGTAATAGGCGGCGATCGGCGACAACGATGAGGATGACTTGAACTTTCTTCCTCAACTTTCTCCCAAGTTCACTTCAAGCTCATCCCCTTTTTTCATGACAAGAATAGGGTCCTATTTATAGGATTCTGAGAGGGACAATTTTGTCATTGTAGTCAAAAATTCCAAAACATTCCATCGGACAGTATATATTTATTCATTTGATCATAGATAGTTTTTTTTGGCGATTTTACCATCCAAACAATCTTTGATTTGAGTGATCTTAGGCTCGTTGGATTCGTCTCGTCGAGCTGCTCAATTCGACTATAAGCACGTCAAATTTAGAAGTCATTTGATTATCTATTAGTATTTCTAAGTTTTCATATGTAGCTTTTGGACTTGATTTGAGCTATTTGAGCTTGATCTGACTCACTTGTAGCACTGTTGAACTCATCTCACTGAGTCGTTTAATTTGATTATATACATGATTTAATTTGAGATTTGTACTTCATTTATAAATTTTATAGGGATATATCATTTGCCCACAATTTTTGGATGATAAAACTTATTTCATCCAAAAATAAAATCTATTTAACTAAAAATTATTAGGATTATATATATTTAGGTGGCTATTTGATTTGAAAGAGAGGGAGTCGTGAGCTCCCCAATTTTCTTCTTATTTTTTTTCTTTCTTTTGACATGAGTGACTTAGAGAGAGAGAGAGAGAGAGGGAGTTTTTTTCAATAAGGAATGAGAAGGGTTTTTTTTATTAGTAATGTGAAGAGTTTTTTTTCTTCTCTCTTTTTTTAATGAGTTATATGAAGAGGCTTTTTTATTTTAAATAAGGATTACAAAGAGTTTTTTTTTAATTTAAAATATTAACAATTTTCTTTTCTCTCTCTCTTTTTAAGAAGTTGAAACTTTTTAATTATTTTTAATGAGGTATATGAAGAGTTTTCTTCATTTTTTAATTTTTATTTAATTTTTTAAAAGAATTTGGAGAGTCATTTTTTCTAATATAAATACTCCCAAAAGGATAAGGGAAAACTCGCACCTTCCTCATCGGATCGATCGGGTTTAGAGGTGTCAAGACCCGCAGTTCATACGGTGAGGCTTTGGTTTTTCCTCGAAAGAGGCGTCAACTGTACTCGTCGGACTGAATAAATTTGGAGGCGATCAAAACCCGTAGTTGATACGGCGAGGCTCTGGTTTTCCCTCTAGAGAAGCGTCAACTGTCATCGTTGGACCGACCGGGTTTGGAGGCGATCAAGGCTCAGCTCATACTGGCGTCTCGGTTTCCTCGAGAGGCGTCTCCGCCGACGGTTTGGACGTGATCAAGGCCTATAGTTCATACGGCGAGGCTCCGATTTTTCCACGAGAGAGACGTTAACTTTCCTCGTCAGACAGACTGGATTTGGAGGCGATCAAGACCCATAGTTCATAAGACCAGACTCCGGTTTTCCCTCGAGATAGGTGTCAACTGTCCTCGTTAGACCGACCGGGTTTGGAGGCGATCAAGGCTTGTAGTTTATAGAAGATTGATTTTCTTGAAAATCCAATAGATGGTTCAACAGTTGACAACAGGAGACTACGAGATCCAATGATGTAATGCCAACTATCAACAATGAGACTTTGATAATCTTCTAGAAGAAGTTTCATTTTTCAAATGATTTATTGGTTATTCCTGATAAAAGATCATAACGAGCTTACTCTCCTTCGTTGAGGCACGTGTACCTTCTGAAGCTTTTGCCTTTTGAGATTTTTGATGTATGTGTACATTCTGAGGCTTTTGCTTACTGAGATTTTTGATGCATCTGTACCTTCTCAAGCTTTTGCCTACTAAGATTTTTAATTTATATGTACCTTTTGAGGCTTTTTCCTACTAAGATTTTTGATGTATTTGTCTTCTCGTGCTTTACCCTCGAGATTTTAATGTTGTACCTTGGCTTTCATCGAGATTTTGATGTACTGTACCTTTGAGGCTTTTACTCGAGATTTTGATGTACTGTACCTTTTGGCTTTTCACGAGATTTTGATGTATCTGTACCTTCTGAGGCTTTTGCCAACTGAGGTTTTTGATATACTTGTACCTTCTGAGGCTTTTGCTTTTTAAGGTTTTTAATTTACCTATATCTTTTGAGGCTTTTGTCTACTGAGATTTTTGATATACATGTACCTTCTAAGGCCTTTACCTTCTGAGGTTTTTAATTTACCTGTACCTTATGAGACTTTTGCTTTCTGAGATTTTTGATATACTTGTACCTTCTAAGACTTTTGACTTCTGAGATTTTTGATGAGTGGAGACCCTGTCAGTCACTTGCTCTCTTGGAGTCTTTCTAATGAGGACTTTGTCCACTACTAACTTTCTATTGAGGCTTCCTCAAGGGCGGCCTTCCAGGGGAGGAATCCATAAAAGATTTTTGACCTATCCTAGATTGTTTATCAGTGTGTTACTCAGTGACATTTAACCTATGTGGAAGAAGTCAATAGTATTAACTCTCATCCAAGGTTGTTTTGTCAAAGTATGACGTTAACCTGTGTGGAAGAGGTTAAACATTTTGATTCTTCCGAGATTATTTGTCAGAGTATTACTCAATGACGTTAACCTGTGTGCAGTAGGTACAAAGTTATGACCTATCCGAGATTATTTTTCAGAGTTTTTGCTCAATGACGTTAACCTGTGTGGAGTAGGTGCAAAGTTTTGATCTATCCGAAATTGTTTGTCAAAGTGTTACTCAGTAACATTTAACCTGTGTGGAAGAAGTCCATAGTTTTAACTCTCATCCGAGGTTATTTTGTCAAAGTATGACGTTAACCTGTGTGAAAGAGGTTAAACATTTTGATTCTTCCGAGATTATTTGTTAGAGTATTACTCGATGACGTTAACTTGTGTAGAAGAGGTCAAATCAAAATATTTGTTTGAGGCTGTAGCCAAAGTTGCCCCTTGACCTTTGCCTTATTTTTCATGAGTTTGACTAGAGAATCGTAATTTGCAAAGCTATCTCTCTATTTTCTTTTTTGTTGAAATTGCTCAACATCATTGACTTGCTTCTCGAACTAATAATCAATTAGATATCCAGAATATTAATTTGGTCGATCTTTTGAGATTAAGAGTTGCCAACAGTTTTCAACAAAAGTTGAAGAATCAGAGTTTGGTGAATCTTCATTTTTTACATGCACTCTTCAAAAGTACGAAGTGCTCCACCTAGCTGGTAGTTTTGATATTGTTAGTAAACTTGGTTGTCTGACATGATGAAGTGATGATAATCTTCTTTCCACAGACGGCGCTAAACTGTTGCGTACCAGAAAACTTATAGCGGTAGAATAAACCTTCACGTCTTAGTTTTGTATGAAAATCCAACACACATACAGATAGTTGAAAAGAGGATAAAAAACTACGGGGCCTAGCCCAGTAAAGATGCTTCACTATATGTCAACTTTGGAGTACAAAGTTTGAATCTTCCTGATAGCGAGATTACAAGGTTGTATGTCAGAAATCCTGATAATGTGAATTCTCGGTTACATAATTTATGGTGTAGTTATTTGTAGCGGTTGGTGATAGTCGGTGATGATAATAGGCGGCGATTGGCCACAACGGCGGTGATGATGAACTTCGAACTTCTAGCTCTCTCTCAGCTTTATCACAAGTTCACTTCTAGCGCCTCCTTTTTTTCATGATAAGAATGAAGTCCTATTTATAGGATTCTGAGAGGGGCATTTTGGTCATTGTAGTCAAAACTTCCAAAACACTCCATCGGATGGTGTATATTGATTCATTTGATCATAAATAGTTTTTTGGCGATTGACCATCCAAACAATTTTTGATTTGAGTGATCTTAGGTTCGTTGGATTCGTCTCGTCAAGCCGCTCAATTCGACTATAAGCACGTCAAATTTGAAAGTCATTTGATCATCCAATAGTATTTCAAAGTTTTCATGTAGCTTTTGGACTTGATTTGAGCTCATTTGAGCTCGATCTGACCCGCTTCTAGCATTGTTGAACTCATCTCACTGAGTCGTTTAATTTGATTGTATACATGATTTAATTTGATATTTGTACTTCATTTATAAATTTTAGAGGAATATATCGAGAATATTTTTATATAATATTAATTCAATTGTTTAAGATATATGTGTTTGACATGTGTCTTTTCTAATTTTTAGTATTTTTTGATTAGACATGTCTATGTTGTATCCAACATGTGCAAAAATAAGTTAGACCCATGTTCGTGTCTGACATGTGTCAGTCATTGCATATCTCTTTTCTTTAAAGTGCTTGGGCATCATAAGAATAAATTAAGTAAATATTCAATCTTCATTGCGGTTTCAACTGATTGAAAAACAGAGGAAACTGTTAAGCTAATTTTTTGTAATGTGATCAAGCTATAGGGATTATAGAGAGTGTTGTCAATGGCTGAAACACTCATTACACTAGGAAGTTTTGGACAGAGTTGTTCAAAATGCTAGGATCAAACTTAAAATTTTCTACGAATTTTCAACCTCAAAGCGATGGTCAAATTGAGATGTTTAACGCTCTATCATGTCATATTTACTGCACTATGTGTGTACTAACCAACAAGATTAGGCTAAGTTTTTCGATATTGCATAGTTTTTCAACAACTTACAATAAAGCAAGGTCACAAATAAGAATTCTTTTGAGATCACCATGATAACACCCTTATCCTTGTCACTTGATATGAGGGAAGAGCCCAATTGCATTTAAGATCATCAAGTCCTGGCATGAGCAAACTAAATTAGCCTGAGCAGTGCTGTAAATGTACAAGGTTATAGGAAAGATATTTATGGGCGATCTCATAATACACCGTGAGTCTTTTTTCTACTAAATAATATAACTTCCTAAGATCAATATAAATAATATGCAAACCCTTTTCTTTGCACTCATACCTTATTTAGCAATGCATTAACATTAACATCCACGGTGAGTTTCTTTCTTAAAACCAAATCGATTCTCCAATAATAACATGCTTTTTCTTAGTCTATGTAATGATGAGTGGATTGATATTTTAGAAAATATTTGATTTTCTTCAAATTTGTTTGAATTTATTATGGAGATAGCTTATACTTATTTTTTTAAAAAAATGGTTTCTGAAGGCATACTTTTTATTTTGCTTTTTTAAAGGCAGCTTTTTGAAAACAAATTTTGGGAAAAATAATGAAAAAGCAATCTAATCTTTTCATCCTAACAAACACTTCCTTTTGCTGGGAGGTTTTCCTATCATAAAATTAGTTAAAAAAACAGCCCCAAAGGAAGCCAAAACTTAATTTAACTCTTATGATCACCATGGAGACTGGAGAAGTATAAGTATATTTCCTGCAGATTAAAGAGCATGTGTAGGCATGGGACAGAGCCGAAACAGATGGTAGGCCTAAACCGCCCTATTTTTTAGGCATGTGAGATAGTATAAATTTTACGCATGGTATGATTGGCATTATAGAGGAATTTAGAGCAATAGTTGTTGATAATTTTTATGCAGGCTTTAGGAATAATTAGAGCTCAAGCCGAATAGGAGACTAGATTCCAAATAGAAGATTTAGTTGTAGTTTCCCAGCCATAGGCAATGTATTGGCTTTCCATCCCTCAAGAACTTTGAGAATTTTATGAAATAACGCCTGAAAGTCAATGGCATGCAGCTTCTATGAGCTTGTAATCCTTGCACCATGTATTTGTTAAAAACCTTTTTTTTTATATATATATATTTGTCAATGGTCTTTAGGCATTTGTTAAAATCCTAAAGAATGTATTCCAGGTCCGATTACATCTCCAATGCCAACTCAATGTTTTTTTTTTCTTCTTCAACGTAAAAGCTTCTCCCTTTCCGAAATTTCCAGATAGCTAACTAAACTTACAGAATTTTCTAATGCATCATCACAAAGAGCATCTCAACTTTGCATCCGATATTGTTCTATAAATCCAATCATTCGGCTGAAAGCCAGCAACTTGCATCTCATTGAGTAAAACCTCAGCTTCCTTACACTTGCCCTCCTTGCAGAGAAGTCTAATAGTTAGACCATAGCTCGAGATATTTGGGACCATACCATTCTCTGTCATTTCCCTTAGCAGCTTAAAAGCTCCAAAGGTGCTACCTTGACAACAATATCCAAAAATCAAAGTATCATAGATCACATTGCTTGGCTTCAATTGCATGTTAATCATTGACCGAAACAGATTCATGGCAGTCTTCATACTCCCTTCAGAACAGAGACCGCGTATGAGAACACCAAAGGTGTAAACATCGCCTTGAAGACCAGAACGCTCCATCGAATGATAAATCTCAAAGGCCCTTTCCATGTCCCCATTCCGAGCAAAGGCATCAATGAGGATAGTGTAAGTTGCTTTGGTAGGACGTAAACCCCGCTCCTTCATTTCCTTGTAAGCAGAGGCGACACTGACTAAATCAGCAGATTGTGAGAATCCAGCAATAAGGGCATTGTAAGTGATGACAGTTGGAGAAGATCCGCTCGCCTTCATTTCATCTAATAGCTTCATCGCAGTCAACATCCTCCCTCCTTTGCAAAAACCTTTAATGACAACATTAAAGGTAACATTGCTCGGCCGTATTCCTTCATTCCTCATCTTACCCAACAAATCTCCAGCATCTTTCAACCTCCTCTGCATGCAAAGCCCGCCAATCAAAATGTTGTAACTGACAACATTTGGAACAAACCCCCTCTGACGCATTTCATCAAACAGATTGAACGCGTCAACCATATTACAATCTTTACAGTACTCGGCCATCAAAGAATTGTACGTATAGAGATTGGGAACAACTCCAACACATTTCATCTCATCATAAAGCTGTATTCCTTCCATCCTTAAACCTTTTCGAAAGTATCCATTCATCATTGCAGTGTAAGTGAATTCATTCGGGATTAGGCCAAGTTCTCTCATTCTACCAAATAACTTTCTTGCGTCCTCCAAACTCCCATTTTTGCAGTGGCCGTCAATTAGAGTTGTGTACATGACGAGATTGGGAGCTCCGCCGCGACGCTTGAAGAGGGTTTGAAGTCGGAGAGCCTCATCCAGTTGGCCGGCATCGCATAAGCGCGATATGACGATGTTGAAGCTGTAGGCGTCGAGGGGTATTCGACCCTTGACATATGCATTGCGAAAAAGGGTTAGGGCTTTAGGGAAATGGGAGGTGGAGAGGAGGAGGAGGAGATTGTTGAAGGTGTTGGAAGCGGGCACGAGGCCGCAGTCAAGCATGCGGTGGAGGTAAAAGAGAGCGGGCTCAGGCTCACGAGACCGGATGTGGGCATGGATCATCAGATTGAAGATTTGAGAGGAAGTGGCGGACCGAGGTTGGCTTTTGATCATCCTTTGAATTAAATGGAATGTACGACTGGGCTGCTGCATCCTCTGCTCCTCTGTCCTTGCTTTTTTTTTTTCTTCCCTTTAATTTTGAATCTTCCTATCTCCCTCTTCTCAAAAGGATCTTTTTGTAAAAATATTATAAATCGTCATTAATTTTTCATCTTAAAATTTACATTTTTTTTTAACTACGTTATTACTGACACAGATATATGAGTAATAGCATAAAAGAGTTTGAATTTGAGCGAGCTGAGCAAGATAATTTTTTAAAATTAAGTATCATTAAAATATTAATTATGTAATTAAATATTAATAAAAAAATTTAAATATATAATGTTTTAATTAGTGCCAATTGATACTGAAATTAATCATCAAGTAAACTAATTTTAGATGTTTTTTTTTTTTTTACATAATTACTTAACATGACTCTTTGTCTCAATTATGCCTTTAGGTCTTGCCCAATTCAAAGAAGTTTAGCTTATGCCTCAATTGGGTTAGATTAAGTTAGCTATAGGTATAGGTTTTAATCGAGCTGCTTTCTTTCATTTGATCAACCATGCCTATTCTAAAACTTCATTATTTTTGGGATTCATTCTTTATTCAATTGAATCTTATGGGAGGTTTTACAACAATGTCAAAACCAAACTTTTTTATTTACAAGTTTTCATTCCAAGAAGTGAGCACAAATATTTACATAAATTGATCATACAGAAATAAAAATGAAATAGATATGAACAAATATAATACAGACGCAAAAATAGACTATTCTAAACATCTAACGCGAATCACACCACTCGGTAATGTCGTGCGGACGACACGCCGATGGTGGTCCTCCAATGCAAGATCTTCGATAGTCTGCGTCGGATCGTCCTCTGACTGGAAGATAGGTGACTGTGACTCATATGCAGAAGGACCTCGACCATGCATGGGACTGATCAAGATAAGTAGAGGCAACGCTACATGACACCCTCGTAGGCATTGATCCGTAATGTGTATCCGATATGTACACTAATGCAGTCTCTACATAGACTGCTCATAACCTCGCGCGTCATCCACATCATGTATTGGAAGATGTCGAGTGAGATGTGTTCCTCCTACAGTATGAAATTAGCCTCTTGCAACATATTGAATTCAAATGAATACTTATGTTAGCAAGCTTACATAAATACGCCACCGCTCTCACATAAGAAAGTATGGAGGATCAATAAATATGAGAAGCCCACGATCTGAACCAGCACATGTATTGGATAATAGCTGCTATCATATCCACATCATCATCTAAGCCCTCGACGAGGTAATCCCTCCGTCTCTCCCAGCAATACGCGTGGTAATCAACCTACATCCGCTTTTACTCGACCACTTTTGAAACTAGGGTCAACTAGGCTACATCTACGGGAATGAGGTAAGGGCGCAAAGACTCGATCTAGTAAATGCCGCCCCTCTTCCAATCGAGGGACTCATGATAACCATATATCGGAGCCTGCTGAGCATGTATGTGACGAGGATCGCCGCAATCCTCTAGATCACATATTAAAAATTATGTTAAATTAGAATATGCATTATAGATATTTGAACTGAAATATTATCTACAAGTCCAACCTGAGTATGTTGCAAGTCATCTAGCTCATTTCTATATACTGCAACATTTGTCATTGGCTGCTGACGAACATACTTCTCGTTCCATCTATACACACAATACATTTTAAACACATATATAAGCTAAAAATTTGAAAGTACAGTTAATAAAATATTCCTCAACCCAATCGAGACAAGATCAAGAGGATATGACACATGAGTCACCTCCCACATGAATATGCTCCCAAGATCATATTTGAAGGAGGTGTGCAAATCATGTTGGCTCTGATTCCGACTCGTGACTCTATATATTTCTGAACCGGTCCACCTTTATCCATAATACCAGGTCGTCCAAAGTGGATATCAACCTCGATGCAATGTAAGAAAAGCAATAAGAAATAAAATGTAAGCGCGGGAAAACTTAAGTGCTCGGATGAGCGCACACTCGTAAAAGAGACCTCGCCCACCTCAGCATGTACAAGGCGGTGTCAGCCCATCCCGAATGTCCACCGATGTGTCGACGCATCATAGACATCACGTCTGGTATGGGGTGTCGTCCCAATAACTCATCGTAATAATCAGGCCAAGTGTCTCATCTCTTTCCCTCGCCAATCACAATTGGGTCAATGATAAGTGGCCCATCAACCCGTAGTCCCAGGATCACTACCACGTCCTGGATCATCACAATCATCTCACCAAATGTAGGGAAGGTGTTTCTCATGACCATCTCAACCGGCCGAATTGATGATCTAGCGGATGAAGCAAAATATAACAGAAGCTACCTACATGAATCATTTACGTGATTTCATTCAGATATGTAAGTGTGATGTTCTCTACGATATAAAAAAATGATCTGTCTTTAATAAAATAAAAGCTAAGCAAACGTAACGTAGAAACATAAATTAAATATTACTTACGATGACGATGCCATCCACGAGAGGCTATGCTAGATGAACCTCGAGTGCTCGCCCAACTGGGTGGCCTCCCTAGCATGGCCACGTCACCATATCTACCGGGAGGCCTTTTCCTCCATCGATAGTAAAAAAATAAAATAAGTAAATTAAACAAAAAAAATCTAGAATGCAACCTAAAAGGGAACAAACATCCTATAGTAAATCTAAACAGATGAACCATATACACATTGTGCACTAAAGTATCCTCGATGCCGTATTAACATTATGAGGGCACGATGACGATACTACCTTGCACGATCGCAGTTCTACTATTGCTAGCGATATTTTCATCCATTGTATTTCTGAATCTACTCGTACGAGGTCTGTCTGACCTTCTGCAAAAATTTAGTGGTTGTAATGTTATTAATTCATACTCTGCACTGAAAGATGGCTACTTAGAACGGTCAAGCAGTGTATGGAACTCATTTATGTATGTCAGCTTATACATATGAAGTGTGCAGTACTGTGATACACATGTGAGGTGGTTCAATCGTTTAAATCCCAGTGCAACAACTACATGTGGGCATGACCAATGATATATGATCATTTTGTTACAACTACAATTACAAAGGTCGTTATCTAGCAAATCAACTATGAATTATCGGCTAGACCTGTCAAAAACTTGCATCTCACGTGAGTTGATGTTCACAAGTTCATGGAAATGTCTGGCATCCCTTTCGGTACGCTGTAACATTGTGGATACCCTTTGGGTAAAAATAGACAAGTTGGCATCCTGTTGTTGAGTTGCAGTGGTTAGTCTTTTCATGAACAAAGCTACTAAGTTGTAGTAGATAACAGTGATTAGAGTATGGATTGGTAAACCATGAGCCCGTTTCACGACATCATTAAAACACTGAGATGCATTAGTCGTCATTGTCCCATAACACATTCCACCATCGTGCATAAGTGACCGTTTAACAGGGTCACGCTCTACAAGTCATCTGTGAGCTTCTTCTTTTTCAATTTTAATATCTAACATTAAACGATTGAACTGATAGATATCATCAGTATTTCCTATCATATACATCTTCTGGCATAGAAATTCAATATCACTCAATCTACGATCACCTTTTAAAATTTTCACGCAGATGACGAAGGCAGCCGCGTGTCATGGAAACACTTCTCTACATCCACGTAATAAACCAGAATGTTTATCAGATATTATGCACATATCACATCTAGCAGAGACAACAGATAACATATAATGTAAGCATATCAAGAACCACAACTAGGAATCAATCGACTCGAACTCCACAACAGCAAAGGCTAGTGAAAATAACTCATTGTTTCTATCGATTCCAACAACAGTTCATAATGTACCACGATACTTGCCTAACAAAAAAGTACCGTCTAAGCTCAGCACTGGTCGACAGCTACTCCAACCTATGATTGAAGGACCAAATGCCCAAAAAAGTCTCTAAAAGCGTTGTGTACGCGGATCAATTCAGATCGCGGTGAAAGTACTACAAACTGATTCCATATAAAGACATAGAGTCCTATAAGACTCTTCCCAATTGCCAAATATTGCTTTTATTTCCTTACGCCTTGCATCTCAACCTTTCATGTATGAAACTTTAACATTGAATTTTGACTCCATTCTACCTATAATCTCCATAGGTTTCAGATCTATCTGATGCCTGATCACATGTATAATGAAGTAAGGTAAATTTTGAACTACACTGTCGATGACTGGCTGCACTTACTGCATTGATACGTTTATGATTTTCACCAACTCTTGATATTCTCCAAGCACCCCCTAAGCGTTTGCTGTTGTTACAATGCAAACGCCACTTATATGGTGTTATAGGACTATCATGTTGTACGCATACAACTGTGTAGTTCTTTTGGTTAGAGGTAACTATTTTGAATTGAACATTATTTACTATGCGTCACCCAACAACAGCAAATTGCAGACTCCATTTACTTGCAAAACACATACCTTCGACAAGGTCACCTGGGATTTCAATATCATATGTTAAGACAGTTTCATTAGAAGAACCGTCAAAGTAAATATTATTGTCCCACTCTCTCGTAGTTTGACACATCCGGACATACTCGTTTGTGGATAACATCTAACTCTCACTAATATTTGAGTGAGTGATTTTTAGAAGATCACTGCCTAGATTCCCAAGCAGCTGACTTCTACCTGAATAAATGTCATCATCACTAATATCCGCCGACTCAATTTCAATCATAAGATGATACTCATCTTCGCAAAAGACCAGAGACACATACTCCTTCAACGATAAACAATATCATCACTGCCACAAAACTCATAAGTTGGATGATAAACTATTATATTAATTATTACAAGTGTAAACAGGGAAAGGTTGACAAGATATTACGCGAGAATCAACTCATGCCGCGTTGTGCTAGGCATGTGCGATGAAATCAGATATGTGTCAATGGTATATCTACAATCTTATTATTATCACCGATGTGGATGTAACATTAACATCCTCCACTTCAACATACAACACTAACATATGACGGGAAGCTTCGTCCAGTGTAACATCGCAAACATCATCGTCAGATATTACAAACACTATAAATTCGTTACCCACCGGATAACGACATCTAAGAGTAATTGTGTGACGCTCTGAATCAATGTGCAAGGTTCTCATAAGCCGATTCCGTAGTGTGTGACGAACCTTAACGACGATTCGACCTCCAACATAACTTGATCAATTCAACGATACTCGGTTAGCTCCATAAAAAAGAAAATAAACAAATTATCTATTCATTCTTACAAAACAAACTATATAAATAATCAAAAATTTATATCAATCGATACCCTAAATAATACTACCCTCGGCTACTTATCACCTGAACTACAATGCCAATATAAACCTACAAATCAAATCCCAAACAAAATTCTAACAATACAACTCTAATCTCTAACACACATACTTTATTAATTTATAAATTAATAGAAATAGGGATTTACCGTGTGTTCACGAAGAACGACGTAGTAGAATGCCATAGAAACTTCCGAAAAAAATGGAGAATGATCGACTAAGCTAATGTTGGGTTCCAACGGCTGCTAAATGGGAGATGGAAGTCGTCAAACAGCGTGAACGCGGCTGTCGGAAAGAAAGAAGGTTTCTTTCGAATACTTGGAGAAGGCACAAGCAGCTATGTCATGGAAGCTTCGAGATAGAGAGAGCGTGCGGGAGAAAACGGCGGAGCCCTGGGAGGAAATCCCGGGGCAAATTGAGCTAAAAAGAGGAGTAGGTCGCGATAGACCCTAATTAGGTTCAGCCCAATTTAGTGGGCATCTTCGATCTATTTTACGCCACGTCGAAATCGAGCCAGCATTAATTTGACTATACTTACATTTAAATTTTTTTTCAATACTTAATTATGTAATTAATATTCTAATGATACTTAATTTAAAAAAATTGCCGCTAAGTAATTAAGCTCATTATACAAAAAGTTAAAATATATTATTTGCATTAGTCTTATTAAACTATTTAACAAGGCTTATTATTGGATACAAAATGGGTTGGCCTTAAGTTGCTTTCTCCTTTTATTTCTCCATTTCTTAGATTGGGTATTTGATTCTAAATTATGACCTATAAGGTAACCATTTTTTAGTAGTATATTTATTTGATATGAATGCAGCATTGATATGCCCTACGGGTTCTTATTTCAAAATTAACTCCTCCTCATAAAATGTGAAGCAATAAAAAACATTTATGGCGTTATATTCATATATTAAATATATGTAGTTATTACAATTTTTTCCGGATCTTCTTATATATATATATATTTATATTTCCTTTGAATTTTTATAGTTTAGGAGATTTATTTATTATTATTTACTTTTCCCACTACGACCCAACCTTCGAGCGGCAGGTCTTGCTTTGAGCCGGACAATCCCATCCGTGTGACTGTGAGCCTTTCTATTATTGAAATTACTTTCCGTTTTTTTTTTTCGAAGAGAAGCACATAGTTATAAGTGGGCAAAAAAAAAAAAACAAAATGGCATTATAGTAATTCTTTTGTTAGTTGCGGCTTCGTCCTTAAGGCGCGTGTGCGAAATTAGAATCGCATCATTGCATGCCTATCCCCCTTTGTATTGATAGATTAAAAAAAATTTCCAGAGAAAAAAAGAGGTAGAAATCGAGGTGGGAGGAAAGAGAAAGATATCATCGGAGGAATGGGATCCGCATCTTTGATCAAGGTTTTGGCTAAGAACTTTGATGTTCTTGCTGGGTAAGACATCGGGCTGCGGGATTTAAACTTGAATCTTCTTACTGTAACTCTTCCATTTTCCATGGCTTTAGCGGCTCACCGGCTTTCCTCATTCCTTTTTTTTATAATTTAAATTGTGTTGTTTCTTTTAAGTAGGAAATATCGATGTTACTTTTTTTTCTTTACTTGGAGGAATACTGTGTTTTTCCCCCAATTCCAGTTGATTGTCAATTTCACCGAGTTTTATATTATTTTCCTCCCTATTGTCCGCTTATATATGACAAACATCAAGATCAACTAAGTATGGCTTGTATTGAGATATCTTCTTAGGATCTTCGAAGCATTGCCGCAAGCTAGCATATATTTTCTCCTAATATATATTTGTTTTCTTGTTTTTTATTTCATTTGTTGGGTGTAGGAAACAATTTGTATTTCCTTAAGTAATAGCTCTAAACTACTAACTTTTTTTTTTTTTAAATTTTGTGGGCAATAATTGGGGCCACTGTTTTTTTTCCCGTATAGAAAGGAAGCTGATTTTGCAGGGTAGTCTTTCTCTTTGAAATATTCAAGAGAAGATGCTCACTTGTTAGAGTTTCAGTGATGCAGTTTGAGGATGATGGTGGTCTAGCCTTGGTAATCTGCATGGTTTGTGAAGATTTATTTTAGATAATATGGAACTATGAAGCATGGATACTTCAAAAAGCCTTCTTTATCCACATTTGGCAAGAGTCTTGTATCTAGACTCCTCTAGCAAGTCCCAATAACACTCTAAAAATTGTGACATATATATAATAGTGTTAAACATGTCTAAGGGCTTCATGGACAAGAACCATAATGTCCTTGATCAGCATCGTCTAAGAACTATACTATAGCCACTCTTTGTAGGATCTATCTTGCAAACACCTACCATAAGAATATAGTGAAAGTGAGAAATACAGTTTGAGGTTTTGTTGTGCTTTTCAAGATCTGGGTGTTTGTATTTGCAAATAGAGGTAGTTTAGTAATGATCAGTCATGTTTTGGGTGCTATTCAAGAAATTGCCCCTAATAAAAACCGAAATTATTACATTCTAATAAGTGCTGCAGCTAAAGTAATATCAAAAAATAGATAAATCAATTTATTAACAAGTCTAAAGCTGAGTATGACTAGAAAATATAGTGTCTCAGAGCTACTACTTGTTTGTAAATGTGTCTTGTAAATGGAGGTAGCTTGGTGTTAGGGAAACCATTTTATCAACCAGACTGAAGCCATATGTGAGTAGGAATACAGTGTCTCAGCACTAGCACTTGCTGTAGGTAAAAACCAAGAAAAAGGGTGATTATTTCGGTCCAGCATTCGTCAAGAAGCGAAGATATTTAAAACTCTGAGTCAATTTTAGTTTAGAAGTTTTCTAGTCTCTTCTGCTGGAGTAATTGAGATAAATCTCTACTAAGACATAGTGGATAAAATAATGGCAACTTCAAGCTGTCATTATTTTTTCATAAGCTATTTAATTAATAAACTGTTGTGCTTGCTAAGTCTCAATCTAAATTTATGGAACTATTCTCTCTTTGAAATGATGATGATGGGTTCAGCCATGAAAATAATTACTCCAACGAAAGTTCTTGCCTTAAATGACTTGAATCAGCGAGCATTCTTGGGAGTTAAACTGAGAGCTTTAACTATGTCAATCTAGATGTTTCCTTGAACTTATGTTAGCAAATAAAACGCATAATTTCATGATGCTACAATGGTGGTTACTATCAGAAGAAGCATCTTACCATATTTTCCTCAAATGAATTGATGTTAAGGATCACATCTCCAGTTTCCTGCATGTCATTGCGAATTGAAATTGACAAGTCAGGTTCTCTCTGTTCATTCATGTGGCTGTCTCTGTTCTCAACAACTAGGAAATATTAAAAACAATACAAATTATATTCTTGTTTTTTACCCTCTACTTCTGAAGAAAAAAAAAAGTGCGTCTTTTACACCATGTGATATTTGATGTTCAAACTGCCATTCTTCACATTGTACTTCACAATGTTATCTTTGATTTTCAAACTACCATTCTTATTATTTTATAGAAATTGGATGTTAAATTAGGTCTTATGTGTGTTTCTTATGCTTTTATTTCTACTTCATTCAGACAAAGTTGTTTATTTCCCTGTAAGCAGCATGTTTCCCTTTAAACTACCATCCTTGATTCTCCATAACTGCAAAACAAACAAATGAATGATCGAATTTTGACAAGTGAGACCTTTTTTTTCCAGTTATTGTAATTAGCATGACTCCTAAAAGCGTTTGATAGATAAATCCAGTCTCAATAATTAATCCTTACCTTTGATGATATCTTACTAAGCTTTATTTTTTTCCTTTCTTATTGATAAATTTTCTGTTGCTTTTCTTGCAGGCCTTTTATTACACTTGTTTATCCACTGTAAGATGATTTTTTTTTTTTTCCTTTCACTTAATAAGGGATGCGTCTCAGTCTTGTATGAATATTACAGGTATGCTTCAGTGAGAGCAATAGAAACAAAATCTACTATAGATGATCAGCAGTGGCTCACCTACTGGGTGCTGTATTCTCTGTTAACATTGTTTGAGCTTACTTGTGCAAAGCTACTTGAATGGTAACTTTCATTGTTGGTGTTTGATCTCTGCTTATCATTATGTATGTTGTTTACACTCATCATTCATTAAACCTAATGTTCCTACATTTTCTTATGTGCATGGGATTATCTATCCTCATTAAATGTTGGGTATGTAGACGTGCTGGACATACTCTCCATTTTCAAATAACTACATAAATCGTGTCATCTCTACTGAACAGCTCTATATACCATGCCGAGGGGCGTTTGCAATGTAAATTCATATAGAAACAGCACATTTTCTTAGCAGGTCTTTACTATTCTCATGCAAGAGAATCCAAAATAAATCTTTTATTATCATTTGCTTCCATTCTGTCATTCCTGATTGCCGACCAAAAAAGAGTGCTTTAGCCCACCGAAATAAAATTTTTTTTACCCTTTAAACATTATATTGTTATATAGATCATTGTTTTACTTTAATAAATGACAGCACTGGGTTTTAATTGTTCAAACTATTCTTCCGAGTCATAATATACGTGATATTCTTCTATGAACGCTACATTAGTTAATTTTTTTGATGCAGGCTACCCTTTTGGCCTTATGCTAAGCTGATTTTCAGCTGCTGGTTGGTGTTACCTTACTTCAGTGGTGCTGCTTATGTCTACCAGCACTATGTGCGGGCCATTTTTTTGCAAAAGCAAAATGTAAACATCTGGTATGTACCACGTAAGAAAAATATTTTTAGTGAGCCAGATGATGTTCTTTTTGCAGCAGAGAGATTTATTGAAGAAAATGGCCCTGATGCATTTGAAAAGCTGCTAAATAAGGTATGCATGATTAATTACTTATTTTTTTCTCCTCGTAACAATCTTTGAATGTGAAATAATGAAGGACGGCAGGACTTAGGTTTTCTAATACAACTAGAACTTAAGATTTACAGATTTCAGACTACTAAATATGATAACTTTTAGTTTCTTTTGATGCAAATCAGTAATTTAGAACCCAAACAATACTGCAATGACTTCGTAAATCTAAATAAAATTAATAAGGATTCAAATAATGTAAGATTAGTGAGCCATTTAAATTTACGTGTTGTAATTAGAGTCCCAATTGTACTAAATTTGAATAAAATCAGCAACACTGAAATTAGAGCAGAAAATAATTCATTGAAAAAAAAAAACAAGCATCATGCCACTACAAGGGGATGATTTCACTTGGAATTAGGTAGACAGATTGTCCCACACTCAATGAAATCACACATCGAACTTGCACGCATGAGATTGAACATAGATAGAAATTTTTTATTGAATCAAAATAATCTCATTGCATGTCTTAGATCATCTATTTATTACAGTGATACTCTGAGCACATAGTGCTGGCTAAACACTGCAATGGCCAACTTATTTATGTTTTCTATGGTCTATCAACCCTACAGGGAAACAGATTTTCTTTTGGATTGGTTTTTGGACACATTTATATTTTTGTTAGCTGTGAACTAGTTAGTTACACCTAGATGACGTTATAATGAACATTAAGATGCTATTTCTGTTGCAGGCTCGTCAGCTATCTAATGAGAAGACTGACCAGAGCGAAAAAGGCAAGAAATCTGATGCTGTGGGGGCTGAAAAAAATGCAAAATCAAAGAAGAAGAAGCACGTGTCATTTAATTTGGAGGAAGAAGAAAGAGCATCTAAGTTAGAGAATTACCAGAGCGCTGCAATCTCTGATGAGGTTAGCACTGACAGTGAACCGAATTTCTGGAGTAACAGCAGCTTTTCAATCTTTGATGGTGATCACAGATTCCTAAACTAGAGGCAATGTATCTTTGTCATCAATATGAACCTAGCACCATCCATAATCCATATCCATACTTTTTTGTACATAAAAATGTAAGGATGTACTGAACTACCACCAAGATTGTTTATGTTTTGTGCAATATATGCAGGCGTTAAGGAAGGAGGGGGCTTTATGATGTCAATCGTCTTAGGTAAACTATGATTAAATTAGTTTTTGATTAATCACTTAGCGCGATCAGCTTGGAAGAATAATCTTTGAAGCATTTTTGTTTCCTTTTTTTTTATTCAACCAAATGATTAGAGCTATTTAAAATTGCAGTAATCAAGCAATTGAAAAGTTACATAATGTTGGCCAGTTAAGAAGTTGGTAATAGTCATGCATGGTGTAAATGAGAATAAATATATATATATATATGAGTTTCCTTAAAAAAAACCATTCTATAATCTTTGAAAAGAGAACATTCTTCATATTTATAGCATAAAAAAAAAAAAAAAAAAAATCCATTTTTGATCAGATAGTTTCAATTTAAATAATAATTGTTTGCTTATTGTTTCGTAGACTATCTTGATATTGCGATATCGTATATTACTAAACTAAGTATAATTTTTCTTATTGTATTTTTATCTTAAATTTAATATTCATAAGAAATGATCGTATCTTGTTCAATCTAAATCCTTTAATAGCTCGTTATAAAGATTCCTTCTTGTTTCTTTATTTAGGGTTATTTTAATTGATAAATTGAATGTTAGTTCTAGAAGTGATCAACTGTCGCTCATTTTTGTTCCTTGGGTTGTGTTTGTTACTCGCGGATGACAGTGCTATTCAGTTATAAGATGCCAATAAATGAACAACAAATCATCAAATAAATAGGTAAACTCACTAATTTAAATTATTATAAAATGTTTATTGATCTACTTTCTTTCTAACAACAAATATAAATGAGCAGAAAAAAAATCGATATCCAAAAAATATTCTGCAAAACTTTTGAAATGTTTAGGGTTTAATCATTTTAACTGAACTAATATCAAATATAAATGTGATTTACTGAGCTATTATTAAGTGCATTAATTCATTTATAAAAGTTTGGCAAATTAGAATCAGTACAATGGCACCCTTACCTCTGACATGCTTTCTCTAAGTTCTACAGAGCCTCACCCCATACTTAATAATAGGCCCAACAAGCAAGTAGAAAAATCAATCAGAAAAAGCTCTCCTTCTACAACTTGAAGAAATTAAGAATTACTTGCGGCAAAATACAGTACCAACAAACTTTCTCTAAAGCTAAAATAACCAGAAAAAGCTCTCCTCCAACACATATGGAGCAGAGTTGTATACTATCATATTCATAAATTACAGATAGATTAATTCATGACTTTTAAATAATACAATTGAGTTCAGTATGATTGTCACCAATACCTGTTATCTTCTCTGTGTTAAAGTAGCCAATATGATGCTGACTAAAAACAGGAAGTGGTACACGTGCAATGGGCTATTATCTATTTCTAACATAAGTTGAATTAGGGCCAAGAACAGGCTTTTCCTCCTGGAAAGGCTGCGTAGATGAATCAGTCAGACCAGGAAGCCTCTGCACACTTCCTTTCCCTCTCTTAGCATTAGGTCCGATCACCTCAATCATGTACTTCCAACCATCTATTGGCCTCCTTCGGCTAAATATGTGAGTTTTGATGAAACTAGCAATCTGCAGACCAAAACTATAACTTCAGCCTTACCTTTAGCCACTTTGAATATATCTTCTATTTTAACAAACCCAGACAGGTTCCTTTTCAATTTATTTCTACTTTACTCTCAACAATTTTTTATTTCATGGCATTAGAAAATATTTTCATTATCATGTAATCACACACACAGAGAGAGAGAGAGAGAGAGAGAGAGAGAGAGAGAGAGGATTTATGCTAGACCTGAAATTTGTTGAAGGCCATCCGCCGCTCAAACTCTTGGAGCAGTATGTCCTCTTCCCTTTGTGATATATCCCATATGCTCCCATCCTGAGTCTTGGTAGTTGTTTCCCATCCATCAGGTTTGGTTTTGAACTCAGAAGTGCTAGGGATCTTGGAGTCATTTAAATCAATATTGCCAGCATCAAATATCCTGAGTTACATCAACAATTTAACAAAAACCAATTATGCATATTAACATGAACGTCAAAAAGAGAATCATAAGAAGAATCTGAAATGTCGAGAATTGACCAGCTACTGAAAAAAATGTATCAGCAGAATCATTTCTTCTTTTTTTTTGTTGTAAACAATAAACTATGTTAGCTGAGCAACAATCCAACATAATAAATAAAAACAATCAGCAAAGATTTACAAGTCGACACTGTTAGTATCTCATTTATTTCCACACTAGCTGAAAAAGGCTAAAGTTTCAGTTCTTGCAGGTGTATTTCTCTCAAACAAACCCACCACTCCAATAGGGAATTAAAGAAGATAGAAGACGCATGTTTTCTATTAAAACGCCCTTTTCCAAGGCAAGCAATTTTCTTTTACTACATGTTTTCTGATGACTATAGACCTAGGTAATAACACTCCCAATCAATAGAATGAAAGTTCATGAGAAAAACCATTTTGGTTTGAGCAAAATGGTTGAATAAGAAGAATAGTAGAGACACTTCGCTAATGCCTAAATCAAATAGTTCAACTCATACAAAGGTATCCCAGTGCATGTGAGAAAAAAAGTAGAGAAATATTATTTGTAGAACGATAGAGGCATTTTGCTAATGCAAAATAATTGGCCAGAACTCAAACCAAAGTATAAAAGAATAGCAGTGCTTCAAAGAAATCCGAGTAGGTGCAACAGCTCCTCAGTTACATCAGATTGAGATCCAACAAAAATATGTAAACTGACATGAAGTGCTGGGTGGGCTGTCAAATGGCTCTGTTCTTGAAATCATTTGATTGTGATTCCACTTCATTGATAAATAAATTAACTATTGTTAAGAGACATGAAGTTCTGAGTTTAGTCACATATCATATAATTATGTTAGTGTGGAAATATCACGTGATTGTCTCTCACCCATAAGCTTATACTCTAAGGTTGAAGAGGAGTTTAATCATCAGTATATCTAGCCTAAATATAATCCCATTTAATTCACTCTCTCTAACAACAATGATATTCTGATAGCCTAGCTATTGTCTACCATTAATTTGTTGATCTCCAACAATAAAACGATAGGCTTTGCTAAACACTCAGGTGACAAGCCTCAAGGATTTTATTATTCACACCTAAAAAACACAATGTTGTAGAAATAAATGCTGCACAATATGCAAAACATGCAAAAAGAATAAATATATAAATAAAGCAAGGTTTTAATACGCAAGTAGTTTGAATATGTTTTGGATGCTGGGAGTCAAAAGCTATTACTTGGGAGGCACCCACGGATCTTTCAATACCAAAGGAAGAGATTTAGCAGGCAAGAGATATTACTGTTAAATTCAAATTTGTTCATAGATGGCACTAAAAATTTACTAACAAGAACAAAGTATACCAGAGAAATAAATAAGAGAGAGAAAGAAAGAGAAAGAGAAAGAGAATCTAAAGTGAGAAGCTCTATATTTTTTTAAAATTACCAAAAGTATTGGAAAAAATGATTAAATGCATCAATCTCAACTCTGTACTGCTATGTATAGATTTAGGTCAGGACACAATGCTACAGGAAAGACTATACCTAAGCAATATAAGTAAAATTGTATAATAAGACTTAATAAATGATCGCTATGAAATGAATAAACTTAACTAGTTGATAGCTATTATATAGAGTACATATGTTAATTCTAAGGAAAACTCAGGTGAAGTCTGCTGTCTTCTTCTTGTTAAGTTTTGGCAAGTAGCATTGAAGTTTGGATGAGTTCACTTGACAAGTGAGGCTAACAAGCTTTCCTACTTAGGAGCCATTTGGGGCAGTGGTAGTGCTGCAGTGCGATGTGGCACCGCAGTGCCGTTTGGATACTACATTCGAGCTGAGATTTAGGTGAGTTTTTAGAAATCTACAGTGGGAAAACTACGTTTTTCAACATAACCTAGCTCCTTGCGGTGGTGGCTAGAAAACTATAGTTTGACTTTTTGAAAATAAAAAAATATTTGTAAACCCACAACAACATCTTCAAACAACAGTTTCTTTTGCAGCACCTCTACTACTACTTTTTCAGATAACTGCAACCGTCTCAAATAGGCCTTTAGTCTTTAGGTCTAGTACTCTCAACTGAACAATTTTGGATGATAAACACAATGATGAGTTTGGTAATCTCTTTACTTGGTCTTAAAAAATAACATATCTTGAACCAAGTTTACATTAATAAATAACATTGATAAAAACTCAACTTAGTATAATTACAACAAACAATCAAAAGATTTTCACTAATAACAAAATCATCTAGAAGCAGCCAAGCTAACAAACCACTACCCAACAACAAAGAATCTCCACCATATACCTATAACCAAGTTCATCTATACCATCCATGTAGCATAGTACATAACAAACTATGTAACAAATTAGCTACATATAAACCCTCCTACTATAGCTATCGAATTGTATGCATGTAGAGCTTTCTTAAAAAAGATTAATATACTTACTGAGCTATGTTCCTCTACTTCTCTTCCAACTTTATAACCTTTTGCTTCACATCAACATAGTATCAGAGTAGCATTCCTAATGGAAAGGCTCAACTCCTTTTACAACTCATCTAAGCCACTCACTACAAGCATCAATGTTGGAGAGTTTAACTACCGATGGCTCCAATAGCAATGGAACCAATCCTCTCATGTTGGGAACAATAACTATACCACATCACCTAAACCTTAAACCCAAAACTCAAAACCGTTGACTGCTCGAGTTCTTCCGGATTAAAAAAACCTCAAAACTAACCCACCCACCCGCTCCCTCGCTCGGCGCTCTCGGTGATTCCGGTTCTTTCCTTTTTTTCCTTGCTTTTGGTTTCGACCGCTCCCAATCTCCTTCTCTGATTGCTCGATTGGCCGCTTATGTGAGTTTCCCTTGATCTTACAATGGCGGAAGCACCGCTATCCGCGCAGCCGAGCTCTTCGAACTTGGAGGCGTCAGCTAAGGCTTCCGATTTTCAAGGTAATATCGATCCGACTCATCGTCTGTTAAGTTCTTCAAAGACGCTTTATCCGTAAGAACACTTGCTCTAATGCTTCAATTTAATTTTCTTTCCGGTGGAATGCTATGTGCTCGGATCTTGATGTGGAAAAGTCGGCCTTTGAATTTTCATTAGTTGGTAAATTTTCATTCGCCGACTCTTGAAAGCATCCGATCCTTCTTTCATAACCTAAAGCTCGGGTGTATTTACTATGGATTGATTGACATATCCTTATTCTATCTAATGATTTAGACTACTCAAGAGTCTTTGTTCGTCGCTCTTACTTTTGTATTGTAAAATTTTGAAATGGTCTCCTCTATTTAATGTCAGGAATCCCCAATTGTTCCTTTATTGCTAGCTTTTCCAAACATGAGGATACATTACGTTACCCATTAAGTCTTATTTGCGGTTGGGGCTCTCTTTGGTAGTCCCCTTCAAATAGATCAAGCCACCGCCGCGACATCACGGCAAAGTGAAATTTGAAAATTTCCGTTTTTTGCACACATTGTAAGATTCACATTACGACATCTACACACCCTAATCTTAAAAAGAAAAAATTTCCTGATCCCATTCCCTCTCTAACAAATGAAAAAAATAATAAATTAGCTTATGTGCCTAAAGTTACTCAAAATGGAACGCACCCTCCTACCCCCTCTCCTTTATTACCTACAGATTTGCCTATTGGAGAACAATCTGAGCTTGATAAAAATAATGATATTGAGGTGAGGAAACTAATGATAACTTACCTAACATGCTTCTACTTGTAATAACTTGGCATCTCAAGACAATCCCTTGACTCATATGAATCATAATGGTGATTTGAATGGGAACCTCAAGTTGGATCAAAATCTCAAAACTAATCGAATTGTTCAAAAATTTTGATAATGACGGATCAAAATCAATAGTTCATGGAAATGAAAATGAATTTTGTGTGCCACAACCTCTCCTTCTATTTACCCTACTGATACACACATGCTAACCCTATTTCTCAACCTAACTCTGATACCGAAGAAGGAGAAATCACCATTAAGAATGCTTTGAGATAATCGGTCATATCAATATCACAAATCACTCTCTCGGATGGAGATACTTTGGACATAGATAGACTTTTCAAATGTTATTAAAAAAATCTCTTTAAAGCTAATACTCCACTATAACCACTCGATCTTCTCTAACTTCCCATAAATAATTGTTTCATGCTTTTCTTCTTCTTGTTTTTCATTTTTTCAATAATCTCTTCTCTTTTCTTTCAACTTATTATGATCAATTTTCTTATTTGAAATGTTCGGGGTATTGGGACTCTCACCGTCAATCAGATTAGAGTTTGTCGTATTTCATAATATAGCCTTATTGTTATTGAGTCATTCATTCACTCTTCTAAGATTACCCATGTTGCTAGAACACTAAGCTTTCAAAATTTCTTTTATAATATTAGTAATAAAATTTAGTATTTTTGGAATAATTTAATCAACATTTCTATCCTTGATGATCTCCAATAATTGGTTAATGTTCAAATCTCATTAGGTGAATTTTCTGCTCTTGATTCCTTTATCTATATCTTGTAATAGTGGTAGGAACATCCTTTGGGATCAATTAAGAACTTTCGCCTCCAATAAACCCTAGTTGGTTGGGGGTGATTTCAACACTATTATCGCTTCCTCGGAAAGAAGGGGAGGTTGCTCTCCTAACATCCACTCCATGAAAGATTTTTCTAATATGATTATCGACTGCAATCTTATTGATATTGATTTTTCGCTCACTATACGATAACTCTAGACTGCACCTGACCCTTTTAATTCTCGATCAATCAATCACCCTCACTTTGAGCATTTGAGCGAACTTCGACCATGCTCGCTTTGATCTCCATCAAAACTCCTTCCGATTATATCCTCCCCACTTTTAGATTCCAAAATATGTGAACCCAATATAGTGATTTCTTTAATGTTATTTCCAAATTGGATGACCCTATTCATATTCACAATTAAAGGCATGACTTTGGCTTAAGCTTAAAAGACTAAAACAAAACCTAAATTGGTGGAACAAGCACCATTTTAAAATCTTTTGTCAATCTACAAAATATGGAACAATTAGTTTGCTCCTTGAAGATGTGTTAATCAATAGTAAACTTGATGAGTTGAACACCGCTAAAGATAACTTAATTAATTATCGAATATTGAAACCTACCAAAAGGCGCTAGCAAACATATTTGCGATGTAAATACAAGGTATTTCCATGCTCTTTTCAAAAAAAAAAGCCTTAAACTCTATTAAAAAAATCAAAAATATTAATGGTAGCTGGATCACTGATAATAATGAAATTAAAGATTCTGTCATTCAACATTTTCAAAATTTATTAAATAACAACCCTAACTTAGAACCCCTCTCCAACACTCACCTGATCTCCTCTATGATTACTAATGATGAAAACCATTTACTCACTTTGCCCTATGAAAACCGAGATTAGTATTCTCAATATGAACACCCACTTTTGGCACGATGGCTACATCTCATTTCTTTCAAAGATTGGCCTATTATTAAGTTTGACCTTGTTGATTATGTTGATTTCTTTGATGACAACTCTTTACCTAGATACTTTTCTAGCACTTCCATTGTTCTCATTCCCAAAACTAAACTAATACTGGGAGATTTTAGACTATCGCCTTTGACCCTTCTTTCAAAATTCATTAAATTAATTAATAATAGGATAAGTACGCCTCCCTAAAATTATTTCTCCTAACCAAACGGCTTTGTTAAAAATAGAGCTATATCCGACAATATCCTTCTACAAGAGCGGTTCATGACCTTGATGTTCTATTAGAGGTGACAACATCCTCTTCAAACTGGACATCTCTAAAGCTTTTGATAACCTCTCTTGGGATTTTCTCTTTCAATTTTTTCATTTGTTTAGATTTTCTGATAATTTCATCCGCCTCATCAAAAATTGTATTACCAATGTTTGGTTCTCTGTTATCAAGAATGGTGAGTCCCTTGGTTTCTTTACTTCGAGGCATGGCTTGAGACAAGGAGACCCCTTTCACCCTCTCTTTTATTATTGTTGAATATCTTTCGAGAGTGAATGATCTTTTCTACAAAAATTCTTCCATGTTTTTTAAAACTAAAGGTGGTCTTCCTGTCTCTCATCTTAGTTTTGCTGATGACTTTATAATCTTTTGCAATGCCTCTATTCGACACATTATAACTATTAAGAGCCTTCTAAATAAATTTGGCAATGAATGCGTCTCTTTCTCAATGAAGGAAAATGTTGTTTCATTCCTTCCTCTAAAATCCCTTCTAATAGGATCAATCAAATCTTGAGAATTACTAATTTTCAAGAACATAAACTTCCCATTAATTATTTTCTTTTAAAAGTCGAAAAGATCTCATCTTTTGATGATCTAATCCAAAAATCTCTAATAAAATTTCTATTTGGGAATTCCATTTACTCTTTTCGATGGTAGCTCACTTTGATTAAGAGCACTCTTAACTCCATGCCTTTATATCTCCTCCAAACCATCACCATTTCTATCATTAACAGAAGTCATTAACAAATTCTTCTAATAACTCCTCTAAAAGAATGTACATTTCTATTATTAATGAAGACCTCATTAACAAATTTTTAATAACTCCTAAAAGAATGCACTAAACCTCGATTTAAAAGTCATGGCCTTGGATAAGCTTTGAAGCTATATAAGCTTTTGGAATTTGGAGTAACAATGGCTTTTTTACGATCAATAAATATCGTAAGCACCCCTCATTTGTCCCTATAAAAGAGACTCCCGTTTGGAAAAGACTTTGTTCCATCAAATGGGATGAACCTTAATTTTTTGGGGATTAACTCGCTCCTCCTTCTTGGCAAGATAGACTGGATGTGGGTCCATTGACGACTTACTTTCCACCCATTCCACCGCCATTAAAGTGAAATCTTTCGGAATAATATGTGGAACATTAGTTTATTGATTATATTCCTTCCTTTCTCTTAAACAAGCTTACTACTATTCCTATCATTCATACCAATCAAGACCAAATCCTTTTTAAGCTCTCACATAATGGTGATTTCAACTTTAAAAATGTTTGGATTCACATTAAAAAAACTCATGATTCTTCCAATGTGTTTCTCAAACTATGAAATAACAATATCCCTACTTCTTATTCTGTTCTTACTTGGCGTATTTTGAAAAACTTCATCCCTGTTGATTCCTTGTTGTAGGGTAAAGGCTTTCAATTACCTTCAAAATGCCAATGCTGCTTTCACATTAAGAATGTGAACTATGTTTTGTTAATGCCATCGCTTCTAAATTTGGATTTGGTATGATGACCTCTTTAACATTGTCATTTTCAATTCCTTAACTTTATATCAACTTCTTGAAGTTTATTTTGACAACACTATTAAAGGTCACATTAAAATCATAATCGCTATCACTCTTATTTGGTTCATATGGATACAAAAATACATCGTGAGATCCCTATGAATCACATGAATAATTGATAAATTAAAAAAATTAAAGACATGTTCAATGCCAATCTCATTAACTACAAACAATTCAAAGGTTGTAAATTTGTGACATAAATGGTTTTAACTTGCCTGATCAACCCTACTGTAAAATGACAAAATTTGGTAAAACCTCTTGATAATATTATTAAAATTAACACCGATGTTTCTCTCATAAATTCAGCCGTGGTGGCATTTTCAAATCTTAATGGTAAAGTCCTATGTGCTTTTGCCTACCCCTTGCTTCTTGCTCGTTCCATTTGTCGAGCTTATGGCGTGTACAAAGCTCTCCGATTTGCTTTCAAAATGGTTCTAAATATTTGATTGAGGTGGATGCCCTCCCACTGATTGATCTTTGACTTCTACCAAAATGAGCAACACCGAATTGTACTACCTTCTCAAGCAACTAGAGCTCCCTTACTCAACTTAATTTTAGAATCACTCATGTGACGGAGGGTAATGCATGCCGATTACCTTGCCAAACTCGGATTGATGGTATAAACTTCTTCGATCAACTAACTCTTCCTAAACATTTGTTTTGGTTAATCTGGACAATACGCTCTATCTCGTAAAGTAATCTAACCTCGCTTGATCTGTCAATTCCCTCGCTTAATCGCATGATCACTTTTTATTCAAGTGTTGTTTTCTTGGTATTTGTTGATGCTTCATCCCAATATCCCTTGGTGTTTTTCTCACTGATTGTGGCATGTGTTGGTTTAATTGCATTAATTCTAATTGGGCCTTCCTGCTTTCGCTACTTTCAATGATAAGGTGTTGTTGTTCCTTTGGAATTTGCCGATGCATCATCCTTTACTCCTTGTTGGCCATTTTTGTGACATCCGCCGTTTTTTTACCCTTGATTGGGATTTTACCGCCAATGATAAAGTGTTCACACTATTTGTGAGATATATTATTATTTAATGCTTTATTTACTTGTATTTCGATCAGATATTTCTATCCCTTTCGGAATTATATTATGGGATCCTTGCCTCAATGTTTAACCTGCTATACCTCTATATCTTTATAGCTATTTTAACCGATATTCATCTCCTTATTATGGTTGTTGCCTCTACTATGTTTCATATCCTTATCTCCACATCCCTGTAAGGAGAGCTTGCACTAGCCTTGCTTTTATAACTCTTCTCTGTGATTGGGGAATTATCTCGGACTTCCAATATTATTGATGGATTACCGTGCATAATATTTTGTGTTTATGTATATCAAAGATGACTTTGCTTTGAACCACTTAGTAATCTATGTTGTACCTATGTTACTTGCTGGTGTATCTTATGTTGGATGCAATATCTCTCCTGATGTTTTAATTACTGCTCTTTAGGTTGGTTTGCTGTATGCTTACCTCCTCTTTCCTACCTGTAAGGAAAGACACAGCATTTTTATTGTTATTATTAAGATCTCTTTGAAGGTTAACCTTATGGTTTTTGGCTGTTTGTTGCTTGTTGTTCTCCTGAACTTCTTTGCTGATTGCTTCTGGGCTGCAGCTAATCAACTCATTTGTTGTCCTTTCCCCTGTGGCTCTGTTAAATTTGGGCACATCTCTGTGATTATCCAACTATGTAATTGGAATTTAGCATATGCTTCTGGGGTTTTGGATTGTCTTGTTCAGCTGGACTTTTTTGAGGTTATTGAATGGATGCTGGCTTTTGATTTGTTGCTTGTTTCTTTTGTTAGCAATTGGGCTGCTGCTGATCGCCACTTTTCAGCTAGCTTTGGCCTGATCATTTCCCTATCTTTCTGGGACTTATCTTAGATTGTCCGTTTGCAATGGGAGGTTTTATGGCCAACTTGTTGTTATTTTTTATCTTGGTTGTTGGATTACCTAGAACATTGAATCCCTTATTCAACAAACTATTACTGGGGTTGTCTTGCTTGTTCAGCAGGGTGCTTTGTTGTTTGCTTTTGGAGTTGCTTTGCTATTTGCTTTGGCTACCCTCATTTTGTCTATTAGCAATGCGTGGTTTTTTTGACCAACTTGCTGTTATTTATTCTCTTAGATGTTGGCTCTGCTGGCTCATTGATTCCTTTGCCCAGCTTGCTACTTCTGGGGTTGTCTTTCCTGTTCTGCAGGGTCCTTTTGGGGTTGTTTTGCTAATTGATTTGGCTAACCTCTTTTCCCCTCCCTGCCAGGCGAGAGGCTGTTTTTTCTTGTTTTTTGTTATCTCATTGCAGGTTTAGACTTTCTTATTGAGTTTTCAGTATGCTTTCCATGAGATTGTGGGTTTAGCTTCATGCCCAATCACCCCTTTCTAGAAGGGTTTTTTTCTTGGTTATCTTCTGAACTCCTTTTGTCTCTATCTCTCTACTTTATTTTTTATTGGAGTTTTATATGATGAGTGCTTTAACTGTTCTATTTTCTCCACTGTTGGCTTTTGAATTTTCGGGTCCTTTATCCAGCAGGTTATCTTTGTGATTGTTGGCTATTGCTTGTCTTTTGATTTTACGCTTTTGTTGTTGTTCATGGTTTCACTTGTCATTTTTCCACTCTGCTAGTCTTGGCCAAGCCTTTTCCCTATCTATCTGGAAATTAACTTTTGTATTTTCTTTTTTGATTGAGTTGATTTTTGGCCAACTTGCTGTTATTTTATATCTTGGGGGTTGGCTGATCTGGATCATTGAATCTTTTGTCCGGCTTCCTGCTTCTGGGGTTGTCCATCCTGTTTAGCAGGGTCATTTTGATGTTATTTATTTTACTATCCCTTTGTAGGATTGGACTTCCTTAATGCAGTTTGCTTTAACTGAGGACTTGGGTTTAGCTGCCAGCCTGATTATCTTTACGGAGGGACTGATTTTTGAACACCTTGGTTTCATTCAACTTATCTACCTTCTAACCGAAGTTTTATATAGTGGGGTAATAATTGTATTATTGCTTATCTGTTGGCCTTTGATTTCGGGTCCTTTATCCGAGTTGTTTTATGGTTATTGGTTGTTTCTTGCACATTCTGGTTATTGGCTTTTGGGTTTGTTAACATAAGTCGTACTAACTTCATCCCGCTTTTTTTCCCTCTTGGTTATGCTAGATTTGTGCATCATTGTGATTATGCTTTTGCCTCTCTTGATTTTAATCTTTGCACCGTTAATCTCAATGGATGGATTTATGGCCAACTAGCTAGATATTACTATCATGATTTGGTTGAACTGATTATTGAGTTTAATGATAAGCAAGATGCTTCTGTTATGTTATCTCTGATTGCCACTTATTTGAGTTGTTTGTGGGGATCAGCCCCTTACCAGATTCTTCATACCTACTGCTGTACTCCCATTTCCTGTGGTTATTTGGGCTTAGGATATGCTGCTTCCCTTTATATTTGCTGCTTTTAATTTCAATCAAGGAGGTTGTTAAGAGTCGCATTACATTCTTTTCTGCACAACTAGATTATTGAGTATGATGATAAGCAAGCTGATCCTATGGTGTTATCTCTGATTGTCTCTTATTGGAGCTGTTTGTGGTGGGGAGCTGCCCTTTACCTATCTCTTCTTATCTGTTGCTGTATTCTCATTTCCTGTGGTAATTTGGGATGGGGGTTTGCTGTTTCCCTTTACAATTACTGCTTTCATAATTCTGAAACAAAGAGGTTGTTAAGAACTGCATTACTTACATTCTTTGGTTATCCTTTTCTGGGAAATAACCCTGAATTGCTTACTGGACTGTTTACCAAGACTGTATATTTATTATTGTCCTTTAGGCTTGGAATGGGGTTAATTCCATGCTCGTTTTGATTTTGCGAAAATTTCGCTTTCTCTCGGTGAATCTTCTTGCTAGTCTCATTAATCCTTTAAATCTGGTTAAAAATCTGGATGACCTGACATTGATGGCTCTCTTTCATTTGAGTTGGGATTATCATGCCATGGAGCCTAATATGATGACATATAATTTGCATGTGATCCCCTTACCCACTTTGCTCTTGTCGCTTTTCTTCTACTCTCAGATAATGGCTTTGCCTATGTTTTGTATTATGGCTCAACAGATCTTCATCAAATGGCTGCTATACAAATTTGTTGGCTATGATGGTTATGATGATTTCACCTTTTGGTTTGGTAGTAGCTCTTGTGATGTAACCCTTCAAGTTTGGATGCTCATATTTGCATCTGCTAACTTGTGTGTGACCGAGCGAGCCACCTCTATCACACCTCTTTATTATTACCATTCTCGAATTTGTCGCTCTCGTTACCACTTTCTCTCAGATACCTTAACTGTTCTAACTTCTTCCTACAATCTTGCGTGCTTTTCCTTTTTTCTTTTGTTACTCCATTATGTCATGCATTCTCACATCCCAGAACATTGACCCTTATCCTTCATTTGCTTATATATGTTAATCAATTTATATCTTTTGCTTGCTTAACTCTTTTCTTTTGCTTTTGGATGTACTTAGATAGGGGATTTACTCCCTAGGCTGATTGTAGCTCTTTGAGCAGTAGTTCTGGAGTTTATCCCCTTTAAAGACCTTGTAACCCGTTTTTTGTGGCAATAAAATTCCTCTTAATATGGGGTTTCCCAAAAAAAAAAAAGAAAAAAAAAAGAAAAACTATACCACATCACCTAAAGTTTTTAATGCAAATATTAAACATAACATCAATACTCAATTAACCCCCAATAACCACCCCAATTGAAAATCGTAAGTCCTTTTGAGCCATTGGCTTTGATGGATACCTCAACAGCGCTATCTCCAAACCATCATAATACCTGCATCAAGCAAATCGTACTCCCATACTCAATCCTAAATACACTCTATGGCTTCAAATCGATCAAAATCTCGCTATAGCATTATACAATACAATATCAACCCCACTCTTACCTTATGTCTTAAACCTTGATTCCTGCCAACATATTTGGTCCACCATGCAATATTGACTTAAATCAACCAACCGATCTTGCATAATCCAACACAAAAATGAAATTCATAACCTCTCAATGAAAGATCAATCCATGACTCAATATCTACTTGAAATAAAATCCAAAGTCAATGCCATTGCTACAGCATGTTCTCGTATTAATCTCACAGATATCATTCACTACACACTAAACGATCTTCCCTTCAACTACCAAACATTCAAAACAATCATTCAAACCAAATAATAATTACCAACTATCCCCTCAACTTCATTACAACCAACAACAATTATCCCAGCTCACCCTCCCGTCTACCATCTCCCTCCAAATACCTAACAATAACAATCAAAACATTACCACTTGTACCAACAAAACATATGCTTACGGCTAAAACAAAAAACCCAAAGAAATCCTAGATCTCAATCACATTGTTACAATCCCGATTGAGCCAACCTACTATTTTGTTACCATGAAAGATGCTACTTGGAGATGTGCAATGACAGAAGAATTTCAAGCGCAACTATCTCAAGAAACATGTATTCTAGTTCCACCATCTCCCGATCAACATGTCCTCAACTACAAATAGACAAATCGACTCAATACCAACTCTAAAGGCAAAGTTGATAAATATAAAGTATGACTTGTCGCACAAGGTTATAAACAACATACAAGATTATACATAAACTTTCAACCCTATTACCTAAATGACAATAATTTGAATAATCTTTGCCATCGTCATGTCTCACAAATGGCCAATACCTCAATTAGATGTCTCCAACACATTTCTATATGGAACTCTCAACAAAACAATCTACAAGTCTAAACCATAAGGCTTCCAATATCCTCTGTGACCAAATTACATTTGCCTCCTCAAAAAAGCACTCTATGGACTCAAACTATCACTTTGCATATGGTACACAACCTTCTCAACAACTCTCCAAATACTAGACTTTCACTTTAGTAAAGCTGACTGACTCCTATCTATTGATCTATCATCACAACAACACAATTATATATGCTCATATACATGAATGACATATTACTAACCATAACAGCACAATTACCAACTAACCCCAAAACTCCATTACAAACCACAACAATTACCCCAGAAAACCCATCACCCTCTCGTATACCATCTCCTTCCAAATACCAAACAATACCAACCAAAACACTGTCACTAATACTTCAAAATCTGAAACTAACACATCCTATGCTTATATGGTTGAAAATAGTAAATATAAAACACAAATAAATCATGGATCTCAATCACATTGTTACAATCCCGATTTAACCAACTTCTCTGTCATCGTGAAAAAGGCTAATTGGAGATGTGCAACGCCAGAAGATTTTGAAGCAATACCATCTCAAGGAACATGGATTCTAGTTCAATCATCTCCCGATCAACATGTCCTCGATTGCAGATAGATGTATCGATACTAATTCAACTTGAAGGGAAAATTGTCAAATACAAAGCCCGGCTTGTCACACAAGTTTACAAACAACAATACATACTAGATTATACAAAAACTTTTAGCCCCATTGCCAAAATGCCAACAATTCAAACATTCCTTGCCATCGACATGACTCACAAATGCCCAATAACTCAATTAGATGTCTCCAACACATTTCTATATGGAACGCTCAATGAAACAATATCTAAGTCTGAATCACAAGACTTCCAAAATCCTCTGGACTCAAACAATCACTTTGCCTATGGTACAAAACCTTCTCAACAACTATCCAAAAAACTTACCTTTCACTTTACCATAGCAAACCCCTCTCATGGCAACACACAACTATACATACTCATATATGTAGATGACATATTACTAACTAGCAATGATAAAACTACAATTACAACACTACTTGCCAAAGTACAACAGTCCTTCAAAATCAAAAACCATGGACCAACTTCACTATTCTAGGAATCCAAGCACACAACCTTCTACAAGGCCTACTACTCCTAACCAACCATACAACCGACATCCCCAATAGAGCAAGCATGATCGAATGTAAAGTCCTCTTAGCTGTAAACTTGTAAGCACAGAGAACAACCACCAATCCATCAATGAACCTCATCTTTACCGTTATCTAATTGAATCATTTCAATATCTTGCAATCACTTACATGGATATTGCATTTGCCGTGAATCGACCATGTCAACACCTTCATAATTCGCTCAACATAAATTTCCATCAACTCAAATGCTTGTTGTGATGCCTTAAAGGCACACTCAACAAAAGACTTATTTTATCCTGACCAACCAACTTTACATGTATACTGGCGACCCCGACTGACAAAAAATCCACCATAGTATACTGTGCATCTCTAGGTCGCACACTCATCTCTTGGTGAATTAAAAAGCAAAACACAGTTGCTTGCTCTCCCACTAAAATTGTATATTGAGCTCTTCCACAATAACTACTAATATCCTATGGCTGAGATAATTACTCTAGGACTTCAACAATGCCACCAATTTAGCCACTCCACTACATTATGATAATATCTTTGCTCTTGCTCCCACAAGCAATCCAATATTTCATACTAGAACTAAATGCATTAAAATTGATCATCACTTCATTTAGGATTGCATTAAATCCAACACTATAATAACCCACCACAATTCAACACAAGATCAAATTGCGGACATCTTTACCAAAACACTACCCATTAGCAATTTTTTACTACTTTGCGACAAGCTGACACTCTAAGACTTAACTATCACCTTGAGGGGGAAATGATAACAGAATCATCTAGCAGTAGCCAAGCTAATAAACCACTACTAAGCAATAGAGAATCTCCACCTGTACATATAACCAAGTTCATATGTGCCATCCATGTAGCATAACACATAACAAACTATGCAACAAATTAGTTCTATACAATGGCGGAACTACCTTGACTTCAAAGTGGGCAAATGCGCACCCTCAAATTCTTTTTCCTCTTAAAAAGATGGTCATATTTAGACTTTGCCCACCCTCAATTTATATTTTGTCCAATCAACTTCTCCCAAAAAAACCCAATTTAACTCATTACTCCCAAGGAACTAGTTAATTAATTAAAATAAAAACCATAAGTTTAATAATCTTGCCCGCTTATTTTTTTTTATAAATTTGGTGGTATTATTTTACTATTTATTTATAATTTTCACTAAAAATATTAAAATTATGTATTTTGTATTAATTTAATTATTATTATTATTATCATTATTTAATTATTAAAAAAATTTGCCCTGGCTGTATATATACCCTCCCAAGTGTAGCTACTAAACTGTATTATTGCATGTAGAGCATTCTTAATAAGATTAAAGAGTAATATGCTTACTGAGCTCCGTTCTTCTACTTACTCCTATTCCTACTTTATAACTTTTTGCTTGGCGTCAACATTCACAACTGAAATTTTGGAAATATTTGGCAACCCACTGTCTCATACCAGTCGCAATTGTATAAATCTAAACAACCACGATTTGAAAACGGGAAAAAAAAAACTGGAAATCGAAGATTGAATCTGTACTTACTCAGCACAAGAATCGAGAAGCCGATCGATGTCATCGCCGTCGTCTGATCCCCCGAGCTTAGACTCCTCCATCTTCTCAATCTCCTTCATCCATAGGCCGGAATGAATCCGCTGCTTCTTTACCCTATAATCGCCAATTCCGGCCTTCCGCTCCTTGCCCTCCACCTGCTCGACGGAATGACAGCCCTTCTCCTGCTGCACCTTCTTGGCCACCCTCCTCTCACTCCACCGGTCATCCATCTCGGCGACGAATGCCTTGGTATCTGCGTCGATATCACCGGCAGAGATGGCGGGTGAGGAGGAAGGGAAGTTGACGTCGGTCTCCCATGGAGCGCGGTCCCTGGCCGAGAGGTCGTCAGGCAGCCATGCCGTTTCCCACGCGTCGTTCCATTCTTCTTCCGCCAAAGCACCGGCGGATTTCGCCGGTGGTGTCGATCTGCCTCTCGAGAAGAAACGACGGAGAGAGAATTGGAAGAGCCGTCTCGTCAAGGCCTGCATCAGTGCAGAACAGCCTCGACCACAACCAGACCTAAGAAAGTTACAGGTTATGTTAAATTGGGCTAATGAGATCGGGCCCATCAAGTTAGGCCCAAAAGAGTTGGGCCTTTTGGCCAGCCACCTTTGGGATAGCCCCAACTTCCCCCTAAAATTATAGAAAAATGTGGTTTTTGCATTTAATGCACAGAAAGAAACAGCCAGAAAGTGAATAACGAATTCTAATACTTTACAAATTGTTTATTCTATGAAAGAAATACAAAATTATATTTTCGCTTAATGGAAGATACGAAAGTAAAGAAATACCAGATTTTAATATTTTTGGATTTAAATATAAAGAAATATTCAGATTCTAATTTATTCAATTAAAAATAAATATTATCAAATAAAATATAGATAAATTATAAATAAAATTTTTTTCTTGACTAAAAAAATAAATAAAAAATCAAATACAAATAAAATTTATTTCAAATATTTAATTATTAGTAATTAATTTACAAATTTTCTAAAATATTAAAATAAAATCAAATACAAATAAAATTTATTTCTAATATTTAATTATTAGTAATTAATTTATAAATTTTTTAAGATATTAATTATTTGAATATTATTATTTTATACTAACATAATGACCCAAATTTAATATATATATATATATATATATATATATATATATATATATAATTTTATTACTATATTAAATATTAATTAATTAATAAGATTTTTTATTAAATAAATTATTCATCAAGATTTAATATTTATTTATTAAATAATTTTTCTTTAATAAATAATTTATACTTTAATTATTTTTTATTAAATAAAGAAAAATTTAATAATTATTTTATTTTTTTATTTATCGTGAATTATTTATCATCAATTTAAATAAATTAAAAATAAATTAAAAAAATAAAAAAAATTTTCCTAGCCTCCCTCGCCCCAAAAAAAAAAAAATTAAAAAAGAAAAATAAAATTTTCGCAGCCTCCTCCCCCTCACAAAGAAAAAAAAATTTCCGGTAAAAAATTTTCCCTGCCCGTTCAGTTCATGGTAAACGAATACGCTTTTTGAGATTTCGCTTATTAATAAAAAAACAAGCTAAAAAGGGGAAATGGAATACTCCCAAATTTTACACCGGAATTAGATTACCGCGTACCAAACACGAAAAAAGCAAAAAAACGCATATTTAGATTACTTTACACCGAAAGTACTCGGAACCAAACAGCCCCTAATAGCAGTGTAAAGTTGTAATTTGATGGAATAGAATGTGGCACAAAAATATGATTATTATTATTATTATTATTATTATTATTATTATTTTTATTATCAGGAATATTGCATCAAGGTATTAAATCGGCACAAAAAATAGCGTTAGTGGGATTTATGTAAGTTACTTCAGTCTATTAATTGAGAACTTTAACTTTAAATTAAAAGATCTTGATTTTAAATTTTTACACATTAATTATGTGTGTGAGTTTACGATTAAATTCACTTAAATATCTATAAAAAAAATATTTGGTCCGACACTCTTCTCTAAAATTCATTAAATATTTAACTAAAGTGAAATAAGAATAATAATAATAATGATGATGATAAAGAAGAAGAATAATAAATCACTAAATATATAATCATATGATTTTTATAACTTTATTTTTATTAGTGAAATTATGTAATGTTCTCAATATAGTAGATTATTTTCACTACGTTAAGTTCTATGATTATTTTTTCTTGTTTAGGTATTTTATGTAAAAATTAAGTGCTATTATATTATTCTTTATTATTTATGAGTGTGCACTAGATTTTCATAATATATATATATATATATATATATATATATATATATATATATATATATATATATATATATATATATATATATAATTTTTATTCTATTATTGTGAATACAATTAAGATTGGTTTACTTGAAGATCTCTAAGAGATCCTGCTTAATTTTAAAAAAATACAATTAAATTTTGTTTACTCCATAAATCATCTAATAATTTCAAGTTTGCAGATGTAGAAACAATGATTAGAATGAAGTAATAAAAGAAAACCACTAATGTGTACTTCATGGAAGACGTTGCTTTCACTTGAAAGTTTAAGAAACAATCAACTATCACCCTTTCTATTTCTCAAGCAGAGCATGTGGTTGTAATCTTATGTACGTATTTGTCGTGTAATTTGGCTTTAAAATTTATTGAAGAAGTTAAGTTTATCGCACGAAGAATTAATTGAAATTCATATTGTTGATAAGCCTACAATAGTAAGCAAATTTTTAAAATATGCACAATCCTAACTGTAATTAGTAGTTTAGGCATGAAATTTTTTTAAAGAATAGTCGTCCGATAATCTGACGACCGCCAACGGATACGCGCGCTGCCGTCTGCCAAACGGACGACGGTTATCGATGAAGTTCACCAATTAACCGGCACCAACGTGCCGCATTGGCGCCGTCCGTCAAACGGACGACTGGCTCGATATATTTATTTTTTTTAAAATTGTGTAGCAGTTATCATATTTTGCCCGTATCAGAGTCACACGGTATCGGAATTGAGCGAACTTTGTATCGTTGGAATCGTAACAAAATTGTCTACAACTTTTCTGTTGTTTGAAATTTACGATTGCGGCTTGATGCGCAGCAGATTTTACAAATATGCACGGAAACTGCGGCGCGGAGCTGAAAATTCGGAGCAGCAATCGTATTATATGCGTATCGATGTCATACGGTGTGAGAATTGAGCAAAATTTGTATCATTGGAATCACAACAAAATTATCTACAAGTTTCATGTTGGTGAAAATTTACGCATCCCGATACAGAGCATATTTTGCAATTGCGCACAGAAACTGTGGCGCTGAGCTGAAAGTTTAGAGCAGCAATCGTATTTTACTCGTATCAGAGTCATATGGTGTCGGAATTGAGCAAAATTTATATCGTTGGAATCATAACAAAATTTTTTACAACTTTTATGTTGGTTGAAATTTGTGATTGAGGCTCGACGCAATGATTTTGCAAATGCGCTAAACGACGGCTGGAGTCAGAGTTTGGATGGCCTTATTTATTTAAAAGATTTGAATATATATGATAAGCAACAATATCACGAGTATTTTTACAAATGACATATAGAAGCTTTGATAAGTGGATTCACCAAAAAAACTCTTAAGAGATTCATTTCCTCTTAAACCAATAATTATAATATTTAACATCACCTCACTATTTCTACATTATTCAACTCCTTTTGTCATGAGAAATATTTTAGGATAAACAACATACAAATTAACAAAATTTGCGTGGCACAACAAGCCTTGAATGCTCTTCAATTTAATTGAAATATATGCTAACAACTACATGCCCACATAACTAGAGACCAGAATGCATGCTACTCACAATGAGGTGATATTTGAGATTAGTTGATTTTCCTACCAATTTCTTATAAAAATAGTCATTTAGAACCTTAAATACCATGTACAAGTCCCATCAACAAGTTACAGTGAAATCCTAATGATCGCATGTATCACATACATCTTATAAAAATAACCACTCAGAAGTAAGTAAACATACAACAAAATATAATCTTGTATGGACAAAAGATAATAGTACATACGACTATCTCCGACGATGCCTACAATGTGGTATCGCATCACTACCGGGTGTGTAATGGGCGGTCATCGGTCTCAAGTCACTCCTGCTCACCGCCGATGTTGTGAGTAATTGAGGTGTGTGGGTATTGATCAAGATATTAAGCGAAACCATGATACGCCTATACTGGTATGGAATGAGGGAGGCCCATACGTAGGAGGAACGGTTGTCGCCAAGGTGAATCACCACATAGCTCCCTGGTATGAATACTGTGGTGGCTATGTGAATGTATATGTGATGGTCCGACCACTGGTGGAGATGATGGAGCAATATCCATCGCCCATCCCCAGACAGAAGTACTGAATGCTGTCCCGTGCCATCGAAATATACATATTTAGGTGTAAGTCTGCAACCCCTCATACTGCTTGATTGACGAATCTCTGTCCTCCTCCCTCCCAAAATAGCATCAGAATATATCCTCAGTATTCAATATGTTCTCATGCTGCGTTGACAGAACTCGAATTATGATGTAATTAGTAACAAAATTTATTACTACAGTTAAGAAATGCTGGCTTACCATGAGTCGATCTCTAGGAGTTCGGGGGTAATACGTGTCTGGGGGTACTGTGGGTGCCTTCAGCATATATAGTGAAGCCCAAGACCGATACCATCTCATGTATCGATTAATGGCTACACCCCACACGGGAAGAGTACCACCACAACTAACTCCGCTCCCTTCGCGGTAATATATGTCGGTGGTAATCGACCCGCCCGCTTTCCCTCAACCATCCACTCGCACGAAAGAAGAATCTACCGGTGCAACCTCAATCGTAGGTGGAAGGCCGAACTGCCTGAGCACACGATCGGGAAGGTGTCACTCAACTCATTTTCAACTAATCAGGGGTCTCTAGCTAGCCATATGTGATCCCCATGTATATATCAGGACACGCATGGATCCAACTCATGACTCCTGCATCACTGTGTTGTTTGAGATGAATATTGGTTGTTATCTATACAAAAGTTGGCCAAAAAATGCACTTCCAAAAAATATACGACTCAAGAGCCATCTAGCTGCCCTCGATAAACTCTAATATGGGCTGGCGTCACCTCTCGGACAAACCCTTCATTCCAGCGACAACCCACACTGAGCCCATCTATGTCTGTCGGGTATGAAATATGTAACGTTGGTCTGCCCACATGAACATGCTCCCACACCCATACCTGCAGTAACTGTAAGCAACCAGCCATATTCATCTGCTTCGCTTCATGGAGATCCCCATAAATGAGCACACCGCCCTAATGAGAACTCCTCAACATGTCAAAATCCTCCAGGGTGACATTAGGTGAATCTTTGAACACGTCGTGTCTGGCATAAGGAAACAGCCAATCGCAAAAAGCATGTAAGCTCTGACATGCATGCTAAACTGAAGCTGATCTAAGTAAGAATCTCAGCACGCCAGCCACCGTAAAAGCAAACAGGTCTGTGTGTGCGCTTGCCCCATTCTGAACTCTGATGTGATATGAGGCTGGATCGAATCGTGGTAGATAGTGTGCAGCTCAAGATATGCTCTTATCAACTCATCATAACACCGCCAAGATGCCCACGCCGCTCTCAACAACATTCCGCCAATAATAGTCACCAACACCGAGGATCATAGAACATCCCCGCAAGGATCTCATCTCGCCAATGGGTAAATGGAATGAATTTGTCTGAGAAGACCACCGTTCCACAAATGTTATGAGAAGGTGGTGATCTATGCGAATGTACTGCATCTGGGACACACAATCCAATCCAACTGTCCGTAAGACGGTCATGAATCTAGGATAATTCACTGGCCAATCTTTGAACATAAGCACATGAGATGACATATCGAGAACAGAAACCTACATAGTATGAAATTATAGTTCAGTAAACAAAAAATATAAGAAAAATCCATACACACAGCATTTTTAAAGTTCTCTCTCAAATGTCTCAGGCAAAAGCGATGTGCAACCCACGGTAATATCTCCCTACAATCCCGCACCAATCCCGTGTGCCGGTCAGAAATGATGCATAAATCACCTCTTTGTACAGATCAATGGAACTAAGTTTTGGAGTGTCCGTATAAACCAACACCACGACTTAATACTTTCTGATTCTACTGCGAAGGCCGCTGGAAATAAACCGTTAGCATCAATTCCAATGGTAGAGCCCCTATATTTACCTAGGAGGAAAGTCCCATCTAGACATAAACCGACGACGTGAATGTCAACCAAGAATCAGGCTCAAGGACCGTAATAATAGTTGAAATTGGTATGACTCTGATGACTGTACTCTGTAGATCGATCCTGGCAATACTGAGCATATAGCAGGCATGAATCTCTCCAGCGATCGGTAAGATTCCTCCCAACTTTCGAAAATAACTTTCAGTGCCTCGCGATATACATCCCAAGCTTTCATGTACGACACTCGTATGTTAAATTTTGACTCAATACGACCAATAATCTCTCTGGGCTTTAAATCCAGATGACGCCTTTAATTGCGTTGAATTAAATAACTGAAACCGTATACATGTTTGCCTGCATCGGATGAATGACTACATGTATGTCGTGTGCCTATACTGCCAATTCTCCATGTACCCCAATCTCTCTTGCTTGAACTTGCATGTAAGCACCACATGTAAGGTGTAGTTTAGTTCGATATTGAGTAACAATATGATGAACTTGGATTTATTTGAGGCGTAGATCACGTAGTCGACGTTGTTAATGATAGACCAACCCTGAATCGTAAACAGCAGCTGCTTCTTATCAAGAAAGCACATACCTTATAGCAGTTCATATGTAATGCAACTTTCAAGTACAAAAGTTGACTCATCTGAAGGCCCATTAAATGTTAGTTCTTCATCCAATTCTCTAGCTGTTTGAGCATGACACATATACTCATTAGTAGACAGTAAGTGCTCCTATGTTTGACTTGTTCTAATTGAGTAGTCCCTAATAAGCTCTCTGACATTGTTAAATGGATATTTGCCCCTTAAAGAAGGCCCATCTGCATCACTATCACCCTCCTCATCATCAACGGTACTTGTTGCATAAGGCATAGTTTCATACCCATCACCTACGTCACCCTCAAAGATCACCCCCTAAAGCGAACTTGTAACATTAGTAGCTTCAGTACGTAATCAGACGCACGAGCAATTTCATGCAAATCAAGTGTGATGAATTCAGTACTGATTGAAACCCTGTGATATTTCTCATTAATGGTAACATCTCTTTCCTCACAATTTAACTCCTGAACTTCAACATAAATTACTACAGGTTACATCGACATCGGCTTGAGTACGTGATTCACACTTCATCGCATCAATAATATGTGTAGCGATAAATCCAAAGACTAATGGAAACCGATAAGATTAACACATGACTTTGCATGGTCCAACTTCAATGATCTCATGATTCACTTTTATAACCCCAGCAAGTTAGTCCTTCATGGGATCTGAATTGGTCGATTTTTTCCACTAATATAGGTCGGAAAGAAATTATCAACAACATTCAGTTCACCATCATAATAAAGAACTATGCAGACAGTTTTTGAACTCATATTCAACTAACAACAACTCCAACCAGCAAGAATCCTTCCTCTCCCCTGTTCGCAGGAGAAAAGCATTTCAAGATATAATACAATTGCACATTGTAATTAGAGATATTTCACGAACTCATAAAGGACAAAGAGAGAGTAGATTCTAATCATAGCTTTCATAAAGATTAATACTATCGTACAACGGAATTGCACCAAAATCATATTGGCAGAAGACATATGGCTATCTCACACAGCTCACAAATCACCAAACGGAGTTGCACCAAAATCACTAAGAAGAATCGCATCTCATTAATCCATGGCTAGATGAATGAACACTTGCAAATGATAAACAAATAATTTCATAGCTAGATGAATGTTTTATAGCCTAAATACTACAAAGTCAAAAACAAGTGACAAAATTATATCCTTCAAAAATGCCTAAACACTACAAAAGTCAAATGCCAACAGTTAAGTAAGCTAATATATTTTCAAAATTTACGAATATTAAAACTGAATGTGAGTTTAATTCAATTCAATGAACAACACCAATAACTTCCAAAAGACCTAGAATAATTGATTCACAAAATGAAAGGATTTTGAGTCATATATACAACGCATATAATGCATCCTTATATCACTCATATGACCAAAACATATGATAAAGCACTAGAAATGGTGTTACTTCTCATTGCGTAGAGGATAACACATACAACAAGTAAATAGCATATAAGGTATACACAATCAAAGACAAGAATGACAATTTAAATAAACAAAGTCCCACTGATGCCTTAAGTAAAATCACTGCTGCAAACTCAATATAAATACTTCATGATATCTACTACTCAATAGAAATACAAATGTAGCCAAATAATTCAAGAAAATAAGCAAAATCAGACATCACAAAGCAAGATCTATCACAAATTAAGCATTCAGAAAAAAATTTACCTTAATCGGCGCACGAACGAAGAAATAACCCGTTCGCAATGGCCTCGATTGACGGCGGGACTTCCACGGTGACCTCCTTGGCCGGCAGTGCCGGGTTCGAAATCCGGCGGTGGAGCGGAGGAGCCGACGGATTGGGAGGAAAAGACAAAGGAAATCGCGATCTCGGCTTACGGTTTGTTTGCCCGAAATAGGGACGGCGGCGAGCTCTCCCTTGGCCGGCGGCGACCTCCCCTTGGCCGGCGGTGTGCTTCGGTTGCTGAAATCCCGCGGCCGAACGAAGGAGCGACGGGGCGGAACGGAGCAGCGACGGGAAGAGGAAAAGGAAAGTAGATCGCGCTCACGGGTTTTTTGCCCGATATAGGAAGCCGGGCCGTCCGTCACGCTTGATGGACGACCGTTCATGCAAGAGCTGGCCGTCCGCTTGACGGACAACCGCCGATGTGGCTCTCCATAAAGAGGTCATCCGTTGTACGGACGACTAGGCCTATTTTCTAAAAAAAAAAATTTTAAAAAATAGTTGATTAAATTTATGTGGGGATCGAGAAGCTAGTATGTAATCCTTCATTACTGAACCATCTTTTCTTGTCTTATAGCTACGCCGTCCTCTATAGATGCCTCATCTTTCAATGTATAAGGAATTTTTTTGGTCAATAAGGAATCGTAGCAATGCATCTAAGAGAACTGTAGTAGAATAATTAATTAAACACTTAAGCCAATAACTCCAAGTGCAACTAAATCCACTAATTTCATACAAGAATTAATCGAGTCTTGTCCAGTGAGTGTGCTAACATTCCCTCTCTCTATGTTAATTCCTACTTTTTTTTCCTTCATGATGATCCCTATAACTTCAAGCAAGAAAAAAAAAATGTTATTCAAAAATTTTTGAGCAAATGTCATCAATACATACAATGCATGTAGACTGAAAAAATATATATAAAAGATAATAAACTAAAATAATATTGGGCAGATTTTTAAAATAAGTATGGTTTAAAAAATAATTAGTAATTTAAGTATCTTAAAAAAAATAGATATAGATATAGTCGCCTATTTAAGGGGAGACTAGCTTGCCAAGTCAAAATCGATGTGACAATGCACTCTCGATATGGGAAGGAAGGAAGCTAGTCACGCAATTAACGAGGGACTAGTTCTGTAACATTTGCAGATTAGTCGCCCAGTTAACGGGCGACTAGCTCTGTAACGTCTGCAGGCTAGTCGTCCGTTAAACGAGCGATTAGCTTTGGAACAAATTTTTTTTTTTTGTTGATTGTGAAGAGGTTTAGGGAGAAGTATAGGAGATTAACATATGGTATTTGTTTATTTAGAGAAAGCATGTGATAAAGTTTCAAGAGAAGTTTTTTGGAGAGTTGTAGAAAAGAGAAGAGTTAATATTGTGCATATTCAAGTCATTAAGGATATGTATACTAGCGCTATTACTTGTGTCCAAACACATAGAGGATTAACAATATATTTTCTATTTGGTTGTATTACATCAAGGATTAGTTTTAATCCATGATCTTTTTTGCTTTATGTTATGTATGTTTTTACTATGTATGTAATACATTTGCTAAGAGGTTTGATGGAATAGTATAGAGGGAGGTAGGAGGATCAAAATATGATATTTTTTGATTTAGAGAAAACATGTGATAAAGTTCCATGAGAAGTTTTTAGGAGAGTTGTAGAAAAGAGAGGAGTTAATATTTAACATATTCAAGTCATCAAGGATATGTATACTAGAGCTATTACTTGTGTCTAAACACATAGAGGATTATCAAACAATAAAGTTCCAAGATATATACAGAGAAATGAAACATCTACTATAGCACAATACAAAAAAAACATAAATGAATACATGTACTATAAACATACAGGCCACACTATCTCAAAATGCCTAATGTCACGTTCTGTGTAATCGCATCACTCTGTGTGTATACCGATCGTACATGGTGGACGATCACATTATAGTGGCCCTCTAATGCAGGATCTTTGGAAGTCTGCATAGGATAGTCCTGTGATGGGAAGAAAGGCGGTTGTGACTCATAAGTACGCTGGTACGTAGAAGGACTTGGATCAACATATATAGATAGTCTGACACCCTAGTCATGCTGTGGGACATCCTTTGCAAGCTCATGCAGTAGCCAGTCGTCCGTTTGAAGGACGACAGATGCCGATGTGGCCTCCACGTTGGTGCCAGTCGTCCGTTGTACGGACGACTAGGACTATTTTCTTAAAATTTTTTTTTCATGCCTAAACTGCTAATTACGGTTAGGATTATGTCTATTTTAAAAATTTTCCCATTTATATACGCTATAATGCTAGTCAAGAATCTACAATAATCTTATGATATTGATGAAATCTATATAACTATCACTATATCAGAGAATCAATTACGAATAAAGAGGTGTAAATAATCTAAAAATCAAATTACAGACATTTTCACCAACACAAACTTAAAGAAGTATACATGTGTTCGTATATATATATAACAACGAATCCTTCAATACTGAATGGTTTGCAGAGTAAGAGGCGTTAATTGGCTGAACCGGCCTGCAAAGCCGCCAAACAAAGCAATACTATTCATTGGAGCAGCAGCAGAAGCAGTAGGACCGGATCGAGAGCAGCCATGGTGGCTCCACCCGATTCATCTTGAGCTGCTGTTGCTGATTCGAGGAACAACTCCATGTGCTGGATATTATTATAGCCAATTATAAGTGCTGTATCTGATGATTTTGTTCAGTTGTTTTCCTCATAGATTTTGTACAATTAATCCATTCGGTGGTTATGAGAAATAGTCATGTCATTTGTCGCGAATACTACTGACCAGTATGGATGGCAGTCACTGCAACTCTACTTAGTAAACAACGTTCTATAATGACATAAAATACATGGCTGTAGACTTCCTGTTTCGTCGACGTTATCTGTGGGCATACACTGAATTTAGTTGAACTTTTCTTGTTTTTATTATAAACTAAGTCTTCAGGTTTAAATTTGTCCAGACAGACCCATTTGATCTGATTGAATTAACCAATGCACGTAGAGATTAATTCGAATACCAATTTCGTAGTCATTTAATTTGAGTAAGCTTCATTACTTGATCGATCTTCACCTACACGTGAACCTGCCACCTTCTTGTGCTTCACCCTTGGCCCCAACTCTCTCTCTCTCTCTCTATCTCTCTCCTCTCTTCATCTTTCTTCCACCTCTTAAATTAATTAACTTTTAACTACTCCCAACTTCCAATCTTAATCAAGTAATCTATTTTCCCAACGCAGTACAAACTAATGCACGATTCTGTAGCACTCTTTCCAAGAAATCAAAAGATACATTAATTAAGTCCGAAATCACAGACCTAACTCTGCCATATTATTAATTAACATACATACATATATGGCATCTCAACTTACCAAAGCAAATGAATTAATTCATTTTGTTATTATTTATTTATTCTGGAGGCTCTGGTCTCTCTTTGTCACCGACCTTCTGTCTCAGATATTAAAAAATGAGAAGTGAACAGATTACTTGTACGTTTATATGGATCCTAACAAATCTAGCATCAGATTACTGTTACTTGTCACTACCCATGCGTGGGAAGCACGTGTGTGTAATGATGCTGCGAAAATGACTTGAAAGCTTCGGATAGACTCGACTAGACGAGCAATTACAGAAGAGAAGTTTCATAAATTTGATCTAATTACGTGATATTGTTCTTAAACTTTTCGCATTTTCATATGAACTCACTTTTCGTTAGTTTTCTTGATTGAGAGTTTAAGAAATATTTGTTCTACTAATCTCGTCTCTCGATATCAAAATTGTGGTGTATAAGCCACTGAGAAAAACCTGCTCACATAAGAAGCACCACTGAGAAAATGGTTTTATTATATCATGTCTCTTGTCAATAATTCAGTAGGCATCACTTAAAAATACAATGGAGTTCTTATAATTAAGTTCGAAACAGATAATGTTTTTTTAGAAGGTTATGGTGGTGAAGACGTTCTCAATTCATATTCTATTGTTAAATTAATAAAGAAATGATTTAGACTTTTAAAGGAATATAATAATACATCATGCACTGAATTGAAGTTAAGATTATCAGAAGAACTTAGACCATTTTTTTCCCGCTAGCCACTCCCTTCTCTATGGGAGTCAACGGTCAACCTCGACTAATTAGCTTGCTTGAACTATGTCTCTAATTTAAATTGTTGATATTTCATGCACGGTTTTAACTCTCATATGATGATTTCCCCATTATAGATAGATCTCTTTTGCTAGTTTAAGGCCATATATATCACTCGGCAATAACAAATGATCACCTAAACTACAAATGATAAATAAAGTTAAATAAAATAGCTAAAAAATTATAGTAGTATATATATAACTTAATAAAAAGATACATAATTTTTTTAAATAAAATATTTGAAAAAAGAAGTATAAGAATATTATGTATTAGAGACATCTGGGGATGCTTATTAACAAAATCAGAATAGTTTTCATGATATAAGTTAGGATGATCTTATCAAGGAGACTAAAAAAGTAGTTGATTAAATTTATGTGGGGATCGAGAAGCTAGTATGTAATCCTTCATTACTGAACCATCTTTTCTTGTCTTGTAGCTACGCCGTCCTCTACAGATGCCTCATCTTTCAATGTATAAGGAATTTTTTTGGTCAATAAGGAATCGTAGCTAGCTGCATCTAAGAGAACTGTGGCCGAGTAGAATAATTAATTAAACACTTAAGCCAATAGGTCCAAGTGCAAGTAAATCCACTAATTTCATACAAGAATTAATCGAGTCTTGTCCAGTGACTGTGCTAACATTCCCTCTCTCTATGTTAATTCCTACTTTTTTTTTTCCTTCATGATGATCCCTATAACTTCAAGCAAGAAAAAAAAATGTTATTCAAAAATTTTTGAGCAAATGTCATCAATACATACAATGCATGTAGACTGAAAAATATATATAAAAGATAATAAACTAAAATAATATTGGGCAGATTTTTAAAATAAGTATGGTTTAAAAAATAATTAGTAATTTAAGTATCTTAAAAAAATTAGATATAGATATAGTCGCCTATTTAAGGGGAGACTAGCTTGCCAAGTCAAAATCGATGTGACAATGCACTCGGCGCATATGGGAAGGAAGCTAGTTGCACAATTAACGAGGGACTAGTTCTCAGAATATCAGCCCAGCTTAACGTGACTAGCTCAGAACGTCGGCAGGCTGTCAAAAAGCGACAATTTTGGAACAAATTTTTTTTTTGTTGATTGTGAAGAGGTTTAGGGAGAAGTATAGGAGATTTACATATGGTATTTGTTTATTTAGAGAAAGCATGTGATAAAGTTTCAAGAGAAGTTTTTTGGAGAGTTGTAGAAAAGAGAAGAGTTAATATTGTGCATATTCAAGTCATTAAGGATATGTATACTAGCGCTATTACTTGTGTCCAAACACATAGAGGATTAACAATATATTTTCTATTTCAGTTGTATTACATCAAGGATTAGTTTTAATCCATGATCTTTTTTGCTTTATGTTATATATGTTTTTACTATGTATGTAATACATTTGCTAAGAGGTTTGATGGAATAGTATAGAGGGAGGTAGGAGGATCAAAATATGATATTTTTTGATTTAGAGAAAACATGTGATAAAGTTCCATGAGAAGTTTTTAGGAGAGTTGTAGAAAAGAGAGGAGTTAATATTTAACATATTCAAGTCATCAAGGATATGTATACTAGAGCTATTACTTGTGTCTAAACACATAGAGGATTATCAAACAATAAAGTTCCAAGATATATACAGAGAAATGAAACATCTACTATAGCACAATACAAAAAAAACATAAATGAATACATGTACTATAAACATACAGGCCACACTATCTGAAACAGCTAATGCCTTTGTCGTCTGTGTGTAATCGCATCACTTTTACAGGTGTATACTGATCAGGTGCACATGGTGGACGATCACATAGCTTATAGTGGCCCTCTAATGCAGGATCTTTGGAAGTCTGCATAGGATAGTCCTGTGATGGGAAGAAAGGCGGTTGTGACTCATAGGTATGCTGGTACATAGAAGGACTTGGATCAACATATATAGATAGTCTGACACCCTAGTCATGCTGTGGGACATCCTTTGCAAGCTCTGATCTATAACTTGGGTCACTGATATGTACTCATAATCTCAAGTCTCTACATAACACCTCGTACCTATCTACAGTTTCTTGTAACTCGTGCTCATCTGTATGTCTAAAGTACGACTGAATGATGTCCCGAGTCTCCAAGATGTGCTCTGATTGCATGAAAAAATAGCGTTTAAAATTAGCATCAAGTAGGTATGTAATATATTAAATTTAACAAAATACTTATGTAAATACTTATATATATGCACTCTACATGTACTCTAGGGTAGTAAAAAGTGGGAGGATCTGTCAGGGCGGCCAATAAATAGAGAGAAACCCAAGATCTGAACCAGCACATGTACTAATTAATAGCCGTCAATCTGTCCTTATTTTCATCCAAGTCTTCAACTATGTAATCTCTCCGCCTCTCCCAAGCGGCAATATACGCCTGATGGTAACCAACCCAGTCTGCATCTGTTTTATCTCGACCATCGACCCATTTTGAAAGTAGAGTCAGCAGGTGCCACATCAACTTTGGGTATGAGTCCAAACTATCTCAACACTCGATCAGGTAGGTGTCACTCTACCCTCTTCCAGCTGATGAGCAAGACTCATGCCAACAAAATATCAGAGCCTGCTGAGCATATACCTAATAGGCGTTGTGTGATTTGCTCAATGTATGGCTCCCAAATCACCTGCACATATTAAAAACTATATTAAATTGATATACACATTATAGAAAATACACTGAATAACTACTCTGCAAGTCATACATGTGTATGCAGCAAATCATCCAGCTCATTCCTATATAATATCATGTTCGCCATTAGCATCTTGTGAGCTTATCGCTCGTTCCACCTGTTCACACAACACATTAGAAACAAACATATAAGAAAAAAAATTGAAATTCTAGGAATTAAATTATACTCAATCCAATGCTAAGTCTATCGAGATCACTCGGATATGGCACATGCAGGGTCGGCCTCCTCACATGAAGATGCTTCCAAGATCATATCTGCATAAGGTGTAGGCAGCCAGCCATATTGGCCCTACTAGGCCTAGTAGACTCCTATAACTCCTTATACAAGTGTGCCAGAACTGCCCCTATAGACAATGTACTGAATGTGTCTAGATCCTCAAGTAGTGAAAGATACTACATCTGGACCTTATATCCTGACGTGTCTAGTAGTAGGAAGCACCCAATAAGAAATAAAATATAGGCACACAGGTGCCTGCTGAACACCTCAATGCTTAGATGGGCACAAGACTCTATGTAGAAAGACCACCTCAGCGACATGCGCTTCTGCGCTTGTGCCCAACCCATCCTAAATATCGATGTGATGTGTGGGTTGATCGGGTCATGGTACACCACATATGGGAGGGGATGATGACCTAACAACTCATCATAGTAGTTTGGCTAGCTAAGCCACCTCTTCCCCTCACCAACCACAATTGGGCCAATAATAGGCGGCCCATCAATGCATAAACCCAAAATCATCACCACATCTTGAAGCGTCACTGTCATCTCACCTACAACTAGGTGGAAGGTATTGGTATGTGGAGACCATCTCTCAACTAGAGCAGTAAGTAAATGATGATTCAAGCGAATGAAATGTAGCTGACTAGTACACTGAAGGCCTACTTCATGCAGGGCATAGATGAATCTCCTATAAGTGATGGGCCACTCCTTCAGCATAAACAAGTAGGAAGCGACCTCTAGAACAGTGCTATGTAATAAAAAAAGAGATTAAGCATCAGTCAAATCAGTACTCCTGTGCAAGTGTAACGTAGAAAATAAAATTAAAATTACACTTACAATATCGGGGTGGTGGCTTTATGTCGACCACATAGGGATGCTATGCTAGGGTGGACCTCTGAAGGAGGCTGCTCTGACTGTGTGGTGTCTTCCCTAGCATGGCCTCGATGCCTACGTCTAACTAGGGGGAGATGCTCCTCAACCATCGTACCTATTGAAAGAAATATATGTATTAGTGAGTGTCAAGTAATTATAAATTTTAAATGAAAAACTAAAGCATAAAGTAAGCTAAAAAAGAGTGATGCAACCTACCTAAAAATTCTAATAAGGAGCATAGTACATATAAATGCGTAGATGTTGTAACTACAACATACCTTCTAATGTTGATATTGTATGAGCACGATGACCTGTAGTGGGCAACTATCTTGTATATACTACAGGATCTGCTACTGCCAGCTATATTTTCATCCATTATATTTCTGAACATACTGGTGTGTGGTCTACCTGACCTTCTATGAAAATTAGGTGGCAACAATTCGATAATACTTTGCTTAGCACTGTAAGCTAGCCAGTCATAACGGTTAAGCAATGTATGGAACTCACCTGAATATGTGAGGTTATACAAATGCAAAGTATAATACTGTTAAATACACGTCAGATGATTCAATCTTCTTAACCCTAATGCGGTAATAACATGAGGGCATGACAAATGATGTATAACTGTCATATTACAACTATAGCTACACTGACCATTATTTAATAAATCAACTCTAAACGATTGGTGTGACCTATAAAATGCCTGCATCTCCATAGGGTTGATGTTGACCGATTCTAGGAAACGTCTAGCTTCTCTTTCATAATGTTGTAACATGGTTGATACCCATTGGGTGAATATAGATAGATTGGCTTCCTGCTACTAAGTTGCACTGACAAATCTTCTCACAAATAGTGCAACTAAATTGTAATAAATAATAATGATTAGCGCCTGAATTGGCAAACCATATGCACGTTTAAGAACACTATTGAAATATTTAGATGCATTTGTCGTCATAGCACCATAACGCATTCCACCATCATGCACTAGTAGGAAATAAATTGTTATTTTCATCTATTCCAACTGCAATCAATAATGTAACATGGTATTGCCCAACAAAAATGTACCATTTAAGCTGAGGATAGTGCAGCAATTGCCCCAGCCTAAAATAGAAGGACCAAATGCCCAGAAAGTCTCTAGAATCATTGTGTACTATTAGACTGTATTCTGTATAATGTACCATGCAAAGTAGAAGAAATTGCTTCCTTGAAGAGGTTGAAGTCCTATAAGACTCTTCCCACAACCAAAAGTTACTTTTATTGCCTTATATCTAGCATCCCAGTCCTTCATGTAAGATACTTTTATATTAAACTTTGATTCCATTCTACCTAGAATCTCCCTAAGTTTCAAATTAATTTGATGCATGATTACATGTATAATAAAATAAGCTATGAATTTGGAACTGCACTGCCAATGATCATTGTCGATCACTACATTGATACATCTGTGGTCATCCCCAACTCTGAAGATTCTCTAAGCACCCCCTAGGTGCCTGCTGCCACTACAATGTAGATGTCAATTATATGTTTTGTTAGAACTATTGTGATGTACACATATCACAATATAGTTCTTCTAGTTTGGGGTGACTGTTTGGAATTGAACATTATTAACTATACACTATCCAATAACAGCAACTGAAGGCTCCTCTTACTTGTGAAACACATTCCTTCAACAAGATCACCTGAGATTTCAACATCATATGTTAGGACATTTTCATCAGATGGACCGTTGAAGTGAATATTATTGTAATTCTCTCGTGGTTTGACACATTCGAACATACTCGTTATTAAAAAATATTTCACATTCACTCTCAATATTTGAGAATGAATGATTCTTTAATAGATCCTGCCTGGCTACATTACCAACTATAGCTTTTAACCCAAGTGAACAATCACCATCACTAATATCCTGCTCAGAGTCACCACTTGAGCCATTGCTCATAGTCTCATACATATCATCACCTATAGCACTTTGAGGCATATATGGTTTCTCTGATTGATAAATAATATCATCGCTGGATCTGTAATTCTACGACACACATAAGTACCATGACACACATCAATATTGAAAATTAATAACATAAGTAGGGAAAGATAAATAAGGTATTACCTGGGAATCAGTTTGTTAAAGCTATTCTGTGTTGCCAAAGGAGCAGGTGTGATGAATCTTATGTATGTGTCAATGGTATATCTACTGACCTAAACACTGAATCAGCTAATGTGGATGTAACATTAGCATATTTGACTTTCACATACAACACTAATATCTGACGAGAAGCTTCATCTAGTATAATGTCATAAACTTCATCATCAAAAATAGCAGATGCTCTAAATTCATTTCCCACCAGATAACGATATGTCAGACTAATTGTGTGATGCTCTGAATCAATGTGCAAGGATCTTGTAATTCTTTGTTTCAATTCTAATAAAGTGTTGTGCCGCAGAACCTTAACTGAATAATTTTGATCACCCACATAACTTGGAATGAACTGGTCATCGACACTTAGTTTACCTCCGTAGAATAAGATCAACAAAACTAACTCTCTACTCATTCTTAAAAAAAATGAGTTGAGGCAAATTAAATAATTAAAATATTACTAATTATATCAATACAACTTAAATTTAGAAAAATATTGCACAAATAAATTTATATGTAGTACATACTATATAAACCAAATGATATTTAACCAAATGTAGTACATACTACTCTAAGCCGTAAACTAAAACCCTAAACCAAATTCTGGCAATACACATAATCTAATTAATTATACATGAATAAAATAGAGATTTACCATGTGTTTATGAATATCACCGGCAATGTTCGCTAAGATCTACCATATATGCAGCCAGAAACTTCCCTAAAGGGAATGGAGCCATTGGAATCATGATGAAAAACAATGTTAGGTTTCATGGGCTGTTAGATGAAGTGGAAGGGTGCCGGATGCAGAGGATGCAGCTGTTGGGAAAGGAAAAAGGATTCAGATGGCTGTCGGCCAACAGAGTGTCGGATCGACGATCCGATAATGTGTGACAATTAGAGCAAAGCCGGATGCCTAGGTGGGGAGAGCTAGGTGGCCTGTGTGTCGCAGAAGGGAGAAATCGACGGGCCGATCCGACCAACCGATCTACCCCATTTGATGCCTTGAGCTAGTCACCCAGTTACTAGGCTACTAGCTCTGGAACTAAAGCTATTAGCCTGTTTAATGGGTGACTAGCTTCAGGTCCTCGAGTCGCGCTACGTTGGTGCTACCCTACCATGTGGTGGCCACGTAGCATGCTAATTGCTCCCTAAATGGGCGACTATACCTATATCTAAATATTTTTTTTTTAAAGATACTATGATAAAATTTTTATGTTTCTAAAAGAATGTATACTTCCATCTTCAATCTATGCTGGATAAAATGAAGATAGAAATATACTTCTCCTTATGAATTTTTGACACCACGTAGATTCACATATATTCTTATTGAGGATGATCGGGTGCGACATTAAGGAGAGGTGTACTATCTCAAAAGATAGAAGTCACCACCCTACAATGAACCTAATCACCTAAACAAAGATTCCTAAGGATAATAAGTCTACATATGTACCATAGATTCTTCCCCTACTTTACATGAAAAAGTAAAGTAGGATTTATTTTAAATCGGGTTCGTTAAGTTCCCTACAGGGGCAAACCCCCATAGTTAATTATATCATAATGAATGAGGTTTCTTAAGAATACTCTCGATTAAGGTAAATGATCGTTGTCTCCAAAGATTTCAATAAGTAGGACTATCAAATGATTAGTTTATTTTGAAAGATCAAATGAGGTTGATTAAAGAGAGAGAGAGTTATTATCACAGCTAAAGAAAGATAAGTAAGATATGCTCATGATGCTAGGAAACCTATAGAGCATCTCAAACTATCCTATGGTTAGGCTTTATGTTTTTGAAATTGAATTATTTATTTGAGTTAAATTTTTATTAGAAGTTTAGGGCTTATAATTTCACAATATAAGGTCATAGAAATACTTAAGAGATGAGAATTTATGCTTATGACCCATATAAGGGATAAGTAACTTTAGAACCTAAATCTAGGGAGCTTTGGCGAGAGCCAACAACACGACCTAAATCTAAGAAGAAAATGAGTATTTAGTTTGCCTCCATAAGAGAGGACAAATCACCAGACTGTTTGTACTTACAACCGCATAGGGGTAGCCGCCAACTAACTCATCTTATGATTTTAAATTAATGTAGGCAAGTCATATGCTTTATAGAAGATAGCTAGGCTGTTATTTATTTAGAAAGAAACTAAGTCCTTAAACTCACACCCTAATAGACTAGATCATGTAAGTGCATAAAAAATGACCTAGATTTAATGCAAAATATATTACATTTTATGATTATTTTTGGACAATCATTTAACTCAGGCTTATATGATTCATATGCCTAATGCATGAGAAGTAAGATTATTAGCCAAAATCTAGTGAGAAGGGAGGAGGTGTGTTTCCACCATGGCTCTCAAAGGTCAAGCCAAGTTCTCTGGCAAAGGTGAAAGCCCTCCATTCAAGAGTGTAACAATATGCTTTTATGCATGATGTTATAAAAGAAATACTCATCATGCTAAGGGTTGCTAATTCTTTTATCTTGATTTTAACTTAGGCTTTAAATGGGATTATGAGTTATTTATTTTTAATTCTTAGTTGATTAATTTGATAGAAGATTTATTTTTTTCTAAGAGCTTAATCGTCATCCAGCTATATATCAAGCAAGGAAGAAACTAGGAAGAAATGCCATCTTAATGCACAAGCTAAATAAAATATCAAACATTTATAAAGGTAACACAAAAGAATAAAAGTCGGGCACCACCGCATAAACTCAAAAATAAATTGGGTCACTGAGCTCTACCCTTATACAACTTGGATTACAAATGAATTAATTTACAATCAAGTAAGGAAATTCATATTATGGGGGTCTTCATTTCTTCATTTCTTCTTTCTTCTTCCTTCTTTCTTCTTTTGGTTCCTTCTTTTAGATGGTTGGAAGGTGGTTGCTCCAAAGGTTTTGCATGGTACATAAGATGTAATCTTATGACCAATGCTCATCCTAATCCCCCATAACATTCATTTCAAAATCCTAATTGCAAAAATTATATGAAAAAGAGAAGTAAATCTAACTAATACCTATAAAACATATATTAACTAAACAAACCATATAAATCCCAAGCATGTATATTGAACTTAGCACCCCACACATGGGTGACCAAGTTCACCTGTCCTATTAGATTATGATTAGGGATATAAGCACTTGCACAACAAAAGTATTTATATATTTTTTACAATGCCCCTTAAGCACAATCTTTTGCAGAAAATAATGATTAGACTAAATCGTCCTACCATTTATTCTATGCACATTCACCCTAACATCTAGACTAGAAATAATACATCATGAAATAAAAGTAAACATCAAGCCATGCACCGCCCTAACCTTAAGCTAGAAGTGGTGACTTAACTTAATGTGTTTGCTTTAAAATGTTTGTGTGGTATGCTTAGCTATGACTTTAAAGCTTATATTTTCTAAGTGTGAAGATATTCAACTTAGATGGGTGGTTTCATTTAAGCTGTTTAGTTGATTTAGGTAGATTTTATTTTTTGTTTGGGCTTGGTTTAAGTGAATCCTACAATTAATTACTAAGTTTTAAAGAGAGGGAAGAGAGAAGAGAACTTCTCTTTCCTTCCCTACCTTAAGTAATTTCTAAAGTGGATTCATATTTTATTTTTGTTTAGTGAATTTTTTATTATGTATTTTAATTAATCTTAAGTTTAGATTTATCTTAAACAAAATCTATTCAAAAGAAAGACATTTTAAGATTAAGTAAAGTGAACTAATATCACAAAATACACATCACTTCATTTCTTTCCCAACATATACAACATGTATTTGAATGAATCCTTAGTATATCTATACATACAAATGAAAATATTTATCACACTTTATGATGAATGCTAAGAAATGTTACTTAAAAAAAATTGAATGCTTTTATGATGCATGGTTTTCATTAAGTAGAAAATAAAGGTTTCTTTTATCCGTTATTCATATGCACATGTATATGTATAAAAGGCATAAGTGAGTACGATGTCATTTTTAGCACCAGGGGTGTAAGGTATAAGACCTACTTCGGGCTATTTAAAGCCTCATAATCCCGGAGTTGTCCAAACTAATATACCACTTTCCTTAAATACAAACACATGTATAAAAGAAATAAATGGAAAAAGAAAGATGCAAAAAGTTTTTATTTGTTTATTTATTTTGTTTATGCAATTTATATGTACAAGTGTGGATATCCTTCTGAGGTGATAACATAAGAATGAAATAGGAATGGGGTTAGGCAAGTGTTATGTTCTTTTCAAATGAAATATACACTTTGTCAAATCCTATTCAAAACTATGCTAAAAGAAGAGAAAAGAAAAGCCACACTATGCACATATTCATATTTATATCCACATGCAAGCTCATAAATAATTATAAGTAGCACACTTTCAATTTTAGATATTTTATTTATGGATTTTAAAAATAGTTTTGAATTTAATAGTGATAATAGCCATTTATATTTTTTACTTTAGCCAAAACATGCAATTTGATATAAAAAATATTTTATTTTCAATTTGATTTTTGAAAGCATGAATGCATGAAATTCATATGACATACACATTTAGCATGTTAGGAAAGAACTAAAGTGATGAAAGCATGTAAACACATTCACCCTAATTAATTCTTAAAGACAATCTTATAAAATAAGAAAGCTTAAAGAAAATCAAGTTATTTTTAAGGAAGGTTTGATTTTATTTTGAGTTTGATTTAATTTTAGAAATATGAGGTGAGTTTGTTGCTCCTAACTAATTCTCACATATGTTTGTTGATTTAGTTTATTCTTAGGATTATTAGATGATTTTTATATGTTTTTTAGGTTAAGGTGTGAATTAAGTGCGTTAATTACCCCTTATATATACCACCTTAACATAGTTAATCAAATAATTATGAGCTAATGATATGACATAAAATCACACAAGGAATTTAAATCAGCAATTCACCTAAGAAATAAAGATACCTAATGCAATTGGTTCATGATTAAGGATTAATTAAGCTTAGAGATTTATTTTAAGTAATTTCATAACACCTCTCACATATATGAGTTGAGTTTTGATTTTATTAATTATATTTAGGCTCTTGAACACCTAAGCATCTATCCAAGATAGATTAATTGAGTTCTAGAAAATTTTAGAATTTTATGAAAATAATTAAGGGGGGTAATTAGTAAATTAACCCTTAATTAAGGTTGGCTTAAAAAAGAAAAGGGGTTTAAGAAAAATCTTAAGGAAAGTATCCCAAAATTATTTTCTAAATCTTATATTTACTTAAGCTAAACTTAATTGACTCAATCAGAGGGTTAAACCACTAATTATACTCTTAATTAAGCTTAATTACATTAAGGGAGTGATTAAGGAATGAACTAGCAATTTCTCTAATTAAACCACCAATAAATCCTAAGAAAATTAGAGGATGTAGGAGTCATCCTACTAATTATGTACAAGAAGTTTGGGATTAATCAATGGAGTAATTAGAGGGTAATTAATAAAATAACATTCCCAAAAAAACTCAAATCTAGAGAAAAGCACATTTCAAAATCTATTGAAATTATTTTAAGAATATTATTTGTTTAAGTATCTATCTAATGCAATTTATTTCATAATTTTTTGATTTTTTTAGGCTTAGATATGAATTTAGGAAATTTCCATGATTAAGTAGATGATTTAATAACCTAATTAAATGTTTAATCTCGTCAGCACCACGTGGACCACTGATGGGGCATGCACTTTCCATGTGATGCAATAGGATTTGATATTTAAGTTATCACATTGTAGCGTCACATCAGTGGCGGTGCTACGTGCTTTCTCCTCACCCGTTCGATCAAGGATCGGACGATTGAGGTTCAAGCCGCAGTTCTAATGAGATGAAACATGTGAACTATGTGTCTTTGATCATGGTCGTCCATCCAAAATGAGCGGATGGACCACCCAAGATCCTTCCCTATTCTTCTTTGTGAGGAATGGACACCGTCCATCTTCTAGGAGAAGATCCGAGCTCGATTGAGCTCGGATTGGATTGAAACTCAACCCACACCATCTAAAGGTAAAGGGAATCACATATAATGGCTAGAATCTCATGGGGTGATACTTTACTTCACAAAGGACCAAACCACATTGAAATTATTCTTGTTTGAATGGCATACCTCACCGGAGGTGATCACTGACGCTCAATTCTCTTGGAGATGCTTCGTCTAGTGGAGATGAAGCTTTGTTGAGAGTTTGAGGCCTTGAGATTGGATGGATCCTTCTATGGGTCAAATCCACCTTCACTTGAGCTCAGTCTTGATCAAGAGTGATCCTCCCTTAACTTTGGAACTTGAGAAAGAGCTTGGGTGAATTCGATTTTACCCTCTGATGAAGCTTAGAGAAGGAGTTGGCTTGATTTGAAGTGTGGAGTAAGTTAGCTTTTCAATGGAGCTCCCTTATTTTCGGTTTAAGTAAATCCGAAAATGGAGATGTTGAAATCACTCTAGGAAGCTTGGGATCACTTGGCAATGGCTCCTTTGGCTTCCCTTAGCTCAATCGAGTATGAGAGTGTGAAGATTGAATCGAATTAGGGGGAGTATATCTCTCCCTTGAAGGATCAGACGACTGTGCCTTCACTTGCCTTTTTGATCCAATGAACCCTATTAGATGGGTTATTTGAGTTGTTTAGAGTGGCATAGCATTCAATTTTGGCCAGAGGAGGAGTGGGTGAGGTGGCCATGTGCTCAAACAAGGTGGAGGGACAATCCCATGTGGCCATTTTCAAAGGAGGTGGTCAGTTTTGGGTTTGGCTAACCCAAACCCATTGGGTCATGTACACTAGGTCCATTAGTGACCATTTGGTCCACAAAGAGGATGCCAAGTTCCATGAAAAGTAATTGACCAAATTCCAAGTGGTTTTAGCCAAAATTTACCCTATGGCCTAAGGTTAAAATGGTCATTTGACTTGGGTTTCAATTTGAATATATTTGGTATGTTTGAAAAATGAGTTAGGCCAAGTTTCATTGAATTTGGAGTTGGTTTGATATGATTTGGCTCATGTTGACCCATTTAGTTCAAAATGGGCCAACTTGGGTCAAGTTGGCCAATTGGTCAAATTGGGTGAAACAAAGGGTTGGGTCAAGTTCATATTATCATTTGAAATGTTTTGGTGGCTTTGGTTTGATTCAATTTGGTTTATATTTGGTTTTGGTTCAATTGAGTTCATTTAGGTCAAATGGGTTAAGTTGACCAATTTGACCCATTTGACCTATTTGGATTAGGTCATGAGTTGGTTCATGTTTGGTTGGTCATATGAAATGGATTTGTATCTTTGTTTCCAATCAATTTGATTTATATTTGGATTTGGCTCAATTTGACCTTTTAGGTCAAGTTGGGTTCATGGCCAATTGGGCTAGGTTATGTCTAGTTGGCCAATTGAGGCTTTGGTTAAGTTCAAAAATCATTTCGGAATGAACTTGACCCATTGGTTTTAATCAATTTGGCTTAGATCAAGTTTTGACATATTTTGACTTTTTATGTCAAGTTGGGTCAACTTAGGTCAAGTGGCCAATTAGGCTAGATTAGGCTCAAATGTTGACTTGGTCAAGTTCAAAAATTGATCATGAATGAACTTAGATCATTGATTTCAATCAATTTGGCCTATGGTGAATTTTGGCTATGTTGGGTTTCATTTTGACAAAGTGTTGACTTGGTCAACCCTTAGGTTTGACTTGGTTTGACCCAATTTGAGTTATTGATCATCTTATGATGATTGTTGATCATGATGAGAGGCTTAGGTGGGCTTAGTTCAATCCAATTTATTTAGGATTAGAATTTAGCTCATAGTAGTACTTTAGGTCACTTTGGGTCAAGTGAGCCTAAGTGGGTCAAATGGCTTGGTCAAAGCTTGATTTGAGTTTGATTGAACTCAATTATAAACTTATGATTGAAATATGAATCTATTTTCAAGTGATTTGAAGTTAAATGAGCTTTGATTCATTTGATAATTTCAAGTTGAAAGGGTGAACATGAGTTTGACTTAGGTTTGATTTTTGAATTGAGTTTTGGTTTGGTGATTGAAGTTTATGTTTATATTTGGATTCATGATTGATCGATTGATTGACATATGAAGAAAAATCAGGAGTTTGGCTTGATTTGAAATTGATTTGGCTAAGTTCAAGATTTTAACTTGAAAGGCTTAAGTTAGATTTTGATTGAATTTGAGTTTAATTTTTGGAGTTGGTTTTGGTTGTTTGAATTTATATTTCATTTATATTTGTGAATATAAATGAGAATATAAATGGGTTATGAGAAAATTTTAAAGACTTGAAGTGATTTGAACTTGATCTAGGCTAAGTACTTAAGAGGGAAATAAAGGACTTAGCAAAGATTTTTGATTTGGATTTGAATTTTGGATTTAATTTGATTGATTTGAATTTATATTTCATTTATATATGTGAATATAAATGAGAATATAAATGGGTTGTGAGAAAATTTCATGATTTTAAGGTGGTTTGAAGTTGATTTAGGCTACGTCCTTAAGAGGGAGTTAAAGGACTTTGGAAAGATTTTGAACTTGGAATTGAATTTTGAATTTAGTTTGATTGATTTGAATTTATATGTCATTTATATATATGAATACAAATGAGAATATAAATGGATTGTGAGAAAATTTTATGAGTTTGAATTGATTTATATTTGATTTAGGCTAAGTCCTTAAGAGGGTATTTAGGACTTGGGAAATATTTTGAACTTGGAATTTCATTCATGGGCTTCAATCATTTGAAATTAATTATGGATTTCAATCATGTGGAATTGATTTGAGTTTGGAGTAAATCAATTAAGCTGAAATTGATTTAGGATTGATGTTGATTTGATTTGGAGTTTGACTTGAAGGAAAGAAGTAAGGAATATGGTTCAAGCTATAGGGTAGGCAAATTTTCCTAACACCCCTAAGACATGACCTATTGCTATGACTAACTCTTCTAAGTCTCTAGGGTTAGGTTGAGCATCCACCTAATCACTAGATGTGTTTTAAGACTAAAGAACCCTTAAAATCTAAGAGAAGTCTTATATCTAAGATTGAGGGGTTGAAAGCTCATCCTAAAAATGAGGTCAACAAATATTTAAATAACTAATTACATTTTAAATCATACTTAAATTAAAAAATCTCCCAATAATATTCATACTTGCAAAACCGAAGAGTATGTTCGTCCAAAATTGGTTGATAACATCATAAGATTGTCAACAAAGAAAACACATGCATGAACACCTTGTTTGTCTATAGCCTGTAGGTGGTTGATTGGCCTTTAACCTTGGTATAGCTAAAAAGGCCGTCAAAGATTAAACTTTATTAATGGCAAACGAAAGATTAAATTGCTTTGATTATGCTAAGTTTAGATTCTTTAAATTTATATCTTCTAATTTCTAGCTAGAAGGTACACGAAGATTCTTTTAATTCCATAATGTAACTTATATTCATGAAAAGAAGATTATTACTTTGTACATGTTAATTTAGTAAATATGTTATTAGGTTGTTAATTAAATAAACAAAGTAAACACAACACGTAGCTCGTGGCTCATTAATCTACAATCCCTTCTGTCTTACTGTTCGAACTCATGTGCCCGCAGAAGGTAACGCTTAATTATAAGTATCTATATTTCATTTCATGTGCAATTTGAACCAAAAAATGGAACTGAAGGACATCCCGGGATCTCCTTCAGGAAGAATAAGTTTGAATGATCATAATAATAATTCTTTTAAAAATACTTATTAATTATTCCACCACACAGATAGTTTTTACTCGAATTTTAATTTTCTTCTAAACAAAAAAAAAAAAAAAAAAATCTACCGCCCAAACAAAATTTCAGTTGCTTCGGTTGATATATTTTTCGTCAATTTTTAAAATTCCAAAAAAAAAAGAGTAGACTACCTTAAAATCAAAAAAGCTTTAAAAACACTTAATTTATATGACAGTAAAATTAATGCGTTTATAAAACAAAATTCAATAGAACTTGCGTTATAAATAAATCAATATGCTTAAAGAGAAGCCTGTTTGTTAAATTTAAATTGAATCACGTTCGAGAGAGAGTGAGAGTGCATGAGAGGAAGTATTATAGAATATCATTGCAATAATAACTTGATTTATGAGATTGAAAATCATTGTAGATTAGTTTCTTCTTTAAAAAGAAGTTGAGGATTGCGTTAGGTAGTCGACAGCCAGCGTAAAATTTGTCGAAATAATCATGACATGAATCCTTTAAATCATTGTGTTAATGCTAGAGCATCCACAGGCGACATTTGTATGACGAATCTGAAAAATGTGCTAGAGCGTGCATCGTGCGGTCGGTGTTAAATAAGCAGGGTTCCCATCATGGACGGATGCGGGCAAAGAAGTTAGTCCATGAAACTAGAATTAAGTTAGGATCTTGGAATATAGGTACTCTTACAGGTAAATTAATGGAATTAATAGATATTATAGTTCATAGAAAGATAAATATTTTATGTGTTCAAGAAGCTAAACGAGTTAGGGAGAAGGCCAAGGAGATTGATAGTTTAGGTTTTAAACTTTGGTATTCAGGTAAAAGTCAAACTAGAAATGGTGTAGGTATGATTATAGATAAAAGTTTGAAGGATAATATTATAAATATTAATAGATGTGGAGATAGAATTATAACTTTAAAGATTATGGTTGATACTAAGATTATCAATGTTATAAGTGTCTATGCTCCTCAAGTAGGTTTGGAGGTAAGCGCAAAAGAAAAATTTTGGAATGAATTAGAGGGATTAATACAAAAGATACCAATTGAAGAAAAAGTATTTATTGGAGGAGATTTAAATGGACATGTTGGTAGAGTGGTAGAAGATTTTAAAAGTATTCATGGTAGTTATGGATTTGGAGTGACTAATGAAGAATGTAGGACTATATTAAATTTTGCTTTAGCTTATGATTTTATAGTTGCTAACACTTTATTTAAGAAAAGAGATGAACATATTATTACTTATAAAAATGGATCTAGTAAAACACAGATTGATTATTTTCTGATAAGAAAAATGGATCGTTTAGATTGTAAAGATTATAAGGTCATTCCAAGTGAAAATCTAAGTACTCAATATCGATTGTTAGTTTTAGATTTTAAGATGAAAAATTATAAGAGAAAAAATAAACCAAATTATTGTTCTAGAATTAGATGGGGACACTTAAAGAACATAAATAAAAATATTTTTAAGAGCAAGCTACAAGAGATTAGAATTTGAGATGTTCATGAGAAAGCTAACATTATGTAGGAAAAAATAAGTCAAATTAAGTTGCTAAAGATGTGCTTGGAGAATAAAAAAATTTCTTTTAATAAGAATAGTTGGTGGTGGAGTCGAGTTTGTAAGAAAAAGATATTGTTATAAAACTTGGTTTAGATGTAAAACTTCAAGAATTGGGAAAGATATAAAGTGGCTTGTAGAGATTCTAAGAAAGCAATATGATGAAAAAAATTTAGCTTTTAGTGATTTATATAATAGATTAGATACAAAGAAGGTGAAAGATGTATGTATAAGTTAGCCAACAAAGAGATAGGAGAAGTAAAGACATAGTTCAAGTGAGGTGTATTAAGGATGAAAATAATAAAATACTTTTTTTAGAAAAGATATTGAAAATAGGTGGATGAGGTATTTTGATAAACTTTTCAATGAAGGATTTGAAAGTACGATTGATTTTAGCAACCTTAATACCCTAAACAAAAATAGAGAATTTCATTTTTATCATCGTATTAGTAAATCTGAAGTTAGTGAAGCTTTAAAGAAAATGAAATGTGGAAAAAAGTAGGACGGATAATATTCCAATAGAAGTGTGGAAATGTTTAGGAGATCAAGAATTTCTTGGCTTACAAATCTTTTTAATGTTATTTTAAAGACTAAAAGATGCAGATGAGTGGAGAAAGAGTTTGTTGGTTCTATATATTTAAGAATAAAGGTGATGCACAAGTGTACAAATTATAGAAAAATAATGGGAGAGAGTAATTGAGCATAGGTTACGATGTGATACGTAAGTTTCTCACAATCGCTTTGGTTTCATGCCGGTAGATCTACTATGGATGCTATACATTTGTTAAGGAGTTTGATGAAGAAGCATAGAGAAAGTAAGGAGGATCTACATATGATATTTATTGATTTAGAGAAAGCTTATGAAAAAGTTTCAAGAGATGTTCTTTGGAGAGTTCTAGAACAGAAAGAAGTTAATATTGATTATATTCAAGTCATTAAGGATATGTATACTAAAGCTGTGTCCAAACATAAGGAGGATTGACAAAATATTTTCATATTTTAGTTGGATTACATCAAGGATCACTTTAAGCCCTTATCTTCTTTTTTTACTTTAGTGGATGTTCTTACTAGGCATTTACAAGATGTACCTTAGTGTATGCTTTTTGCTGATGACATTCTTCTTGTTGATAAGACTAGAGAGGAGTCCAACGAAACTTGAATTATGGAGGTCAACTCTAGAGTCTAAAGGTTTTCGTCTAAGTAGATCTAAAACTGAATATATGGAGTGTAATTTTAGTTAGAAGTTCTAGAAGTTGTGATATTAGGTGTACATGTCATTAATAAGAGTGCGTTTGATATTTAGGCTCTATTGTTCAAAATGATGGTGAAATAGATGGAGATGTTATTAGTAGAATTCAAGTTGGATGGTTGAAGTGGAGGAATGCATCTGGCTTATTATGTGATAAAAAGTTCCACTTAAATTTAAGGGAAAATTTTATAAGATGGTGGTAAGACTGCAATGATGATTTATGCGAATGTTGGCCATAAAAGAGAAGCATAAGACTTAAGTGAGATGAGGATGCTTAGGTGGATGAGTGGCTTTACTCTTAGGGATAGAATGCAAAATGAGTATATTCGGGAAAAAGTTGGAGTAGCTCAGTGGTAGATAAGATTAGGAGAGTCGCCTTAGATGGTTTGACCACATAAAAGCGTCAATCGTCCGATTGGAGAGTAGATGCATTTGATTTGCCTTATGTTAAGAAAGGTAGAGGTAGACCTAAAAAGACTTGATTAAGATGTATAAAAAATGATCTTAGTATACGTGATTTAAATGAGAATTTGACACATAATATGATACAATGAAGACGAAGGATTCATGTAGCTGACCCCACCTAGTGGGATTAAGGCTTGTTGTTGTTGTTGTTGATGATGGAACCTGATGTACGGCCTTAGATAGACACCTAATAAATCCTTTTATATGGTTATATTTTCTGTTATTTATTGCTTTATCATTTTCAATATAGAAGTCATTTTTTTAGCAGAAACTGCAATATGTAATATTTTACATTGCATTTATAAAGAGGGCAGACGGCCTATTTATATATTTAATTGGCAGGTGAACATGGCCTCTGCGTGTTAAGCAACTTGCAGACACTAAGGTATGGGTGTCACTCCTCTCTCTTTCTCTCTCTCCACCATCAGCTTAATTTGAATATATGTAAAGGATAAATTAATTTCAGACTATTTGATAAAAATATAGTTATATTGATTTTATAGGAGTAAGATCGAGGAGTGCGTACGTTGGTCTATTTAAATAGGTGCACCTGTCCCCCTGTCTTATTCTTCTTCTTCATCAGCGTCCATCTCTCTTTCTCTTCTCCTTTGCTTTCAATATATCTCTACTTTATTTACACAACTTAGTCCTCAGAGCTATAGCTACCTAGTTAACACAGGTGACTAGCTAATTAATTAAGATCAAGAGGCTATTAGACACTCAGCAGCTTATAAACTAGCTATCGATCAAACATGTCGAGCCGCCGATCAAGGTCGTTAAGGCAGTCAACCAGCTCTTCTCGCATCACTGACCAGCAAATCAGTGAACTTGTCTCCAAGCTTCAGACACTTCTCCCTCAACCAGTGCCACTGAACAACAATAACAATGCGGTCAGCACCATTATTCTCATTCGTTTCTGCTTTCATTCTTCTTCTTCTTATTCTTCTTCTCATTCTTCTCCTTCTTATTCATTTACTTCTCATTAATCTCAATATTCCTCTTAGAACTATACTATAAATTATAGTTTGTAAATGTATTAAATGTCACCAGAAGATATTACTCTACAACCTAAACAAACAAAGGCCGAGTTATATGTGTGTCTGTTTTATAAACATCATTGTTTTTAATAAATGAAAATTTTGAAAATAACGTACAGGCAAAATGCTCCTTGCTCTGTATCCTCAGCGCATGCAATTACGTACTTTTTTTTCGCACATGAACTTTAACTGACTCTATCGTCAGTCAAGTTTTTTTTTTTTTTTTGTAGAAAAAAAAAAATCTCAAGCTCTTTATCAGATGAGTGATGAATATCATCCATACACTAATTTATACATATTAAGCTTAAATAATGCTCGACGTACGACTATCCTTGCATATTTTATTATCTAGTGGGAAAAAATTTAAAATAAAAAAAAGTAAATTTAAGAAAAAATGGCTTATAGTGATCAATTGGGTGAGCAATATGCAGGCATCGGCATCAAGAGTATTACAGGAGACGTGCAGTTACATAAGGAGCTTGCATAAGGAAGTCGACAACCTTAGTGAGAGGCTTGCAGAGCTGCTCCACAACACTGATAACAACGCTGATCTGGAAGCCATTATCAGGAGCTTGCTCATGTGATCTTATTCCATGTAATAGACTAGCGCTTAATTATAGCAAGCTAGCTATCTAGCCAGTTTTATATATGCGTAGAAATGGATCCTTTTTTTAATCTGATAATTTCTAGTTACTTTTGTATTAATTAATGCATTTTTATGTACCACGTAGTTTTCAAAATTTGCCCTAGTTATCTCTTTAGCTCCCTAGCATAGCTAGGATACTTATTATGATGAAGATGACCTCTTAAGCAATATCTACATATGAATTGCATGCGCTTGTTTTCTCATGAGCAGAAAGCTCTCAGCTTGCCACTTGAGATCAGAAAAAAGTTTTGACAAATTTAAATTTTGTTAATATGAATTTTAAAATTATCAGATTAATTTTGAGATGAATATGTAACAGAATTAATTAATTAATTAAAATTTATATTTCACTTATCTTCAAAATCTAGTTCATATATATTGATTTTGTCGGATAATCATTAATGCACTAAATAGAACAGATGCTAAAAATCTTTTTTTTACCTGTGAAGATAATTTAATTTAGATCAAAGACTGCTGTTTTAATTGTTATAGCTTCCGCATTTTCTTTTATTCGAACTGGATTTGTTGACTCTTTAAAAGTTCTTTTAAAGTCCAAAAAGAATGCGAATGGTTTTATTTCTTTAGATAATCTGAAAGCGCAAGAAAGGATGCGTACCCATCGTCTCTTAGCTCGGTTGGTGGGTGAGCGCGGCCGGAAACTTTCCGGATCGCGTTCGATTCCTCTCTAGGGCGGAGGTGTCTCTTTGAGGGATATCAAGAGGACCCGTTATGTGTGGGTGATGAATGTGATATGTGCCAGGATTAATCACATCCCCACCTGACAAGGTGGGTGGATACCTTTAAAAAAAAAAAGAAAAAAAAAGAAAGGATGCGTAATGTTGTTTTTGATAATAGTGGGAGCTATCCGACGAAGGTGATAATGTTTTCTTAATCTTGTTTACAATTTCAAGATATAATGGAATGGCTTCTTTTCCCAATTTTAAGAGAGTAAAACAGTCAATTCTCTAATTTCTAGAGTTTCATCATTGTTAAGAATAATACTACTTTTATTCTAACAAGCCCACTTGCTTGTCTTTTCTCGTAGCCTTTAATATAACTTCGGCGCACGTGCGATTCTAAATTGGCGTGTGTATTTATGTTAAAATTTGTGATCCAATTTTTTTTTTCAGATTTTAACCAAAAAATATATATATTTTTTGGTATTATATACTTTTGTAAAAAAAATTTAGTACTTCTAAGGAACTATTTTAAAAAACTTCTAAGAGATAACTCTTATCTATATGGACGGGTGCAATTATATAAAATACAATAGGTAGTCCATTAGTAGTTTTGTTTTAAGTCGTTAATGATTTAAGCCCATTTAGTATATCTTTTATGACTAAAGAGATTTCCTGTTATTTGTTATAAAGTGCTCAAATATTAGGGACACAATTCACTTCAAGGTGGGACATGATATCACCAAGGTATACCCTAGACAAGAGAAAAATGATAATGTTTTTTTTAAAAAAAAAATAAAAAGATGAGGTGAATCATTGTGAAGTATTGAATTCTATATATAAAGCTAAGGTAGTTTATAAGGTACTAAAAGAATGAAAGATAATTAACTAGCGACTAATAGGGCATAAATATGAGGGGAAGAATGATGTGTACCAAGATAGTACATCAAGCATTAACAGAAAAAGAGAACGAAAAACACCAACATGGCTAAAAGACTTTGACAGGTAAACACGAAACGACAACAAATATCCAACAGATAGAAACCTATAAATTGTAAGCACGAGCCGACAATAAAAGATCCAACAAACAGAGACCTCAGAAGAGCTATTCTGTAAAGAAAATCAAGAACTATATAGTAATATGTTAGAAAGAAAACAAGAAAAGATAACATAATCAGTTAGCTTAGGCAAGAAACCAAGAACTGTAAAGGATTTACTATAAATAAACAGATAGAACCACAGGAAGGGATAGAGATTATTTACCTGGCAGATCATCTTCTTCTTCTCCTCCCGGCGATTCTTCTCTGCTTCTTCCCCGACATTTCTTTTTCTTTCCCTCTGGAGTTTGGCCGCTCGAAATGCCCCTTTCCCGTAATTGTTTGGTTTCCTTCTCAAGAAGCTTCACGATTTCTTCTCAAGAAAGTCTCGCTAATCTCGATAAGGACGCGTGTCCATATCAAAGAAAGTGGCTTGATCTTATTTAAAATATTTTTGAAGCAATGCTTTAGAAGTCAAGTAGAACATTGAACTAGATGAAGAGACTTAAGATACAACCATTGAATTGGGGTCTAAATGACATAATAATTATTAAAATAATTTAAATATAATTTTAAATATATAATAATATTGTAATAATGATATGTTTACTAACTTAATATGCAATATTTTAATTCATGACATTTTATTGTTGATTGCTTGAATGTAATTTTAACAAAAAATTTTGAGACATGATATTATAATATATGTTTTTTATTTTTAATTTAAATCATATATTTCTAGTCATTTGATCAAAAATAATAATAATAGGTCAATCTTAGAACCTGCATGTTCTTTAAAAACTATTTTGGTTCATTAATGGCTTATTCAAGTTGATTTTATGCATAAATAATTTTGATTTTAAATCAAATTGGCTTAAAGACTAGTTCATAGTTGAATCTATTTTTAAAATTTTACGTTAAAGAAATTTTAAAGCTAAATGGATGGGTTATTGGAAGGCTAACAATCAAGTAAGATAATCTACTCTACTAGGCAGTGTAATATAAGGAGGAATAATAAGTCTCTTATAGTCAATTAATTTAGCTAAAGTTAAAGGATAAAAAAGGTCCTAATATATAGTCTTAAAAATCACTAAAACTAACCCATAGGAGGGTTTCTAATTTGTTAAAATAATCAAAGGGAAAATTTGATGCCATGTAGGACAGTCATCAAACAACTCAATTATTGTATGAGATTATCTAAGATAAACCACTAACTAAGGTCTAGGGTTAAGTAAGATTGAGCTAATGAGATATAAACCAATGACTAAGTCAAGGTGCTCATGGCTCGTATTACATAAGATTGATTTAGACTACCAGTTATCTAATCAATTCACATATATGTATGTAGGACCACCAATGTATGATTAAAAAACACCCTTAGTTGCATGACCTCGAAGAAGGGACATCTCACCAATAACATAATATAGAGTGCCCAAATTATCACAACACCAAACCTATAAATAGGTATAAAGTAAAGAAATAGTTCTATATATTGTGCACACCCATCATATCAAACAAAGAAGAGCTCTATATAGTATAAAAAAATCATATCTTATTTGGATCTATGATTGACTAGACCGAGCAACAAATATAGGCCTATGCATTCACCTAAATAAACAAAAGTCAAAACTCAAGGTCTGGGAGTAGGAGGAATATTATGACACTCAAACTTATACATGTACATAAATTTCTTGCAAGTAATATATAAGAAAAACATACTTTGACATGATAATACAAATAATCAATGCAAATGATCATTAGGATGAAGAAACTATGCAATGTAATGTACTAATATGCACACCAAAATAAGTATATAAAAGTTGATCCTTCTCAAAGCTCTACAATATGAAAACTAAGGTAAAACTTATCATGTAATATGACATGTGGTTCATAAAATGATATGTAAAAAGGTACTCGAAGAGCATGTAAAACGTTATCAACATTTCACTGACATGAAAAATGAGGCATTCAAACGAGATGGGTTATCACAAGATTGAGAAGAGACTTACCTATCCCTCCATGAATGATGATCCCAAAGTGAGATGTATTAATTCAAACTCCCAAAATAAGTGGGTTAAATGCATTTTAAAATAATTTTTAAAATTTTAAAATTAATGATATCACACATGAAAAATTTCTTATATTAAAATTTTAGTTTCCATAAAAAAAGTGAAATCAAACAAGATAAATTAAAGACTATTCATGCAAAATTTTTGCAAAGTCTAAATGTACTGGTTGAATTTACAAGGAGGGTATTTCATAATGTTATGTTATAAAATATTTGATGGTATTCCTGGTGTCAAATTGATGTTGGAGACATAGGTTCACAAGGTTGTGGTGTGGTTAAGATAGTTGGATGTTGGCAATGAATGCATGGATATAAAGCTTACAACTAGCTTAATTACTTGAAGGCAAGTGGTGGTTAGACAAATGAAAATCTAATTGGATGAGGTTACGTGCAACAATGTAATGGTGAGCAGTGGTGGTCATTAAATGCCTTTTCAAGATATTGCTCGATGTGGAGATCTAATGGTCAAAGTAGCAGCAAGGTGGTAGAAGATTATGTGTAGGTTATTCAATACAAGAACTATAATAGTAGGAATTCAATATGGGTATCTCAATTCAAATGCATTTTACTAAAAATTTCAATTCACTAAAAAAACCCTTGCTAAAAGAACCATATGTTAGTGGCTTAAATTGATGGTATTTGTCACAATTTAAAATGCTACTATCAGCAATAGTTTAAACCATCATTACGTTTTCCATTTCTTATTTCTCTTTCAATTATCTTCCTTTTGCCTAATCTACATATTCCCTTGTCAAACACCTTCCTCACATTTGCTCTTGGTTGATATGCACTGTTCGATTGCCAATCTCTACCTGCACATGGCATCATCCCCTACCGTTGAGACTAATGATACCTGCCAAGCTATCTGTAGAGCCAACCGCCTTTTTATTTGTCTAATCCACACATAACATTTGTTTTCCTTGATGTGGGCTCTGAAAATTCACCACCGACCTCTCGTAAATGAAGAGAGTGTGATTTAAAATGTCAGTGTAATTTTCAGAAGGCACATGAAATAATAGATAAGACACTACCTAGAGATTTCGTCCTCATTATGTGAAGATTTTAAATCTAGTTCCAGGTTTCCTATAGGCACAAGCACCTATAGTTAATTACCACTCTCAATGCTGAGAGAGAACTTTCGATTAAGGCAAGTCATTAGATTGCTAAATGCATAACGTATAGTAACAGCATGTGGAGTTTAAAATTTAGAATTTATGAAATTCATCATTTTAACTTAAAGCAGATGGTTGGGGAATGATGACATGCCCAATCTAAATCTCATGGTTCCATCATCCCGGGCTGTCGTGGTCCCTAGTTAACTTAGTTAAAGGAGGTAGTCAACCCAACCTGACCGAAGGATCCTTATCAGTAACACATGAGTTACGTGATCCAAGAAATCTTTGTAGACCTGGGATGATGTTTGTTTAAGGAGACAGGCTTAAGTCTACCTTAGCTGACATATGGCTCTTTTTCCTATCAGGTGTACTCTATGATTCACAACTCAAAGGGCAGAACCATTGGGGAACATATGGGATACGGTTCTAATCATAATATAATGGTTCAATTTGGCAGCAACCATCCGATCAGAGGCCTCTAGTCGTAATTGCATCATATGTGGAGCCTACTGACCAAGCTACATAGTCAGAGGACACAGGCCACATTCTTACTAGCATGAGATTGATTGAGAGTGAACATTATAGAACACTTGATTTGACTTTGACTCCTTTTTGAGCTAGAGTTTTCTTAATTTCTCACTTCCGATAAATAGTTGCGGAAGGTGAATTGGGTTATCTTTTGTTTTAAGTTTTTAAAGATTGAATTTCATTTAAGCATTTAATACTTAATGACATGTTAGATTTTGTATTTAAATTGATACTTAATTTGAGTTAATTTGATTTGAAATTAGAATCATATTTTAATGTAAGTATTCACTCCGATTGAAATCTTCATTCAACACAGCCATCATTAGTGTAGTTTATTCTTTCAGATCCAGTCAACTCTATTAGTTTAATAATAGATGATCAAATCTACTATTATATGACAAAATTAACTTCTAAGATGTTTTAATAAGTTAAAATTCTTAAAATAATTGGATTTTTAAGTTTTGTTATCCCGGACTCGATCCTAAGACCAAACCGGAAGTAACTTGCGCAGTATCCTCAGACATTAAATTTAAGCATTCAACATAATGTTAGGGCCCATGCGGGTATTTAGTGATTTAGGTAATTTTTATTTCTGAATTATGAGATTGATTTCATATTTCATTTAATTCTAACTTAGCTTGCACAACCTTTTTAGACATTAAAATTTACAGTTTAAATCTCAATGTCCGAGTACATGCAAAAATTTATAGCTTAAATAATTTCTTCTAATTAATGAAATCATTGAAAAATCATAATTAGAATGAAATTCCCTAATTTTTTTTGGATTGAAAGAAGCTCCATAATTTATGGAGAATTTAACTTAGCATCGCCTTTTGTCTGCATGTACGAAGAATTACAGAGCCGGTGGCGTAGAAGTCATTTAACATTTTTGATTCAAAATATTACAACTTTTCTTGTATTTAATTTATTCATTGAATTCTTCAAGTATCAATGATTATTTAGCTTGCGATCATTAACAATCTTTTAAATATTTATCAACTCATCATATTCAACTTTTACTTTTGCACAAATAGTATATTATGCATACTTTAAGCAAGCTTATTTGAATTCAAGCTTTTTTTTAATACAAGCTATTATTCATTAAGAAGTCTTGCCGATACTTGCTAATATTCTATTTGGTTATAGTGAAAACCTCTTATAAATTTTATTTGATTTTTTACTTTAACTTGAAAGTAGCACTCAACCAATCTCTTGCGCTTCAAACCTGACTTTAAGCACAAGATCCAAATGATCATTTTAAAGATTACATTCATGAATGATCATGAGTTGCCTAATCGAATTTGTGCTTGTGAGAAAGCTGCAAAATTACTTACGCACCTTTGTTCTCAATTTAAATTGGATATTTAGACTTACCACCAATCATTTGTCATTTAATATTCAATTGAGATCTTTTCTTCGTTTGATATTAAATATGATTTTTTCACATAAAAAGACTTCAGAAGCAATAGACATTTATTCTCAACTCCAGATCAAGTTTCTTATTTATTTAATAACTGGACTTCAAATTTATTTTATGTCTCTTGTGAGTTTCAATTCATGTATATCAAATGAATTCAAGTTTACTTCAAGTTTTATAGGTTCACTTGAGTTTGATTCCTATTTTCTTATTTGAAATATGATTTTGAATTTTATTTGTACTCAAGTCTCTTTTAAATTCATTTCAAGTTTATTTATATTTAATTTCCAATTCATTTCTTTAAGACTTTATATTTTATATTTAATATAATATTAAATTATTATCTTTGTTAAGTCTAAAAAATTTGACAAAATTTTGACAAAGACTTCAAAAGATTCGATGTTAATGAGCATATCGAAGCCTTCAATCACCTGCATAAAAGCAAATATATATGTAAATATTCTCCTCCCCTTTTTTAAGTCTCAAATTTAGCCAAAATTTTGGCAGCATTTCGGCATAAGGGAGCGACATTTAATAGTTTGGCTTTTAGTTTCCTCACTTTTAATGCGTGATGAGGCCTTCAAACCTTATTTCTCCAGCATCAATGCCTCTCAAGAAGACTAGCTTGCCGGTAGAATTCAATAGAATCAATAAGCGTTTCTTCAAATTCCCTGGATTTCCAGCCCAACATCTTTAATTTCTCTGAATACAATCTATATTCTAGCTGTAGCTCAGCGAAATTCTACTGATATTTGTAGTTTGGATAAATGCTCTTTAGCTTGGAAATAATATCATGGATCTAACTCGAATAAGTAGTTAAAACATATCTTCCAGAAGCTTCTACAGACTCATACAATAGAAGCAATGCTTCAGCCACATCTTGTACATCCACAAAGTGCCATAGTCTATTCAACATTAATTCTGATGCTCCTTTCACAATAGTGAGAAGCATCGAGCTACTGAAATTAATTATGGTATGAAGTTGCGGTCCATAAACCATTGATGGAAAAACAGACACTAGGTTAAGTCCAGTCTTCTCTGCATACTCCCATGCAGCTCATTCTGCAAGCGACTTTGAAAGGCCATACCAATGCTCAATTTCCCTCAAAAATTTCTGATCTGACCAGCAAGACTCATCCATGACCTTATCCTTGGGTCAATTTGGATTTATAAATAGCAATTGATGATGAAACAACAAGAACTCGACTCTGCTGGCTTTAAGAACATTCTAGTTCTGAAAGTGGAGTGATCACCCTGGATTGGGCACCCCTTTGAATCCAGGTACGGGACTCGCTACATGAAAGAATCCCTCACAGTCTTGAATTACTACTAATAAATCATCGTAATGAAGAACATCTGCCTTGTAGAGCTGGAGGTTTTCTAAAGCTTTGTCGAGTTTCTTCAAGTGGCCATTCTTCTCATCACTTCTATTGGTATTTGCAGTTCGGATAAATACTCTTTAGATTGGTGATAACATCATGGAGATAACTCGAATAAGCAGTACAAATATATCTTCATGAAACCTCTATAGACTCATAAACAATAAGCAAAGCGTTAGCCACATCTCGTACATCCACAAAGTGCCATAGTCGAAGGGCTTCACTGATGAGGTTTGCAACGACTGACGAGGTTCGCCGCGACTGCGGAGTCAGATATTGTGAGAGATCGGAGACAAATCGATTAGCTGGGCACCAAAGACATCGTTATCCTTGACATTGAAAATGAATTTTACTAGCGGAGTGGGTAACAGGAATACTAAAGTACTCGTTCCAAATGCGATTTTCGGAGTTGAAGATGATTCGGGTGCGGGCAAGAGTGGCTCTTTATGGTTGAGGGCGAGTATGGGCAGAGTGTGTGTGAAGGAGGATGGGACGTGAGCAGGCCTTATGTGGAGAGAGGCATAGAAGGGAAATCCCCTTGCCGTTCGTATGAGAAGTTATTCTGTAGGCAGCCTTTAGATGATAGTGATCGACGAGATAGGTTAGCCATACCTCTTGTTTATATTAATCTTTTGAGCCATTATCACCAAACTTTCAGAGCATTAGGATGATCTAGATAATCATAGGCTACATTGCTTGTGAGTGCATGGATTCAGAGTTTCTTATAGGATTACACTCTATCTAAGGAGACTGTAGCACTATATGATCCTTTTCGATTGGGTGTCTGATGGAAGTTGCTTATCTGAGGAGACTGTGGAGCCTATTTTACCAACAGGGGGGATTTCTCTAATTATACAGGGATTGAGCAAGGATTTATAGTGACATGGCTCTGTATTTTTATACTTTCCATTACAGAGGGATCAGTCTGCCTAGGTGCTTTATTAGCAGTCAACAGGATCTCTCGAGGTGAGTGAGTTTCTCTAGCCCCAACCGTGTTAGCCAGGATTTACAGGATATTGGGGGTGATTTATGGGACAGCTTCTCTAGAGTTGCGAGATGTGATTCAACCTTGACATTTCTTGTACGCTTGGGTTCACCTTCACATACATGATGCATTTACTTATTTTGAGTATCCAACATTCTTTTTAGAGCGAGAATATCATATGATTTTGTAGTTATACTGAGCATCATCTACTTCGGAGATGGAGTAGATTCACATGTTCTTCTTTGCTCCTGATTTGGTCATAGATCGATTTTTGTTAGTTTACCAGCCAGACATATTTGTCTACCATCTGACTTGATGAAGGTTGATCTTATTGACATTTTTGATGAGGATGGCGGATATTCATTGCTTCGTGGCCGACGAGCATTGAGGGTAGTTGAGTACTTTTTCAATATACATCCAGGATGGTTATGTTACTGATTTGGTCAGTCGATTGTTATAGAGGGCTATCAGCCCAACCGGGTTGCGCCAAAATTTGGTTTCTTCCAGTCCACTACTCATGATGGTAGGCCATTCATCCATGGTGTAGTGGACATTAGGAAGATCAAGATGATTCCCCTTGAGACACGTTACTTTGCTTCTTCTGTTGTTTGACTACATTTACTGAGGATTGGCACTGGCTCTCACTTTCGGATAGCTTCTCCACAGAGTTTCATAAGGGTTAGTTATACCCATCTCACCTGGGTATGGCTGTCTTTTGGTCTTTTCCTAGAGCGTGGTGCCAGAAGATATGAATAGTGGGTAAGATCTTTAGGAGTTCTTCAAAGTCAGAAGCCTCATCACTAGCCACCACCGACAAGAGATAGCATCATTAGAGGTATAATCAATATCTTTCTCTTTTTCAATGCTTCTGTTATCTCTCTTTGTTATATTATTAAGATATATTCAATGCACTTGATATTTTAATTTGATTTGTGATAGATGCACCAATTGACGAGCATGTCAGGGTTGAGGACACCATTCCTCATATTAGAGTTAGAGTTAGAGATTCTGCTCCTAGCTACATTTAGATTTCTTCTCCATCTCGTAAACGTAGGTGTAATTAGCCTACAAAGCTTGTTCAAGCTTCGGTTTATTATTCCATGAGTCCACTTCCACAGTGACTATTGACTCTTGATGAGGTGCCACAGGTGTCAGCTAGTATTGGATATGCTACTGAGGATTTTGGAGTTGAGTCATCGAGTGTGTTGGCCTTTAATATTACCAACTCAGATTTTGCTACTCCTTCTGTGGAGCCACTTTTTTCTACTGAGCCTTACTCTGTCCACTATTTTGGGAAGAATTCTGAGGTGAGAGACTTCGTTCCTAGTGGAGCTTCTATTGAGCCAGCACATAGCCCTAGAACTTATCAGATAGTGAAGGTCACCGAGGACTATGCCGCTTATGACACACCAGTTCAGCCAAATTCGCCATGTTCAGGTACTTTCTTTCTCTCTTTACTCTTTAGTTGCACTTCTTTACATTTACTACTCTATTTTATACTGATTATTTTTATTTATTTCTTATAGTGCTTGAGGTGGGTTATGAGTCTGAGATCTACCACCAATATCCATCTTCACCAGATCCACGTGACAGAGTCATGTAGGATTATGGCTTGATGTTTTTGAGGGATGTAATTTATAGGCTTACTCTAGGCTCACCAGAGTCACTAGACCTCTTCACATCATATGCAAACATCATCTTGGATCTTCTAGCTTGCATTAGTTTGGAGGACTAGATTCTTAGGTATTTGGAGGCTCTTTATAGAGACGCAGAGTTTTTGATCCACCAGATGAGATCACTTAGTATCATCCACTCCAACACTTCACTGGTAGAGCTTCAAGAGCAGATCAGGCTTCGTAGGGAGGCAATTGACTTAGCATATGATAAGTTTGAAAAGAGTGCTGAGGCTCTATGACACGACTATCAGAGGTTGATATATGCCACTCTTGAGTTAAACAGACAGGCTGCCAGGATCAAGGAGTTGAAGAGGGATCTCGTGAGTATGATATCCTGTCAGTCAAACTTGCAGGTTGAGCAGGATGGGAGAGCTCAAGCTATATAGTAGGAGCATCAAAATTACTGGGTACACCACAGAGCTATGGTGGATGCTAAGGTGGCTTTAACTAGAGCTGGGGAGGCTTTACAGTTGGCTGAGAGTGAGCATCAGTCTTTAGCAGTTTATTCAACATAGCTTGAGGAGCTTCAGTCTAGGCTTCTTTAATGCACCTTTTCTTTTTATCTCTCTTTTTATCAATCATGTATTGTCTTGCTCTCTTAGTGGAAAACCAATATTTCTCTCTTCTTTGTTTTGTATTGCACTTGAGATTTTGTATCTTCATCTTTGTATATCTTCAAGATATTTTAAATAAATACTATTTTATGGATAAATCATCTTCTATAGCCTTGTTCATAGTCTGTTAATCAATTAAGAGAATTTTTTTTGACTTTGAATGACTTGGACATGTTAAGTCAAGTCAGCTTGAGGCAGAATAGCTATTGTCATCTGATTAGCAAGCAAAGGCTCTACCACTATGACTTATTTCTTATGGCTTGTTGAGTGCAAAGAGTAGGACCCACTTAAGTTCTAGACTTTAGGATGTAGAGGTTGATATTTTTTTTAACTCAGTTGATTGAAGCTTTCAAAATTGGGAGTTCTTCTGACTTGATCTTTGACATTTGACGAATCTTGGAGAGAAGTTTTTTCTTGATATTTAGTGCTATTGTTTCATGCGTGAAAATTTATTCTTTTTGTTCTTGCAAGAACCTACAACTTTAATAATAATAATTATAAATACATTCGGGGATCTCGGCATAAAGCTCTATGTCAGCCTGAATGTATATACAAGAAATCTCACTATTTCACAAGAGAGGATTGAACAACCTTGATCAGAAAAAGTGGCTCCTATCTAACAGAAGGATTGTAGATTAGCTCAGAAATGTATCACAGAGTTTGAACTTCTTTAATATAAATAAATTTAGCTCATTTTGATCATCATATTGTACTAAAAATTATATATCTCCTCCTTCATCTATCCCCTTTTGGAAAGAAGGATAAATGAAAATAGAAATATATAACGCCTTGTTGGGATGCCATGCATATCCGCAGATATTCTTATTAGGGTGATCGGGTACGCCATTGAGGAGAGGTGTACTATTTTGAAAGATAGAAGTCACTACCATACAATGTACCTAATCAACTCAATAAGGACTCATAAGGACTATGGTCTTTGGAATGTACCAGAGATTCTTCCCCTACTTTACATGAAAATGTAAAGTAGAGTTTATTTTAAATCGAGTTCATTAAGTTCCCTACAGGGGCAAGCCCCTATCATTAATTACATCCTAAGGAACAATATTCCTTAGGAATACTCTCGATTAACGTAAATTGTAGTTGTCTCTAAAGATTTTGAAAGGTAGGACTATCAATCGATTGATTTATTTTTAGAAAAGTAAAGTGAGATCGATTAAGAGGAGGGAGTTCTTATCAAAGCCAAATGAAGATAAGTAGGGGATACTTAGGATACGAGGAAGCATAGTAAGCATCCCAAATTATCCTATGATTGTGCTTTATATTTTTGAAATTGAATTAATTTATTTGAGTTGAATTTTTATTAGAAAGTTAGGACTTACAATTCCATGATACAAGATCATGAAAATGCCTAAGAGGTGAGGATTTATGCTCATAGCCCGCAAAGAGAAGTAGCAATCTCTGAACCTAAATCTAGAAAACTTTGGCGAGGGCTAAAAGCATGACCTAAATCTAAGGAGAAAATTGGTATTTAGTTTACCTCTACAAGAGAGAATAAATCACTCAACTGTTAGACATACAACTATCTGGGGGTGGCTGCCAGCTAACTCCTCCTACGATTTTAAAACATGTAGGCACGTCATATGCTTTTGTAAGATAACTAGACTATTATTTATTTAGAAAGAGGCTAAGTTCTTAAACACACTCCTTAAGAGACTAGATCATGTAGGGCATGATTTAATGACTTAAATCTAAATGCAAATTTTTTATATATTGTTTTTATTTGGACAATCAAGTTGACACAGGCTTTAGGATTCATATGCCTAATGCATGAGAAATTAAGTTATCGGCCAAAATCAACAAGATAAGGAGGCGTGTTTCCACCATGGCCCTCAAAAGTCAAGCCAAGTTTCATGGCAAAGGTGGAAGCCCTCCAATCAAGAGTGAAATAATATACTTTTTATGCATGATGTGATAAAAAGTAATACAACATCCAGCTAAGGGGTTGCTAATTCTTTTATCTTGATTTATAGCCTAAGCTTTAGATGAGGTTATGAGTTATTTTATTTTTAGTTTGAATTGATTAGTTAGATAGAAAATTTATATTTCTAAGAGCCTAATCATCATTGAGGTCATACATCAAAGCAAAGAATAAACTAGAAAAAAATGCCATCTTAATGCATAAGCTAAACAAACATCTATCAATTTATAAACATAGCACAAAAGAATAAAAGGCCATTTGTGGTCGGGCTCCACCTCACAAACCCGAAAACAAATTGGGCAGCTTAGCTCTACCCTTATACAACCTAAATTACAAATGAATAAATTACAATCAAGAAGGAATTCATTATTATAGGGGTCTTCATTCTTCATTTCTTTTTTTTTCTTTCTTTTTTTTTGTTGTTTGGAATGTGGTTGATCCAAAGGCTTCACATGATACATAAAATATAGTCTTATGACCAATGTTCATCCTAATATCCCATAATAATCATTCCAAAATCCTAATTGCAAAATTAAATGAAAATGAGAAAAAAGGAAATCTTACTAAAACCCTGTAAAATTGAGATTAGCCAAACAAATCATACAATTGAAAGTATGTATGTATATATATATATATATATATATATATATATATATATATATATATATATATATATATATATATATATATATATCTCAAGACATGGGTAACTAAGACCACCTGGCCTTATTTGGATTATGCTTATGGGTATAAACACCTGAACACCAAAACCAGTTATATTTTTATTATAGTGCCCCTTAAGCACAATCCTTTGCAGAAGATAATAGTTAGACTATGATCACCCTACCATTCAATCTATGCATATACACCCTAACATCCATACTAAAATAAAATATCACAAAATAAAAAAATATCAAACCATGCACCACCCTAACCTAAAGCTAGAAATGATGACTTAGCCTAATGTGTGTGCCATTTAAGGTTTGTGCGATATGCTTAGCTAGGCTTTAAGGTTGAAGTTTTCTAAGTATGAAAATGTTCAACTTAGAGGGTTTATTTCATGTAAGTGATTAAGTTACTTTGATTGATTTTATTTTGTATTTTGATTTGGTTTAAATGAATCCTGCAATTAATTTCGAAGTTGCAAAGAGAGAAAAAGAGAAGAGAACTTCCCTTTCTTCCCTACCTTAAGTAATTTCTAAGGTTTATTCATATTTGATTTTTGTTTAATGAATATTTTATTATGTATTTTAATTAATCCTAAATTTAAAATTTTCCTAAGAAAACCTAATAAAAAAGAAAGGCATTTTAAGATTAAGTAAAGTGAAATACTATTACAAAACACACATCACTTCATTTCTTTTCCAACATGTGTAACATGCATATGGATGAACCCTAAGCATATCTATACATACAAATGTAAATATTTAACACACCTTAATGTTGAATGCTAAGAGAGTTGCTTAAGAAAATTTGGATGCTTCATGATGCATGATTTTGTTAAGTAGAAAAAGAGTGATTCTTTTATCCATTTTTCATATGCACATTTATAAGTAGAAAAGATATAAGTTAGTATAGCACCATTATTAGCACCAGGGTGTAAGGTACAATACCTACTTAGGGCTACTTAAAGCCTCACAATCTCGGGGTTGCCCAGACTAATATACCACTTTTCTTAAATACATGTGCATGTACAAAAGAAATGAATAGAAAAAGAAAAATGCAAAAGTTTATGTTTTTTTGTTTGATTTATTTATGCAATTTACATGTGTAAGTGTGGATGTCCTTCTTAATTGATAGCATTGGGATGAATAGGAATGGATTTAAGCAAGTGTTATGCTCTTTTCAAATGAACTATACACTTTGCAAATCCTATTCAAAACTATGTTAAAAAAGAAGAGAGAGAAAGCCACATAATGCACATCCTTATATTTTACTCAAATGCTAGCCTATAAATAATTATAAGTAGCATACCTTTCAGTTATGATGTTTGATTTATATGCTTTGAAAATATTTTTGGATTTAATAGTGATAATAGCCATTCATATTCTTACTTTAGTCAAAATATGCAATTTGACATAAAGAAAATATTTCATTTTAAATTTTATTTTTAAAAGACATGAATGTATGATTTTTATATGACATACATATTTATAATATTAGGAAAGAGATAAAGTGATGAAAGCATGTAAATTCATTCACCCTAATTAATTCCTAAAGACAATCCTATGAAATAAGATTATTTAAAATAAATCAAATTTGATTTAAGGAAAGTTTGATTTTGATTTGAATTTTATTTAAATTTGATAAATGTGAGATGAGTTTGTTTGTCCTAACCCATTCCCACATGTGTATGATATTTTAGTTCAATTTTTAGGTGGTTAGATCAATTTTATGCTTTGGTTAGGTCAAGGTGTACATTAACTTCATTAATTACCCCTTACCTACACCACTTTAACATATTTAATCAAATAATTTTGAGCCAATGTATGACATAAAACCACATAAGGAATTTAAGAAAACAATGCACCTAGGAAAGAAAGGGGCCTAATGCAATTGGCTCATAATTAGTAATTAATTAAGCTAAAGGGTTTAATTTAAGTATTTTTTTAAATCTTTCCACACATGTGGGTTGGATTTTTATTTCCTTAAGCTACTTAGGTTATTGAACACCTAAGCACCTACCCAAGATGAATTGGTTAAGTTTTGGAATATTTTGAAAATTTTATCATATTAATTAAGTAGGTGATTATTAGATTAGCCCTTAATTTAGTTTAGATTAAGTAAGAAAAAGAGTTTAGGGAATGACTTAGGGAAAATTCTCCAAATCCGTTCCATAAATCTCTTATTCACTTAAGCAAGACATAATTGACTTAATAAAGGGATTAGGCCACTGTTCATATGCTTAACTAAGCTTAATCACATAAAGAGAGTGATTAAGGGTCCATTAATTGATTTTCTTAATTAACTCATCAGTAAATCTCAAGAAAATTAGGGGAGGCAGAGGTCATCCCACTAAATGCATCTGAGAAATTTGAAATGAATTGATGAAGTAATTAGGGTTATTAAGTTATCACTGAAACCCTAATTAAGGAAAATGCACTTTTTAAAATCCATTAGAAATAATTTTAGATTATTCCTCTCTGAATTATCTTCACAATACTTTTTATTTTGTATTTTTTGATTTTTCTACATTTAATTATGTCATTTAAAATTTTTCATGTTTATTGGGTAATTAAATCTTTAATTATATGACTAATCCCATTGGCACCACATGTACCGCTGATGTGACGTGCGCTTTCCACATGGCATGATGGGATTGGCCACTTAAGTTGTCACATCGCAATGCCGTGCCAGTGGTGGTGCTACGGGCTTTCTCTCTGGATCATCCGATCAAGGATCGAATGGTTGAGATTAAGCTGTGGTTCTTAAGGGATTAATTAGAGGATCTTACGCGGCTTAATCAGGACCGTCCATCCAAAATGTGCCGATGGACAGTCCATGATCTATCACTGAGCTCGCCTATGGGAGAGGGCAACCGCCCACTCCTTAGGGAAAGATTCGAGTTCGATTAAGCTCAGATCGAGCACAAACTCAACCCACACCATCATCATGCAAGGGGATAAAGATCTAACGGTCCATTTCACTTGGGGTGAAACTTTCCTTCTAAAAGGACCAAGAAAAATTCAAACTATGGTCGATTTGTAATAGTACATCATTGGAGGCTATCACCGGCACTCCCAATCATCGAGGTAGCCTCGTATAGTGGAGACGAAGCCCTGTTGAAGGTTTGAGAGGTTGAGGTTGAGTGGATCTTCCAATTGGCCAAAGTCACCTTCAAATAGATTCGACCTTGGTTTAGCTCCCACCTCCCTTGACTTTGAAGCTTCAAAGAAGGTTTGGATTAACTCGATTGACTCCTCTGAAGAAGCTTGCAAAAGGAACTGAGCTGATATTGAGTAATAAGCAAAGTAAAATTTACCTTAGTCTCCCCTGTCTTTAGTTTGAAGAAACCGAGAAGAGGAAAATTGGAGATGGATCTAGGAAGCTTGGGGAGACTTGCCAATGCTTGCTCTGAGTTTCCTAGCTTCAATTGAGTGTGAGTGTGTGAAAATGAAATGAAATTAGGGGGAGTATATCTTCCCCTAGGTGGATCGGATGACTATGCTTCCTTTTACCATTTTAATCCAATTCACCTCATTCAATGGGTTGTTTTGGTTGTTTGAACTTGCACATGGTTCGTTTTGGCCAGAGGGAGGTAGTGGGGAAGTTTCCATGTGCAAAATAAGGTGTGGGAGTGATTCTCATGTGCTTGAAATGAAGTGAGTGGTCAGTTTTCACCTCGAGTTAGGTTTGGCTGACCCAAACCAATTGGGTCAAGTGCACCATGCTCACTTGTGTCAACTTGGTCCATTAAGAGGGTGCCAAGTGGCCACTAGAAGGATATGACCAAATTCCAAGTGGAATTGGCCATAAGTTACCCCTTGACCTAGGGGTAAAATGGTCATTTGGGTTGGATTTCAGTTTGAGTATGTTTGGTATGATTGAAAAATAGGTTGTGCCAAGTTTCAATGAATTTGGAATTGATTTGATGTGATTTGGCTCATGTTGACTCATTTAGGTCAAAATGGGTCAACTTGGGTAAAAGTTGACCAATTAGTCAAATTGGGTCAAATCAAGGGTTGGGTCAAGTTCATATGGTCATTTGAAATGTTTTGGCATCATTGGTTTGGTTCAATTTGATTTTTATTTGGATTTGGTTCATTTGATTTCATTTAGGTCAAATGAGTCAAGTTGACCAATTTGACCAATTTGACCTATTTGGGTTAGGTCATGAGTTAGTTTAGGTTTCATTGGTCATATGGAATGTATTGGTATATTTGTTTCTAATCAATTTTGGTTTAATTTGATTTTGGCTCAATTTGACCTTTTAGGTCAAGTTAGGTTCAAGCTTAATTGGGCTAGGTTGGGTTTATTTATCAAGTTGAGGCTTTGGTCAAGTTTAACAAGTGATTTGAAATAAACTTGACCCATTAGTTTTAATCAATTTAGCTTAGATCAAGTTTTGATACATTTTGCCTTTCTAAGTCAAGTTGGGTCAACTTGGGTCAAGTAGCTAGTTGGGCTATGTTAGGCTCAAATGATGACTTGGTCAAGTTCAAACATTGATCATGAATAAGTTTTGATCAATGGTTTCAATCAATTTAGCCTATGGTGGATTTTGGCTAGTGCAGGTCTCATTTTAGCTAAGTGTTAACTTGGTCAACCCTTAAGTTTGACTTGGTTTGACCCAATTTGAGTGATTGATCATCTCATGATGATTGTTGCTCATAATGTGAGTCTTTGTTGGGCTTAGTTCAATCCAATTTGGTCAGGATTAGAATTTGGCTCAAAATGGGTACTTTAGGTCACTTTGGGTCAAGTGAGCATAAGTGGGTCAATTGACTTGATCAAGGCTTGAATCAAGTTTGATTGAACTCACATATAGACTTATGATTGAAATATATATCCATTTGCAAGTGATTTGGAGTCAAATGAGTTTTGATTCACTTGACAATTTCAAGTTCAAAAGGTGACATGAGTTTGACTTGGGTTTAATTTTTGAATTTAGTTTTGGCTTGATGATTGAAGTTTATATTTATATTCAGATTCATGATTGAAGGATTGATTGAATTATGAGAAAAAATTAAGGGTTTGGCTTGATTTGAATTTGATTTGGCTAAGTTCGAGAATTTGACTTGAAAAGCTTAGGTTGAATTTTGATTGAATTTGGATTTGATTTTTGAATTTAGTTTTGGATATTTGACTTTATATTTCATTTATATTTGTGAATATAAATGAAAATATAAATGGGTTATGAGAAAATTTCTTGAATTTGATTTAGGCTTAGTCTATAGGATAGAATTAAAGTGACTTATGAAGGATTTTTGAAATTTGGAATTTCAATAATAAGTTTCAATAATTTGGAATTGATTTGAGTTTGAGAAAATCAATTAAGTTGGAATTAATTTAAGTTTGAAGTTGATCTGATTTGGAGTTTGGAGTTAGTTTAGACTTGATTTGGAATTTGACTTGAAGGAAGGAAGTGAGGAGTTGGTTCAAGCTATAGGGTATGTAAGTTTTCCTAACACCCCTAAGGAATGACATATTCCTATAGTTAACTCTTCTAAGTCTCTAGGGTTAGGTTGAGTGTCCACCTAATCACTATAAGTGTCTTATGACTAACGAGACTCTTAGTGTCTAAGATGTGTGTGTGTGTGTGTGTGGGTGGAGCGTGTTGAGAGCTCATCCTAAAAAATGAGGTCAACATATGCATATTTATTTGAGAATATCAGATTGAAGCATGATGTCAACTTAGATAAATATATATAAAAAGTGCTCCCTATCGTGTAGGAGAAATTCTAAAGCACTTCGAAAGAGCTCTAAAATAATTTAAGAAAAATATAATAATATTTGGGTTGATACATTTGATCTTAAGAAGGTTTTAACATGAAACATTGATTTCATCTATGTATAGAGATCTAAAAATATGCCCCCTTGTGTAATAGGGGAATTTTCAAGAAAGTTTTTTTTAATCTTGAGTAATTATATTTATTTAGGGATCTCAACATGAAGCACGATATCGATATAAATAGATATACTAAAAAAATACCCCTTGTCAGACAAGAGAATGTTTGCTTTATTTTGGAAATGCATTATTACTTTGTAAGAGAATTTTCAAGCAAAACTTACATATGTAATGACAGTGAGGAATAATTATTCTTGTCAGCACCTGGACCAATTCTCCTTCTTGAAAAGTTTGATGGATTCACCGTATGATCGAAAGCTTTGGACATCCTCGCTCAGTAGACTTTTAAATTTTACTGAGCTTGGAGCCTAACTTCGTCAAGTGCATCAAGCTCATACATCCATAGACAGACATTCTCATCTTGAGTGAGGTTGTGTTGAATAGCTACTCGGAGTGAATGTAGTTCAACTTCCATCTGTAGATGGACATTCTCATCTTAGGTAAGATCGTGTTGAATGACTACTCAGAGTGAATGTAGTTCAACTTCAAGTGACAAGACTGCTTTAACTTTAAATACTAGCACATAAGAAGTAAATTTTATGGGAGTATAGTTCAGATGTCATGTCGTTGTCTTTCTTTAAGGTAGTTTTACTTCGAGGCTCTGGCCTCCAAATTTATTTACCTTTTTGCTAGGATCTTTTGATGGTGGATTCTTGGACATGTGGTCTAAGTGTTACGCATCGATGCTCACCATGCGAGACTCGAATTGGTTGACATCTTACCAGGGTTATTGTGGTATTTATTTTTGTGTTGTTGGTTTGTGTGTATTTATGTAAGGGGAAACCACACAGATCCGCATATGTATTCATTAGGGTGATTGGGTATGACATTAAGGAATAATATACTATCTTGAGAGATAGAAGTCACTATACTATAATGGACCTAATCACTTAATGAGGACTCCTAAAGCATGATGGGTCTTCGAATGTACCAGAGATCTTTCCTCTACTTTGCATGGAAAAGTAAAGTAGGGTTTATTTTAAGCTAGGTTAGTTAATTCCCTATGGAAGAAAACCCCCATAGTTAATTACATCTTAAGAAATGAGGTTCCTTAGGAATACTCTTGATTAAGGTAAATGATCATTGTCTCCAAAGATTTCAAAGATAGGACTATCAATCAATTTGTTATTTTAGAAAATCAAGTGGGATTGATCAAAAGAAGAGAGTTATTATCGAATCCAAAGGGAGATGAGTAGGGGATGCTCATGATATTAGGAAACCTTGTGAGCATCCCAAACTATCCTATGGTTGGGCTTTATATCTTTGAAATTGAGGAGAATTATTTATTTGAGTTGAATTTTTATTAGAAATCTAGGATTTACAATTCTATAAAACAAGATTATAGAAATTCCTAAGAGGTGAGGATTTATGCTTGTATCACCAAAAGAAAACAACAATCTCAGATCCTAAATCTAGGAAGCTTTGACATAAGCCAAAGCATGACCTGAATCTAAGCGATAAAATGGGCATATGGTTTACCTCTTCAAGAGAGGTTAAACCACCTGACTGTTGGACTTACAAACTCATAGGGTGGACACCAACTAACTCCTCCTATGATTTTAAATACATGTAGGCAAGTCATATGCTTTGCAAGATGGTTAGATTGTTATTTACTTAGAAGATAAACTAAGTCCTTAAACTCACCCCCTAAGAGACTAGATCTGGAAGGGCATGAATAATGACCTAAATCTAATGCAAATTTTGTCAAGTTTTATTTTGATTTTTGGATATTTTTATTTGACACAGGCTATGAGATTTTATATTCTTAATGCATGAGAAAATCAGGGCCAAAATTAGAAAGAAGGAGGTGTATTTCCACCATGGCTCTAAAAGGTCAAGCCATTTTCTTTGGCAAAGGTGGAAGCCCTCCATTGGCAAGAGTGAGACAACATGATTTATGCATGATATGAGACATACAACATACAGCTAAGGGGTTGCTAAATCTTTTATTATCTTGATTTATGTCCTACGCTTTAGGTGAGGTTATGAATTGTTTAGTTTAATTTTGAATTTATTAGTTGGATAGAAAATTTATTTTTTCCTAAGAGCTTAATTGCATCCAGGCCATTCAATAATCATCAAATAATTAAGAAACTAGACAAATCATGTCATCCTAATTGCACAATCATAAACATAACATCAATCAATTTATAAAACTAGCGTAAAACAATAAAAGGTTGGTGTGGTTGGTTAACATCGTATAACCCAAAAAAAAATTATGAGTAGTCGAGCTCTACTCTTATACATCATGGTATAATGAAAGAATAAATTATAATTATGAAGTGACAAGTGTTATGGGAGTCTTCATTCTTCATCCTCCATTCTTCATTCCTTGACCTTCATTCCTTCATCTTGGTTTGCTCCATTTTTTTTTCTTTTGGTTTGACTTGGGATGTAGTTTGCTCCAAAGCCTCACATGGTATGTAAGACATGGTCTTATAACTAATGTTCACCTTAACCCTCATAACACTTATCCTAATCATAATGCAAAAATTATATTAAAAGGAAGGAAAGTAAATCTAACTACACATGCAAAATAAATGCTAGCTAAACACACCATACAATCCAAGCAGTTATAAAAATAATTTGGGCTTAGTACCACATACATGGGTAACCAAGCCCACATGTCCTAATTTGAGTTATGCTTGGGGGTTTAAGTAACCTACACAGTGAAAAATATTTATATTTTAATTACAGTGCCCTTTAAGCATAACCCCTTGCAGAAAGTATGATTAGGCTAATATCGGCCTAACATCTAGACTGCGCACATACACCCTAAGATCCAGTCTAAAATATTACACCACAAAATAAAATCATGCACCAAGCCATGCACCACCCTAACATAGAGCTAAGTGGCTTAGCCTAATGTGTGTGCCATTTAAGGCTTGTGTGGCATGTCTTAGCTAGGCTTTAAAGTTAAAATTTTCCAAGTGTGAAGGATTCAATTTAGATGGCTATTTCATTTTAGGTGATTTAGTTGACTTGTCTTTTCTAGTAGGTGATTTGATTTAGTTTGAATGAACCTACACTTAGGGACTAAATGTTATGAAGAGAAGAAAAGAGACGAGAGCTCTATTTCATCTCTACCTCAAAGCATTTCTAAGATAGATTCATTAATTAAATTCTCTTTAATGAATGATTTATTATGTATTTTAATTAACCCTAAGTTTATATTCACTCTAAATTTCCCTATTCAATAAGAAAGGCATCTTAGATTACTATCACATAACACACCCATTCACTTCTTTCCACCATGTATACCATTCATATGAATAATCCTAAGCATCAATGCAAATCTTAGCACACTTTAATGATGAATGCAAAGAGATGTCATTTGAAAATTTGGATATTCCATTTGTTAATTGGATCATTAATGTATGTCTTTATTATGTAGAAAGGAGGGATTTTTCATCCATTAGCTAAATGCACATTCGCATGTATAAAAGTTATAAGTGAGTACAACGCCATTATTTTCTACATTAGGGGCGTAAGGTCCAAGACCTACTTAGGGCTACTTAAAGCCTCGCAGCCCCGGGATGCCCAGACTTATATACTACTTTTCTTAGATACATGTAGATGTACAAAAAGAAATAAATGGATAAGGAATCATGCAAGATATTATGTTTGATTTGATTGTATAATTTACATGTGTAATATGAAGATCCTTCCTAAGTCTTAATATAGAGATGAATAGGAATAGATTTAGGCAAGTGTTGTGTTCTTTTAAAATGAACTGTACACTTGGAAATCCTATGTGAATCCATGTTAAGAGAAGGAAAGGTGACATCATAATACACATCTTATGCTATCATCATATGCAAGCTTATAAATATTTATAACTAGCATCACTTCATTTATAATATTTTATTTATAGGTTTTAAAAAATAATTTTTAGTTTAATAGTGATAATAACCACTCATATTCTTAATTTTAGCCAACACATGCAATTTGACATAAAAGGAAACATTTAATTTAATTAATTTTTAAAAGAAATGAATGCATGATTTCATATGGAAAATAATATTTAGCATGATTGGAAAGAAATAAAGGAATGTAAGCACATGACTTCATTCACCCTAATTAAATCCTAAGGACAATCATATAAAATAAGATCATTTAAAATGAATCAAAATTCTTTAAGGAGATTTTTATCTTTGAATTTGATTTGACTTAGAAAATATGAGAAGGGTTTGCTAGTCCTAACCCATTCCCCCTGAGTATTAATTGGTTTGGTTTAATTTAGAACAATTAGGTTGATTTTATGTTTTGATTAGGTTAAGGTATGAATTAAATCCATTAATTCCCCTTTACTTATACAACTTTAACATAATTATCCAAGTAATTATGACCAGACTTATGATATGCAACCACATGGAAATTAAATCAGCAATGGACCTAAAAAATGAAGGGGCCTAATGCAATTGGCTCACAATTATTGGTTAATTAAGTTAAAGGATTTGATTAAGTACTTTTATAACCCTCTTACACATGTAATTTGATCATAATTTCCTTTGGAATTCTCTTAGGTTATTGAACACCTAAGGATCTACCCAAGAATTGAATGATTGAGTTCTGGAATGATTTGGTTTTGAGTTTGATTAATTAAACTATTTAATGAAGTGATTCAACCTTTAATTAGTTGCAAATTGATTAAGTGTTATCCAAATGAAATAAACATAAAAGAAAAGATTGAAAAAGAAGTCCTATTCTCATTCCCTATGCTCATTCACTATTTCATAATGATTAACCATCTTAATTAATGAATTCATTACTGTTTAAATTGCTAATTAATCATTTAATTAATTAAGAGAGAGATTAAGAATGAAACTAGTAATTCTCTTAATTAATCAAGCAATAAATTCCAAGAAAATTATGAGAGGCAGATGTCATTCCACTAATCAATCTCAGAAAGTTTGGAATTAATTTCTAGAGTAATTTGCTTAATTACATTTCTAATTAAACCCAAATTGAGTCAAAATCACTACTCAAAATTAATTGATTTTAATTTTCTTTTATTCTCATCTAAATTACCTTTAAAATGAGTATTTATCTATATTTTTTGAATTTTTTTACAATTAGTTATGAATTTTGAAAGTTTCACCATTAAAATTAGATTAATTATTCCTAATTAAACTCTTAATCCTGACGGGCAATGTGGCGGCTGACGCAGCGCGCTTTTCATGTGGCGCGATGAGATTGGTTGTTTAAGTTATCACATCAGTCGGCTGAGTCAACTGGCAGCGGACGCACTTTCCTGTGGATCGATCGATCTAAGATCGAACATTCATGATTTAATCCACGATTAAGGAGGAAATCAAAGAGATCTAAGGCGTGGTTTGATCATGATCGTCCAATCTAATCACATATAACAGATGGTCCATGATCTATCTCCTCCTAAGCAACGAGAGTTGGATGTCGTCCATCAATCATCGCTCGATCCAAGCTCACCCGAGCTCTAATGGAGCTCAAATTCATCCCACACCTTTGGGGAAGCACAAGCAACACATCTAATGATGGAGATCACGTGACATAATGATTTCCTTCTCAAAGGACCTAACAAATTTTACTCTAAGGTCGGTTCATTGGCATACCTCATCGGAGCTTGTGACAGGCAGTTCTAACGACCGTGGAAGCTTTATTTGGATGAAACGAAGCCCTATTAAGCGGTATGAGCTTTGATTCAATGTAGTTAGCTCGGAAGACCATTCCATGGCATGTAGGTGATCAGCTTCGATCGAATTCCTACTTCCAAATGTCAGGAAGCTCGGGATTTGATTTATTTTGACTCGCCTTAGTTCAATGATGGTGTGTGCAAGGTTAATTGCACTTTGGTTGAGGATTGAGTGAGTTGAGCTTAAGATTGATCTCCCATGTTCTGGTTTTGAGTATAATCAAGAAATATGAAGCAAGGAAACTCGGGAATGGCTGGGTAAAGCTTGGGGATGCTTCAATTCAACCTCTAGATCTCTGAGGAATGAATCTCCTCTTGTATGAGTGAGAAGGAGGGGTGGGGTATATCTCCCCTTCCTTGGATTGGATGATGGATGGCTGATTTGCCATTTTGGCTCAATGGCTTGGATTGGCTGATCAATTTGAGCTGGAAAACATTCAACAAGGGTCATTTTGGGTGGAGGAGTGAGGGAGAGTGGCTGCCCATGTGATTGGTGAGTGAATTTGGTGAGCCAAGTGTCCAAGGGTGATTAGGAAGGTTAGTTTTGCCTCCCTTTGGGTCATGGTCGATTCAAGATCATTAGGTTATATTCACCACCCTCCTTGGTGTCCATGTGGACCAATAGATGTGTAACAAGTGACCTTGAAAAAGAAATGACCAAATTCCAAGTGAATTTGGTCATGGGATACCCTTTGACCTAAGGGTAAAGTGGTCATTTGGCTATGAGTTTGATTTGGGTAGATTTGAAATGATTTAAAAATGGGTTGTGCCAAATTTCAAGTGATTTGGAGTTCATTTAGCTCAATTTGATCTATTTGGGTCAAGTTGGATCAAATTTGGTTAGGTTGACCAATTGGCCAAAATGGGTCAAACCATGAGCCAGGTCAAGTTCAAATGATCATTTGGAGCCTATGGGTACCATTGGTTTGGTTTAATTTGGTTTATATTTAGTTTTGGTTCATTTAGGTTCATTTGGGTCAAATGGGTCAAGTTGACTAATTTGACCCATTTGACCCAATTGGGTTAGGTCATGAGTTGGTTTAGGCTTGGTTGATCATTTGAAATGTATTACAAGCTTTGGTTTCAATCAATTCTGATTTGATTTGATTTCAAGTTAATTTGACCTTTTGGTCAAGTTGGGTTCATGGTCGATTGGGCTAGGTTGGGTCTAATTGGTCAATTAAAGCTTTGGTCAAGTTCAACAATTAATTTGGAATGAATTTGAATCATTGGTTGTAATCAATTTGTCTTAGATCAAGATTGGATCCATTTTAGCTTTTTTAGGTCAATTTGGCCAACTTGGGCTAGGAGAGTCAATTGGGTTTGGTCTAGCTCAAGTGAGGGCTTGGTCATGTTTAATAATTGATTATGTATTGGTTTTGATCAATGGTTTCAATCAATTTATCTCATAGTAAATTTTGGCTTGTTTAAGTCTCATTTGGGCTAAGTGTTGACTTGGTCTAAAGCTAGGTTTGGCTTGATTTGACCTAATTTGAGTGAATGATCATTGTAGGATGATTGTTCATCACAATGTGAGGCTTGGGTGGCCTTGGCTCAACCCAATTTGAGTTGGATTAGAATTTAGTTCAAAAAGTATCTTTAGGCTACTTTGGATCAAGTGGACTTAAAAGGGTGACTTAGCAAGATCATGGCTTGATTCAAGTTTGGTTGAACTCACATATGAACTTATGATGAAAATATAAATCCAATTGCAAGTTGTTTGGAGTCAAATGAGTTTTGGTTCATTTGACAATTTCAAATTAAAAGGATGAACATGGGTTTGACTTGGCTTAGTGATTGTAGTTTATGTTTATATTTGGGCATGTGATTAAAGGAATGATTGTTTGAAGAGAAAATTCAAGGGTTTGGAATGATTTGAGAATGATTTGGCTAAATCCAAGAAATTGGCTTAAAGGATATAAATTGGGTTTGGATTTGAGTTTTTTTTGAATTTATATTGATTTGATTTTGGCTATTTGAATTTATATTTCATTTATATTTGTGAAGATAAATGAGAATATAAATGATCCATGAGAGAATCAGGTGAATTAGGAGTGATTTGATTGTGAATTTGGCTAAGGTAGGTCAAAAAGTTTGAAAAAATGGGTTTTGATTTGGTTTGATTTATATTCATTTGATTTGGATGGTTTGGATGCCAATTTCATTTATAGTTGTGAATACAAATGATGGAATAAGTGATTTATAAAAAATCACTTGGCTTTGGGTTGATTAGAAGGGTAAGCTTATGGATGTGGTTCATATGACTTAAGAAGGTTTTGGATTTGGAATTGATCATGGGTTTCAATTATATAGAATTGGAGTTGGATTTGGAATTGATTTGGATTTGAATCACTTAATTAAGTTGGGATTGATTTGGATTGGTTTGAAGGAGTGTGCATGGGCTGGATTTGAGCTATAGGGTAAGTGGTTGCCTTAAATCCTTAATGCATAGCCTAATCTTATGATCAAACCTTCTAAGTATCTAGGGTTAGGTTAAGTGTTCACCTAATCACTAGAAGTGTCTTAAGACTAAGAAACTCTTAATGTCTAGAGGAGTCCTTTGTCTAAGATGGAGACATTGAGAGCTCACTCCAAAAGTGAGGTCAACTAAGGGTGCCGAATAGGTGCGGTGTGACTAACAAGGCATATCGCACGTATTGATGTTGACCGAGCTGATCAACAATGTTTGAACGATCACAAGCCTACTCATAAACTTGAGGTGTAGAAGGATCAAGATCTTAGTGCAAGGCAATTCTACTTATGTCAAAGACATAAGAGAGCGAGGCGGAATCCATTAGGGATTTAGTATGTGAGCCTTCCACTAGGGGAAAATGTTCAAGTTATCCATTGGAGATTAGAATTTGAAATACACTAGGGATAAAAGTGTGAACCTTCCACTAAGGGAGCAAGTTTGGGTTGGATTGAATTGACTCAACTGGAGAAATTGAAAAGATTTGCATCTTACTAAGGTGAAGCTGATCAATTTAACTGTTTAATTTGACTCAACTAGGGAGGTTGGTTGGTTTTGTTTCAGATTTTAAATTTTGGATTTTGAGATGGACCCTGTCAGTTTGTGATGGACCACATTGAGTAGGGGCCATGTTAGCCTTGGCCTATTTCAGATTTACCAATCCAAAGGGGTAGTCTATGAACCGCATAGTAAGACTATCCAACCAAAGGGGTTGCTTTTGGTGTGCTGTGGCTGTACTAGGAAGAAAGCATAGCAGACTTATATCCTCCAAAGTAGGGATCATCCGCTAGGGTGATCTGTTAGCGACACAATGAATCGAACCCAACTTTAGGCTGACTACTGAGTGAATGCCACTGGGGGACTTAAATCAGCTTAAAGATAGTCAAAATTAATTTCATTTTAATTATGTTTGATGGACCTCATTAGTTTGCGATGGGCCATACTGAGTGGGGGCCATGTCGACCTTGACCTACTTCAGATTTATCGATCCAAAGGGAATAGTTTCCCGATCGAAGGGGAGAACTATCCAACCAAAGGGGTGCCTTTCGATTTGCAGCGACCAATTCAGGGAAGAAAGCATGAGGACTCACATCTTCCTGAACAAAAGACCATTAGGGTGATCCATTAGCAAGGTAACATGTTATGGTGAAATATTCTCACCTTCATATATCCTTTTGAAAAGAATAAACAAAAAAAAAAGAAATATACGCCTTTAGTCAGAACACCACGTAGATCCATAGATGTTCTTATTAGGGTGATCGGGTATGACATTGAGGAGAGTTGTATTATCTCGAAAGACAGAAGTCACCACCCTACAATGGACCTAATCATCTTAATAAGGACTCCTAAGGACAATGGGTCTGCATATGTACCAGTGATTCTTCCCCTACTTTACATGAAAAAGTAAAGTAGAGTTTATTTTAAATCGGGTTCGTTAAGTTCGCTATGGAGGTAAGCTCCCATAGTTAATTACATCCTAAGGAATGAGATTCCTTAAGAATACTCTTAATTAAGATAAATGATTGCTGTCTCCAAAGATTTTGAAGGTTTGACTATCAATCAATTGATTTATTTTTAGAAGATCAAGTGGGATTGATCAAGAGGAGAGAGTTATTAATCCAAAAGGGAAATAAGTAGGGGAAGCTTATAATACTAGGAAGCCTAGTATGCATCCCAAACTATCCTAAGGTTGGGATTTAGATTTTTGAAATTGAAGTGATTTATTTATTTGAGTTGAATTTTTGTTAGAAGTTTAGGGCTTATAATTCCATGATGCAAGGTCATAAAAAAACCTAAGAGGTGATGATTTATGCTCATGGCCCCGAAGGGATATAGCAATCTCAGAACCTAACATAGAAATGCCTAAGAGGTGATGATTTATGCACATGGCCCCGAAGGGATATATCAATCTCAGAACCTAAATCTAGGGAGCTTTGGCAAGGGCCAAGACAGGACCTAAATCTAAGGAAAAAATGGGCATATGGTTTACCTCCACAAGAAAAGATTAACCACTTGACTGTTGGATTTACAATTGCTTTGGGGTGGCCGCCAACTAACTCCTCCTATGATTTTAAATACATGTAGGCAAGTATTATGCTTTATGTTAGATAGCTAGGTTATTATTTATTTTAGAAAGAGATTAAGTCCTTGAACTCACTCCCTAAGAGATTAGATCTTGTAATGACATGAAAAATGACCTAGATCTAATGCAAAACATATTACATTTTACTTTCATTTTGGGACAATCATTTGACTCACGCTTATAGGATTCATATGCCTAATGTATAAGAAATAAGATTATAGGCCAAAATCAGCGAGAAGGGGGAGGTGTGTTTCCACCATGGCTCCCAAAGGTCAAGCCAAGTTCTCTAAAAAATGTGGAAGCCCTCCAATCAAGAGTGAAATAATATATTTTTATGCATGATGTTAGAAAATAAATGCTCATCCAACTAAGGAGTTGCTAATTCTTTTGTTTTGATTTTAACTTAGGCTTTAAATGAGGTTATGAGTTATTTATTTTAATTTTGAGTTGATTAATTTGGTAGAAGATTTATTTTTTCCTAAGAGCCTAATAGCCATCTAGACCATTCATCAAAGCAAGGAAGAAACTTGGAAAACATGCTATTTATAATGCACAAGCTAAACAAAACATCAAATATTTTATAAAGCTAATGCAAAAGAATAAAAGACCAAGTGTGGTCGAGCACCACCGCACAAACCCAAAAATAGATTGGGTAGCCAAGCTCTACCCTAATACAACCCAGATTACAAATGAATTAATTATAATTAAGCAAGGAATTCATGTTATGGGGGTCTTTATTCTTTATTTCTTCATTCTTCTTTTCTTCTTTTAATTCCTTTTTTTGGATGGTTGGAATGTGGATACTCTAAAGGATTCATATGGCACATAAGATGTGATCTTATAACTAATGCTCATCCTAATCCCCCATAACAATCATCCCAAAATCCTAATTGTAAAAGTACATGAAAAGAGAAAAGTAAATCTAACTAAAACCTACGAAACAAATATTAGCTTAACAAATCACACATTCCCAAGCATGTATATGAACAAATTGGACTTAGCACCCCACACATGGGTAACCAAGTCCACCTCACCTATCTTGGATTATGCATAAATGTATAAACAACCTACAAAACAAAAACTGTTACATTTTTATTAAAGTGCCCCTTAAGCACAATCCCCTGTAGAAGATAATGATTGGACTAAATCGTCCTACCATTCATTCTACGCACATACACCCTAACATCCAGACTAAAACATCACATCATAAAATAAAAGTAAGCATCAAACCATACACTGCCCTAACATATAACTAGAAGTGGTGACTTAGACTAATGTGTATGCCATGTAAAGTTTGTGTGGTATGCTTAGCTAGGCTTTAAGGTTGGGATTTTTTAAGTGTGAAAAGGTTTAACTTAGAAGGGTGGTCTTATTTAAGTTATTTAGTTGATATGGGTTAATTTTATTTGATGATTTGATTTGGTTTGAATGAACCTACTTAATTACTAATGGTTGTAAAGAGAGGAAAATAGAAGCGAACTTCTCTTTCTTCCCTACCTTAAGTGATTTCTAAGATAGATTCATTAATGATTTTTGTTTAGTGAATATTTTATTATGTATTTTAATTAATCTTAACTTTAGATTTTCTCTAAATAAATCTATTCAAAAAGAAAGGCATTTTAAGATTAAGTAAAGTAAATTACTATCTCAAAACACACAACATTTTATTAATTTGCCACATGTGTATCATGCACATGAATGAATCTTAAGTATATCTATACATACGATGCGAGTATTTAGCACACCTTAATAATGAATGCTAAGAGAGGTTGCTTAAGGAAATTTGTAATGTTTCATGTATGCATGATTTTGTTAAGTAGAAGAGAGTGATTCCTTTATCCATTTTTCATATGCACATTTATAAGTATAAAAGACATAAGTGAGTACCACATTGTAAGATCGAGTATAAGGTACAAGACCTTAGGGCTTAAAGTAACCTTGTCCAAACTAACATACCACTTTTCTTAAATACATGTGCATGTACAAAAAGAAATGCATAGAAAAAAGAATCATGCAAAAAGTTTATGTTTGTTTGTTAAGTAGAAGAGAGTGACTCTTTTATACATTTTTCATATTCACATTTACAAGTATAAAAGACATAAGTGAGTACAACGCCATTGTTAGCACCAGGGGTGTAAGGTACAACACCTACTTAGGACTACTTAAAGAAATGGGTTGTCTAGACTAATATACCACTTTTCTTAAATACATGTGCATGCAAAAGAGAAATGCATGGAAAGAGAATCATGCAAAAGTTTATGTTTGTTTTGTTTGATTTTGGGAATTTTATGAATTATATATTTACAAGTGTCATGTCCTTTTCAAATGGGCTATGCACTTTACAAATCCTATGCAATGCTATGTTAAGAAATAGAGGGAAAATCAAATAACACATTTTATAGTACTCACATGCAAGCTCATAAGTACTTATAGATAGCATAATTTTTATTTGTAATGTTTGGTTTATAAGTTTTGAAAATAGTTTTAGATTTAGTAGTGATAATAGCCATTCATATCTTACTTTAGCCAAAATATGCAATTTGACATAAAGGAAAATTTTCATTTTAATTTTATTTTTAAAAGACATGAATGCATTATTTTCATATGACATGCACATTTAGCATGCTAGGAAAGAAATAAAGTGATGTAAGCATGTAATTTCACTCTAATTAATTCTTAAAGACAATCTTATGAAGTAAGATCATTTAAAGATAATCAAAAGTTGTTTAAAGAGACTTTCATTTTATTTTGAGTTTGATTTAGGAAAGTGAGAAGGTTTTTGGTCCTACCCATTCTCACATATGTGTATTATTTTAGTTTAATTTTTAGGTGATTAGATTAATTTTATGCTTTGGTTAGGTTAAGGTGTAGATTAAGTTCATTAATTATCGCTTACCTATACCACTTTAACATATTTAATCAAATAATTATGAGCTAATGTATGATATAAAACCATAAGGAATTTAAATTAGCAATGCATCCTAAGAAAGAAAGGTACCTAGTACAATTGGCTCACAATTAATGATTAATTAAGCTAAATGGTTTAATTTAAGTACTTTCATAACCCTTCCCACACATGTGGATCAGGTTTGATTTCCTTAAGATACTTAGGTTATTGAACACCTAAGCATCTACCCAAGAAGGATTGATTAAGGTGATTATGTTTTTGGAATGTTTTGAAAATTTTATCAAGTTAATTAAGTAGGTCATTAGTGGATTAGCCCTTAATTAAATTTAGATTAAGGAAGAAAGGGAGTTTAAGGAATAGCTTAAGGAAAATATCTCAAAATTATTTCATAAATCTCCTAATCACTTAAACAAAGTTTAATTAACTTAATCAAGGAATTAAACCATTGGTCACATGCTTAATTATATTAAGAGAGTGATTAAAAGTTCATTAATTAATTTCTCTGATTAACTCATTAATAAATTCTAAAAAAATTAGGAGAGGTAGACGTCATCCCACTAAACATGATTGAGAAATTTGGAATTAATTAATGAACTCATTAGGGAATAATTAGGGTTGTTAAGTTTTCAAATAAATCCTAATTAATAAAAATCTACTTTTTAAATTCAATTAAAAATAATTTATTAGATTTTCCTTTGAACTATCTTTAAGATGAACTTGAGTTTGTAGTTTTGATTTTGGATTTTATTGAATTTAGATGTTTTTTGATTTAAGTGATTTTATGAATTCTATTAATTTATTTTATTAAAATAAATCATTTGACACTCAAAGTTCAATATCTTTTAATCCGAAGGTTATTTGAACTTGAAATTTTTATGGTAGATGTATTTTAACATCAATTTTAATCTTTAAAAGTTTCAACTTAATCTGGCATATATTTTTGATTTAATTAATGAAATTTGATTTTTTTACTAAAAATCAAGTTAAGCTCAAAATATTTAGTAAAATTTTGATTTTGATTTGGGATTCGAAAGATGAACCAATGAGAGCTATTTTTTAAGTATTTTATTTTCTATGAATTTTTGAAGTTTTAGGTACTTTAAATAATTTTTTTTAAATCAGAAAATCTGATTTTCCTACTTAACACATTCAACATACCATGGTGACGCTTACTTGGCAGAATGGGCATATTACGCGGCACGGTATGTACCATCGTATGTTTTGCGACAATAGGCGCTTTAAGCAGAAGTCCGCTAGTTGTCCATGATGCATCGTTTGATCCAGAACGCCCGATCACTGATTGGAAAGTCCAGATCAGATCGTGTGATCCAGAGGCCAGGACGCATGATCTGAACCATCCGATCGGATGGTCCTGATCATATCAAGTGATCCAAAGGGCCAGATCACGTGATCCACGTGTGATTTGAGCCGTCCGATCCCGTGAACCATGGGATCGAATGGCTGCTGCTTCACCGCCGACAGTAAATAGTAAAATTAAGATTATTTTTGGAAAAAAGAGAAATTCTAAGTGAAAACTTATCCAAATCATTTTCATGTTGATTCACATCGAAAAAAAAATCTATTTTGTAATTGGGATGATTTAAAGTAAAAATGCACGATTATTTAGGATAAATTCCTAAAAATAGCATGAAAAACTATCACAAATGAATGATCGTAAGGCTAGCTAGGGTTTTTGAAAGTTACCTCACCGGGGATGATTTTGGCGATGGTGATGACTCGAGCACACTGTTGAGTGAGGGAAGAGGCTTTGGAATGGGCTTGGATATTTGCCTTCACGTCAAAATGAAGTTTCCTTTGGTGATCATCATTTCCTCTCTAAAATCCACTTAGTTTTGAAGTATTTCTCTCCAAAATAAAGTGGGGGTGATTGCTAATGGATTTGGGAGCTCTAGGAGAGGGAGAATGAGAGGAATGGGTGAATGCTTCAGCCTCTAATGTCTTGGAATCAAACGTGAAAGAAAATTCCACTTTTTTTTGAATTTTTTGCTCTAAACTCATGTCATTTGGCTTGGGGTGGTTGAAAATGGAAGAGAATCTTCCTAGGTGGCTCACTTGGGTTGGCTAAGGCATGGAAAGTAGCTGCCATGAAGGACAAATGGGTATCCTAGCCTAGGGGATGTGAGAGTCATTCATGCCAAGTGTTCCAATGGGAGGGATGAGGTGATTTCACCTCCCCATGAGTCATGGCTTCCCCAACCACTCCCTGGGTCAAAAAAATCAATGTCCTTGGTGCTTATGTGGACCAATGGATGAGTACCAAGTGGCCAAGGAAGAGAAATGACCACTTGGGAAAGTATCTTTTCTAATGGGATGCCCTTGACCCAAGAACAAAGTGGTCATTTGGTATTGAATTTGATTTGAGCAGATTTGAAATGGCTCAAAGTAAGTTGGATCAAATTTCATGTAATTTGAAGTTCATTTGATTTAATTTGGTTTAATTTGACCGATTTGGGTCAAATCAGGTCAAAATAAGTTAGGTTGACCAATTGGTCAAATTGGGTCAAACCAAGAGTTTGGTCAAGTTCAAATGACTACCTGGAGTATCTTGGTTCAATTGGTTTCAATAATTTGATTTAATTTGGATTTTGTCCAATTTGATTCTTTAGGGCAATTTGGGCTAAGTTGACCAATTTCACCCAATTGATCAAATTGGCTTGAATCATGGCTTAGTTTGGGTTTGGTTGATCATTTAGAATATATTGTAGGCTTTGGTTTCAATTAATTTTGGATTGATTTGACCTTTTAGGTCAAGTTAAGTTCATGGTCAATTGGGCTAGGTTGGGTCTAGTTTGCCAATTGGTCAAATTAGATTTAATTAAGGCTTTGGTCAAGTTCAATAATCAATTTTGAGTGAACTTGAGCCATTGGTTGCAATCAGTTTAGTTTAGATTACAATTTAGCTAGTTTGGGTTCATATGGGTTAAAGGGTGGTCAATAGGTTAGGTTGACTTGGTTTGACCCAATTCATGACAATTGATTAACTTATGATGATCAACAAACATGACATGAAATTTGGATTGGCTTAACTCATTTTGATTTGAATTGAATTGGATTTTGATTCATGTCAAATTGGAAACTTTGGGTCAAAATTGGGTTTAGTTGGCTTGATCAAGGCTTGATTCAAGTTTGGTTGAACTCAGATATAGACCTACGATGGAAATATTAATCCATTTGCAAGTGATTTGGAGTCAAATATGTTTTGATTCATTTGACAATTTCAAGTCAAAAGGGTGAATATGGGTTTGACTAGGGTTAGCTTAATTTTGATTTGATGATTGAAATTTGTGTTTATATTTGGATTCATGATTGAAGGATTGATTAAATCATGAAGAAAAACTAAGGGTTTGGCTTGATTTGAGTTTTATTTGGTTAAATTCAAGATTTTGACTTGAAAAGGCACAAGCTGGATTTTGGTTAGATTTGCATTTAGGTTTTGAATTAGTTTTGATTATTTGAAATTATATTTCATTTATATTTGTCAATATAATTGAGAATATAAATGGGTTATGAGAAAATTTATTGAATTTGAATTGAGCTAAGTCTATAAGATAGAATCAAAGGGCTTAGGAAATATTTTGAACTTGGAATTTCAGTTTTGGATTTAGTTTGATCGATTTGAATTTATATTTTATTTATATATGTGAATATAAATAAGAATATAAATAGGTTGTAAGAAAATTTTATGAATTTGAATTGATTTTGATTTTATTTGCGATAAGTCCATTCAAAGGGCTTAGGAAATATTTTTTGGAATTTAAATTTGGTTATGGATTTTAGTCATAGCTTTCAATTATTTGGAGTTGATTCATGATTTGAGAAAATCCATTGAAATTGGTTCAAGGTTTGATTCAGAGTTGAAGTTGATATGAGTTTGGAGTTTATCTTGAAAGAAGGAAGTGAGGATTTGGTTCAGGCTATAAGGTAGGCAAATTTTTCTAACACTCCTAAGACATAATCTATTCCTATGGATAAACCTTCTAAGTCTCTAAGGTTAGGTTAAGTGTTTGCCTAATCACTAGAAGTGTCTTAAGATTAAGAAACTCTTAATGTCTAAGAGAAGTCCTATGTTTAAGATGGAGGGGTTGAGAGCTCATTCCAAAAATGAGGTCACAACGTCAGCTTTGTTACATGCTAGAAGAATGCATAATAGATTTACATCTTCTAGACCGAAATGACCACCGAGGCAACTTATTTATGGCAAAATAGATTGAACTCGATCTAAGATGACTACTGAGAGAGTCCCAAGGACTTATCTCAACTCAAGTGTAGTGAGGTAATTCCTATAGGGAGTTTTGTTGACACTGCCCTAAAGATAAGATGCCTGCTTGGGAAAGGGGCCATTGGGAGCTTGATTTCCTAAACCACAAGAGAATAAATTTATTTGTTTGTTTGTTTATCATGGACTCTATTGGCTTGCGAAGGATCACACTGAGAAGGAGCTTATATCGGCCTAGACCTATCTCAGTTTTACTGGTCCAAGGGAGAATCTGTGAATCCACTGAATAAATTCTCCAACCACAGGGGTGGCTACTAGAAAAGGAGGATTGCCCAATATAAGAGTAGCCCAGGTAGTGTCTAAATGGGGTCACAAAGGATGTAACTCAAGTAGAGAGCCTGCAGGGGAGGGGCCACTAAGGGCTTTATCCTGATCCCTGAAGAAGATAATATCTATAGGTATTCAGTGGCCAGCTCAAGGAGAAAGCGCAAAGACTCATATCTTCCAAGAGTGATGTATCCACCGGGTGAGTCACTGTTAGCATAGCAAACATCAACTAACCCATGTCCATCAATTTATAATCAGAGAAGAAAGCATCGTGACTCACATCCTCTAACAAAAGGGGATAGTTTATTTTCGGCTCGACAAGTACTATCTGACTTAGGGAGACTTCTGAGTGATTGCCACTAGGGGACTTATATCAACTCAAAAATAGTTGAGAGGAAAGGAGCCGCTAGGGGACTTACCTAAGCCTCAAATATACTCAACCTAGTCAGTGCTTGATGGCTAGTTCAAAAAGAAAGCATGCATGCTTACATCTTCTTAAACAAAGTCAACATGAGGTACCTTACTGGCTGCACAGTGAGGCCTACCAAATTGATAAGGTGCTCATTAGTTTGCAATGGTCAAGTCAAAAAGAAAGCACGGGGACTCACATCCGCCAGACAAGTGACCGCTGGGGTGACACACTAGCATGGTAGCATATCAGCCTGACCTAGAACAGCTAATGAGTGAGTGCCATAGGAGGCTTGCTCCCACACCAAAATAGCCCTAGACAAAAGATATGTGTTTGTGTTTATGTTTCTGTTAAAGGAGGATAGGATGGCTCTCAAGTTCTCTTACACCTATCCTAAAACACGCTTAAAAGTTGATGAAATGGTGCCATGAATGATAGTTATGATTCCACCAAGAAAGGATGCTGCTTGGGTTCTCTTACACCTAACTTAGTCATGCTAGTCGAAAATAGGATGCCACTTGGGTTCTCTTACACCTACTCTAGTAGTGCTGGGGAATTGTGTTTAATTTATGTTAGTGTTGTGATAAAAAGGATAGGATGCCTCTTAGGTTCTCTTACACCTACCCTAAATATGTCATGACAGATTTGGAAACAAGCAAATAATGCTTCGACTGAAGAGAATATTTTGATGAATTGGAATGAAATTTTTAAAGATAATTATTTTCAAACATGATTTTATGGATAGTATTTTTTCAAATAGAGCCCATTGATTGGAAGCATTGGGTGTTCCCCTTTATAATTAATAAGTTGATAAGATCCTCCTTAGTAGACCTTCTCTATGACAAAAGGGCCTTCCGAAGTGGGTTCATACTTGCCTCCCATATTTCAATGAGCAATAATCGATCTCCTTAGAACTAAAATAAGCTCTCCTACTTGAAAAGCTCTAGGGAGGACTAGCTTGTTATGAGCTTGAATCATCTTGACTTTGTACAACTCGAGATTCTGGCATGCCCGTAGGCATCTCTCCTCCAAACCTTCAAGCTCTTTTAACTGCAACCTGGTGTTCTGCTTTGTAGTGATTTTACTATCTATTACTATCTTTAGTGATGGGAGCTAAACTTCTAATGATAGAACGGCTTCAGACCCATACACTAAGGAGAATAAGGTATATTGGGTTGGAGTTATGTATGTGGTGCAATATACCCACAAAGCTTCAACCAACTACTCATTCCACTGGCTTTTATTGTCATTGAGTATCTTCTTTAATATCTGGATGAGAGTTTTGTTGAATGCTTCTGCTAGGCCATTCACCCTAGGATAGTAGATAGTGAAGTATCTCTAATCTATATCGTGTCTCCTGAAGAAGCTGTTGATCTCGGTGCTTTTGAATGCAGTACCATTATCGAATATAATTCGTTGAGGCACCTCAAACTTATATACAATATGGTTCTTGAAAAACTAGAACACCTGCTGAGCTGTGACCTCTCTGAGTGGGATTGCCTCTGCCCACTTGGAAAAGTAGTTGATGAAAGCTAGGATGAATCGATGACCCTTAGAAGAAGGATGATCAATCAGAACCACTATGTCAGTCGCCTAACACTCGAATGGCCATGAGGCCAATGTAGGGTGTAGAATATTGGGTGGTTGGTGCAAGAATACATTGTGTAACTAACACTGATGGCATCTTCTAGCTACATCTATGCAGTTTGTAATCATCGAAGGCCAGTAGTATCTTAGTCTCTTGATCTTTACCCTCATCTTCAAATTGGATTGATGAACTCTGCATGGACCTAAATGCACCTCAATCATTATCTTATGGGCTTCATTTTTGTCTAAATAGCATAACCATATTTGATCAAAAGATCATCGGTACAAGGTGCCATCCATGAGAGCATAGGAGAGAGCTATCTACTTCATATGATGAGCTTGTGATTTCTCTTGAGGTAGTTTTCCTTTAGTCAAGTAATCTATGAATGGTTGCCTCCAATCTAGCTCATCGTCTTTCTTGGAAATAACAACCTCCCCTTCAAGAGAGAGTCCCTCGATGAGTTCAACATCAATAAGGGATATGACTTGTCTATTTTGGGCCTTTATTGGAATGGAATCATCCTCCGGACATGCCAACTCCTTGGCAAGTTTGGCCAAAGCATCTGCTATTGTGTTCTATCATCGAGGAATCTTGTTAATGGTGACCTCAGAGATTTGGACCAACAGCTTTATGATGTACTCATGGTAGTGATGATGCTTAGGTTTTAGAACTTTATAGTACCCAACAATCTGGTTGATGATCAGTCGAGAATCCCCGTAGATGTTGATGCTTTTGACACACACTGTAATAGCTAATTCTAGACCCATAATCAAAGCCTCATAGTCAGCTTCATCATTGGTGCATAGATTGGAGAGATAGCATGAGAATCTCCTCACATCACGGTCTAGAGTTAAAAGAATGATTCCTACCCCTGTCTTTCCTGGAATAGTAGATCTTGGTTCTTCTCCTCTTTGAGAGGAAGCCGCACCATCAAAATACATTTTTGAAAGGTGATTGTTAACCTCCCCTAAGTTCAAGATTTATTTGTCAGGGATGTCGTCACTAAGTGGAGAGTCAGCAAGAAGTGGGTGTGCTAATAGAAAATCAGCCAATGCTTGTCCTTTCACCGCTCGGAGTGGTATGAATGTAATATCAAACTGTGAGAGAATCATTGACCAATGTGCCAACCGTCCAGATAACATCGACCATATCATGAGATACTATAGTGGATTGGTTCTTAAAATCAAGTTTACCTTATGAGAGAGCATGTAATGCCGTAGCTTTTGGGATGCAAGGATGAGAGCTAGGCAATGTTTCTTAATAGATGGGTAGTTTTCTTCAATAGGGATAAGATGACATATGAGGTAGTAGAGAGCATTCTCCTTCCCTTCATGATTGGTTTGGGCCAACAAAGCGCTAAGGGAGTCATCCAATGTAGCGATATAGAGGATAAGTGGCTTGTTCGGGATAGGGGCTACTAGAACTGGCAGCTTCACCAAATACTATTTGATGTCTTCAAAAGCATGCTGACACTTATCATCCCACTTGAACTTAGCATCCTTTTTGACAAGTGCTGAAAATGGCTTGCATCTCCCCGATAGAATGAAGATAAAGTGCCTTAGATACACTAACTGCTCTTAGAATGATCTAAGTTGAGTTAGAATTTTAGGGGGTGTTATTTCTATGATAGCTTTGATCATTTCTAGATCTATCTCTATTCCCTGGTGTCGGACAACAAACCCAAGGAACTTCCCTAAAGCTACTCTGAATGCACACTTCAGGGGGCTCATTTTGAGATTGAATTGTCTTAACTGTTCGAAAACTACTCTCAAGTCAAAAAATGGTCTCCCTTTTCTTTACTTTTGATAACTAGTTCATCGATGTTGCATTCTACTTGATGATGAATGAGTTCGTCAAAAATTCATGTCATGGCCCATTGGTAAGTAGCACCAGCATTTTTAAGGCCAAAAAGCATGACCTTATAATAATAGATTTCGATCAGTGTTCAAAAAGCGATATTCCTCTCATCCTCGGGGGCAATCTTAATTTGGTTGTAGCCAGATGACCCATCTATGAAGGAAAATATTACATGAGATGAGGCAATGTACACCATTAACTCTGATATAGAAAGTGGGAATTCATCCTTAGGACATGCCTTATTTAAGTCCTTGAAATTGATGCATATGCGAATTTGACCATTCTACTTCTTAACTGGGATGACACTAGCTAACCAGGTAGGATATTTTTTTTCCTGATAAAGCCATCATCAATCAATTTTTGATTTCAGAAATGACTTATTATTCAATTTCTAATCGCATGCATCTAGGAGCTTGCATGATAAGGCTGGCGTTAGGATCTATTACTAGTTTGTAGACTGCTATGTTAGGAGATAATCCAAGCATCTCTTCATATCTCCATGCAAAATAGTCCTTAAACTCAGTCAATAGCCTAACTAAGTCATTGGTTTCTTCTTCATTCAACAGAGAACTGATGTATGTTAGGCGTGGATCTTCTTCTATCTCAAGGTTGATTTCTTTAAGCTTGTGGATGGTTCAATTTATTTCTTCTTCAAATTCTAGGGGTGCATCTTTGATTTGAAGATCATCAGGATCATCTGAAGTTTCTAAATACACCTCCTCATAAGAGTTAGTGTGGTTTGAGAAGATCCTATCAGACTCAAGATGATTGGTGACAACTAAACAGTAATCATCATCATCAACTGGACTCACTATATCAAATCCTAGTCCTGGTCTTAATTGTGCATCCCTGCCTTTATTATCCCACAGCTTCTCAAAATACTCTGGCCTGTGCCTAGACCATGTGTAAGGAATCAAAACTTTCTGTGCAAGATTATGAATTGTATTAAATTTTTATATGAATTGTCCTCAAGTTCTACATCTACTTCTTGACTTGAGGATGATGATCCCAATAGGAATCTCTTTGGCTTGACATCCATGGAAGATCTAGGGGATTCCTTAACTACCAAACCCTTAACATTTTTGAGAAGAAAGTGGGGTTAGTGCTAAGGTTCCCAACTGATGCCTAATGATTTTACATAATCTTGATTTGGATACATTTATGCTTTCTTGGAGGCCTGGTCTTCGGCACTGTCTGGCTCGAGTGTCACCTCCAATGAGACTTGATGAGTGGGGTTGGTTGGTGTGCTAATCACATGAGACTCATCCTTCGAGCTAGATTTTAAGTCTATGTGAATAGCAGGAGTACTTCTGTGAACTAAAACATAGCCCTTGTTGGCTGGCCGCCAACCAAAGGGTCTTCCACCTCTAGAACTGCCTCTGTATCTATCTCTGCCTCTACCTAATGAAGGTCGAGTCATCCTACCCATATGTCTGTATGGTGGAATGAACTATGGGTGCAATGTAACAGGTGGCTCTACATCTTCCTCGGTGTCCCTTTCTCGCTCACTTGCACTTTCTTTTTTCCTTTTCTTTTTTCTTTTTCTTTTTCTTTTTCTTCTTTTTATTTTTCTTTTGTATTAAAATTTTGGCCAAGTTCACAAGAATAGATGTTTTTGATTTTGAGGAAGATAGTAGGTAACATCTTCATATATCTTGACTTCTCTAATTGAGAATGACTTTTCATCTCCTTTGATAAAGTATTTGATTCCATCTTTTCCGAACTTGATGCAATGATGAAGAGAAGATAAAACCATCTTATTCTGGTGTATCCAAGGCCTACCGAGCAAAGTAGTGAATGATATATTCAAATCAATTATATAGAACTTGGCTTCAGTCTTCCAGTCGCCTATTTCCCAAGGAAACACTATGGAGCCTAAAGCCCTCTCACCGTATGCATTGAATCCTCTTAACATCATTCAATCTCCTTGGAGTTTAGAGATGCCAATCCTCAAATAGGCAAGGGCTTTCAGGTTCATAATGTTCATTGATACACCTGGATCAATCAACACCCTAAAAAGTCTGAATCTGCCCATATCTACTGTGATGTAAAGGGGACAATTGTGCTCCATATCCCCCACAAAAAGGTCTTCGTCAGTGAATGTGACTCCATGAGCTTCTCTTGAATAATGTGCCTCCTATCTAATAGGGATCAGTTGAGCTAAGCATATTTTTGGATCAAGAAGGGCCTTGATTAATGATTCCCTCATCTCTTTGGATAGGATAAGGGCATCATATATACTTAACTTAGCTAACAACTTTCTTAGGTGAGCGAGGACATTATAATCAATTTTTGGTTGATCCTCCATAAACATATCCATGGGTGGAGCATCCTATGGAGGGACTGTTTGCTTGCTAGTACCAATGAATTGCTTTCCCTTATCTTAAGGTGCTGCCCTAGGAGGTAGAACATTGCCACTATGGAGGTTAACTTCGGTGATCTCTTGTAGTAGGTTAGTGGAAGATTCTACCGCCAGCATACCGCCTTCTCTATAGGACCCTCAAAATCAGATGATTCCAAGTCTATCTCAAGAGGTGAACTCGTATTATTTAGAAAAGGAAAGTACACCTCTGAATCAGAAAGAAGATGATCAGAGTTGTTATAATTATTAAGACTTGAAGAGTTTTTTAAAGGAGTAGAATCAGATAACCCATTAGTAGTGGCACATATGTAATTCAAATTAGCATTCTTCCTTGATTTCTTATATTTAAAAGGAGGTACATGGTAGAAATCTAGTAAAGTATGTGGGGTGAGGGATTTGATGCTCTCATCCACTGATACAAGATGTCTACTAGAAGAAGAACTAGCTGAAGTAGTAGATGCAATTATGGAATGGAGGTTGGACTCAGTCGGAGGTTGCACTACTTAGTTATCCCGGGCAAGTATGAGCTGCTATTGCTGCTATTGAGCTCCTACTTTCCCCAAGTTATCTTTGATAACTCGTGAACTTTCCTTGATGTTGGAGATTCGAGCTGCCTTAGGCACCTGTAAGGAAAGTTTCTTGATTTTAGAAACAATCTTTTTAGAGGTTCGGGATAAAGAGATATCCCAACCTTCTTTTGTTTTTGAGAGGATTACATGTATCCCTAAGGATTATCCTAACAAAACTAGATGGTTATTCTACTAGATATTTCTTAGGGATAACTATAGTACCTAACTTATAGCTATACTCAAGATAGTCCTTAAATGTAAAGCAATCCTCCAAAATTTGGCCTAGCATGCGGTGGTAGGGGAAAAAGTTAGGATCATTACTCCTGCCCACTTCCTCCGGCTTCCTAGGCTCAGGTAGCTAAAAATCAGGTTTCTTTAAGAGGTTCTTAAAGATTTTCCTAACTACCTCTGACTTAAATGAATAAGGTTTGTTTAATTTATCCAAAAGAGTAGGTGGGTGATAGCTACCTAGGGGCAGGTATGTATATTGATATTGAGAGTATGGCTGAGGAGGAGGCGGTGAAGGCCGTGGAGGCTGCTGCGGCGGTCGATAAGATAGCCGAGGTGATGGTAAAGGAGGTGAAAGTGAAGGCCGTTAAGTTTGAGGTCTCTCACATTGATCTCTGGCCGATTACTTCCCCTTATCCAATGCTGCTATTGCCCCTGTCTTCTTTTCATAGGCTTTCTACAGCTTTAGCCTTAATGACTGATCTTGAAAAGGCAAATATTTGGCCTCTCTTTATAGACTAGCCACCTTGTTGATTAATTTCTTAAATGTCTTAATGGAGAAATCTTTAAGCATGAAGATGACCGGGCCATGAATATTCTTTAATAAAATTTCAATAACATGCTGTTCAGATAGCTATGGTTCGCATTAAATACTTAAATTGCTCCATCTAAGAATGTAATCAATAAGGGACTCATTGGGGTATTGTTGAGCTACAACGAGATCACCCATAGTTACCCTTTGTTGAGCTCCAACAAACCTCTTAATAAAGAGTTTCTCCAACTCAGTAAAAGTCTTCATTGAATTGTTGAGAAGTTTAGCGTACCAATCAAAAGCTATGCCTTCTAGACTACTAACAGAGAGATGGATCAATAATGCATCATTGCCATTAGCATTGCAACGGCTGGCCATAAAGTGTGCTATATATTGGCGAGGGTTCCCACTTCCATCAAAACTTTTGAAAGAAGGAGGTACAAAACCCGTAGGATATTGGATAGCATCGAATTCCTCTAGGTAGGGTCTACCCTTTGGAACTGATGAATCACCTCGGGATTGCACCAGCACTTCCTTCACTTATTGTTCAGCCATGAGCTTGATGCCTTTTTCTTGTATGAAGGTACCATCCACTATCTTCTTATGCAAACTAGTACTATCTGCTAGAGGTGAACTCTTGTGTTGATCTAAGACATGTAATAACTCAGGCTGACTAGTCTCTACAATGGTAGGCTGTACTGCTGGAGCTTAATTTTGAAGTGCTAGAACAACCACTAACAAATCTTTAACTCTCCTTCCCATCCTATTAATATGCTAATCTTTCTTCTTGAGTTATTGAAGGAGGTGTTGGGTCAATACATCATCTGTTTCACCGTAACACCTTCAATTATGATGATCCCGGAGAGAACCTCTAAGTATGCTGTACTTTTCGAAGTCTTCCAACAACTCATCCTCATCAGGGTCGAAGATAACCTTCTCCTCTTCAAGGTCAGACCAATCATACCATATAATTTCTATCTTTTTAGTAAAATATTATGCCAAGATATAATCTAAGGAGTGGCCTAAATATGCATGCACAAATACTCACGGCTGACTGGTGGTGGGATTATGCTTATTAACGGAGATACACTTGACATTGTCTACTACTGGAGTGCTAACCCTATGAGGGCTACGCTCACTGGAGGACACATGCTCATGACTATCAACTGCTATGGGTGGAGTGCTTGGGGGATCTATCGCCATGGGGATAATAGAGCTACCCCCTTCTCATTCTATCACTGCTATATCCATAACCAGTTGAGGTGATGATGATGGTGGTATGACTACTATGCTACGGGGTCGCCACTCCTTCATTATAACTGAAGCAGGAGGTTGAGTAGGAGAACTCGCCCTCACCTCAGTCGGTGGTGTAGATGAAGTGGGATCCCTTGACGTAGCCGGATCACCAGTGGGGCTTTCTTCTCCCCTGATGTTGCTCTCATGGCTTTGGGTGGAACCGTAGAAGATGGAACCTGAACTGGAGATAGTGGATGTAGAGTAGAGCGGTGTGGTGGAGACAACACCATCTGCCTCTGTATGGGGGCTTTCCTCCTATGATGGGTGGTATCTGTCAACATAATACTATCGGTGTGACCGACATGGGTAGCACACCGATTTAAAAAATCTATGAGGGCGGAGGCTACTGACTACTTGGCATATCTTCACCTTTCTCTACTAATGGATGAACTGATACTCGGGCCTCTCTAGCCCTCTCACAAATCCGCATACTACGAGGAATAAGCGCAAAATCAAATTGGGCACCTAACTCGACCATCCATAAGCCCCAACTTCCAAAAAACTATCCCGAGGCTAGCATATGACCTTTTCCTATCTCTACAGGTTCTCATAATGAAGGGAGGTGGAGGGGATACAATCCTCCCGACATCTTCCTCTCCTAACCTAAAAGGGGATATAACTTGTTTTGAGTAAGCAAAGGAGAAACCTGGTGACCCCTCTGCAATGTGAGATACTCTATCTCCCCGCAATACGCGTGTCGCTTGATCTTGTGGCTTCTATTGCGCAACTGGGTTCAGCTAGGTGGAGTAGTATGGGAGCTAGACCTTACCTCAAAGGTTGGGGAGACTATCCCTGAAGCCAGGATAGCCTTCCCCGAAGAGGAGGCCAATGAGTGGGTACTAGCCTACACAGGGGCAGAGATGGGAACAACTGGCTCTCAAGGCACTGGAATTATAGCTACTACGGGTTCAGCTACTGTGTTCCTCTTCAATGAGCAAAACTCAAAATCTAAGGGCATCTCAATACGGATGATGGGCTTATGCCCAACCACCACATCCCTGATGATAGTGATGAGGGTTTCCCCCTCAGATGTAATCCTGGCTCCTTCAAATCCTCAGCTAAAATATAGTAAATGAGCAAAATCAGTTTGGGGGAGGCTGGCCTGATCCAAGGCCAAATCCTTCCAGAAGGGGAAGGTGAACACATACTTCTGTGAATCCATCTTTACTGTATTGCACTGAGAAAAGTTGACTAAATTGGAACTTTGCAATTGTTGAAAACAAACTCAAATTAGATTCTCTGCCTTGGTATTCTGTTGACTTTTTAAATTTGATTTAGAGTTTGAACCCACACTCAATAATTTGAATATGTTAAGTGGGGCTCATTGAATTTAGGAGAGATTTTGAATAACTTGGAAGAGTGATTTTGAGTTCATTTGAGTTTAGAATCCACATTCAACAAATTTGTGTATGTTGAATGGGTTCAAATATATTAGAGAAACTTTTGGTGCTTCCATTGGTTCATTTTTGAATTTTATTTTATGTTTAGGGACCCTTTACTTAATAAATTTGAGTTTGTTAAATAGAGGGTCAATTGATTTTGTTTTAATTTGATTTTGGGATTACTCATTTAGTAAATTTGGGTATGCTAACTGAGATGTTTGAAAATAATTTTCTTTTTTTCTGTTTGCCCATGATGTATATCATGTTTGAATTTAGATATGAAATCTTTACTTAGTAAAATTGTTTCATGCTAAATAAAGCCCAAAAATATTTAATTTTTATTTTGATTTTGAAAATGGGATCTTCACTTAGCAAACTTATGTATGCTAAATAAAGCCCAAATGTGTTTGATTTTTATTTTGGTTTTAAAAATGGGATATTTACTTAGTAAATTTGTGTATGGTAAATAAAGCCCAAATGGGTTTGAGTTTTGTTTTGATTTTAAAAAAGGGATCTTTACTTAACAAATTTGTGTATGCTGAATGAAGTCCAAATATGCTTGATTTTTATTTTGATTTGTGTTATTTTTGAAAGGGGGGATTTCTATTTAACAAATATGGTGTGTTAAATAGAATACAATTTATTTTCAATTTTCTTAGTGAAATGAAACTCTCATTTGAAAAATTTGAGTATGTAAAATGAAATTCCAATGTATTTTGATTTTCATGATTTTTACAAAGGAGATTTCCATTTAACAAATTTGGGTATGTAAAATGGAAGTCAATCATATTTTATTTTTCAAAGATGAAATTTTTGTGTGTGATTATTACTTTTTTAAGTTAAATTTTTGTGTGTGTGTGATCAATTATATGTTTGAGTTAAATTTTTATTAGAAATCTAGAGCTTATAATTCCATAATAGAAGATTGTAGAAATGCCTAAGAGGTGAGGATTTATGCTTGTAGCCCCAAAGGAAAATAGCAACCTCAGATCCTAAATCTAGGGAGCTTCTTCATAAGCCAAAGCGCAACCTAAATCTAAGCAACAAAATGAGCGTATGGTTTTCCTTTACAAGAGAGGATAAACCACACGACTGTTAGACTTACAACTGTCTAGGGTGGTTGCCAACTAACTTCTCCTATAATTTTAAATATATGTAGGCAAGTCATATGCTTTGCAAGATGGTTAGGCTGTTATTTATGTAGAAGAAAAACTAAGTCCTTAAACTCTCTCCCTAAGAGACTAGATCATGAAGGGAATAAATAATGACCTAAATCTAATGCAAATTTTGTCAAGTTTTATTTTGATTTTTGGACATTTTTATTTGACACAGGCTATGGGATTTTATATGCCTAATGCATGAGAAAATCAGTTATGGGCCAAAATTAGAAAGAAGGAGGTGTGTTTCCACCATGGATTTCAAAGGTCAAACCATTTTCTCTGGCAAAGGTGGAAGCCCTCCATTGGCAAGAGTTAGATAATATGATTTATGCATGATATGAGACATTCAACATCCAGCTAAGGTGTTGATAAATCTTTTATTATCTTGATTTATGTCTTAGGCTTTAGGTGAAATTATGAATTATTTAGTTTAATTTTGAATTGATTAATTGGATAGAAAATTTATTTTTCCCTAAGAGCCTAATCACATCCAAGCCATTCAACAATCATCAAATAATTAAGAAATTAGAAAAATCATGCCATCCTAATTACGAAATCATAAACATAACATTAATCAATTTATAAAATTAGCATAAAAGAATAAAGAGGATGTGCGGTGGTGCTTACTCGAAAAGAATGGGTAGTAGCTCTACCCTTATACATCCCAGTATGATGAAAGAATAAATTACAATTATGAAGTGACAAGTGTTATGGGGGTCTTCATTCTTCATCTTCCATTCTTCACTCATTGTCCTTCATTCATTCATCTTGATTTATTCCATTTTTTCTTTAGGTTTGACTTAGGATGTAGTTTGCTCTGAGGCCTCACATGGTATGTAAGATGTGGTCATATATCCAATGTTCACCTTATTCCCCATAACACTTATGATAATCTTAATGCAAAAATTATATTAAAAGAAAGGAAAATAAATCTAGCTACACCTGTAAAATAAATATTAGCTAAATACACCATACAACCCAAGCAGTTATAGGAATAATTTGGACTTAGTGCCCCACACATGAGTAACCAAGCCCACCTATCCTAATTTGGGTTATGCTTAGGGGTATAAGCAACCTGCATAGTGAAAAATATTTATATTCTTATTATAGTGCCCCTTAAGCACAACCCCTATAAAAAGTATGATTAGGTTAATATCAGCCTAACATCTAGACTATGCACATACACCCTAACATCCAGTCTAAAATATTATACCATAAAATAAAATCATGCATCAGACTATGCACCACCCTAACATAGAGCTAGAAGTGGTGACTTAGCCTAATGTGTGTGCCATTTAAGTCTTGCATGGCATGTCTTAGCAAGGCTTTAAGGTTAAAATTTTCCAAGTGTGAAAGATTCAATTTAGATGGTGGTTTCATTTTAGGTGATTTAGTTGACTTGCTAATTATAGTTGGTGATTTAATTTAGTTTGAATGAACTTACACTTAGTGACTAAATGTTATGAAGAGAAGAAAAGAGAAGAGAGCTCTCTTTCATCCCCACCTTAAAGCATTTCTAAGGTAGATTCATTAATTAAATTCTCTTTAATGAATGATTTATTATGTGTATTAATTAACCCTGAGTTTAGATTCGCTCTAAATAGCCCTATTCAATAAGAAATGAATCTTATGATTAGTTAGGGTGGATTACTATTACATAACACACACCCATTCATTTCTTTCCACCATGTATACCATGCATATGAATAATCCTAAGCACACCTATACATGCAATGCAAATCTTAGAACACTTTGATGATGAATGCAAAGAGATGTGATTTAAAATTTTGGATATTCCATTTGTTAATTGGATCATTAATGCATTTCATTGTACTGTAGAAAAGAGGGATTTTTCATCCATCAGTTAAATACACATTCGTATGTATAAAAGTTATAAGTGAATATGATGCCATTATTTTCTACACTGGGGGCGTAAGGTCCAAGACCTACTTAGGGCTACTTAGAGCCTCGCAGCCCCGGGATGCCCAAACTTATATACCACTTTTCTTTGATACGTGTAGATGTACAAAAAGAAACAAATGGATACGAAATCATGCAAGAGATTATGTTTGATTTGATTGTATAATTTACATGTGTAATATGAAGATCCTTCCTAAGTCTTAATATAGAGATGCAAAGAAATAGATTTAGGCAAGTGTTGTGTTCTTTTAAAATGAACTATACACTTAAAAATCCTATGTGAATCCATGTTAAGAGAAGGAAAGAGAACATCATAATGCACATCTTATGCTATCATCACATGCAAGCTTATAAATATTTATAACTTGCATCACTTCATTTATAATCTTTGATTTATAGGTTTTAAAAAATAATTTTTGGTTTAATAGTGATAATAGTCACTCATATTCTTAATTTTAGCCAACACATGCAATTTGACATACAAGGAAATATTTTATTTAATTAATTTTTAAAAGAAATGAATGCATGATTTCATATGGCATATAATATTTTGCATGATTGGAAAGACATAAAAGAATGTAAGCACATGACTTCATTCACCCTAATTAATTCCTAAGGTCAATCATATAAAAAAAGATCATTTAAAATTAATCAAAAATTTTTAAAGAGACTTTTATCTTTGAATTTGATTTGACTTAGGGAATATGAGAAGGGTTTGGTAGTACTAACCCATTGCCCCCATATGTGAATTGGTTTGGTTTAATTTGGAACAATTAGGTTGATTTTATGTTTTGATTAGATTAAGGTATGAATTAAATCTATTTATTACCCCTTACCTATACCACTTTAACATAATTATCTAAGTAATTATGAGCCAACATATGATATGCAACCACATGAAAATTAAATCAACAATGCACTTAAGAAATGAAGGGGCCTAATGCAATTGAATCACAATTATTTGTTAATTAAGTTAAAGGGTTTGATTAAGTACTATTGAGCTTATTTTTAGGATGAGCTCTCAACCCCTCCATCTTAGACATATGACTTCTCTTAGACACTAAGAGTCTCCTTAGTCTTAAGACACTTCTAGTGATTAGGTGGACACTTAACCTAACCCTAGAGACATAGAAGATTTAGCCGTAGGAATAGGTCATGCCTTGATTGAAATTCCAAATTTCAAAAAATTTTTCTAAGTCACTTTTATTCTATCTAATGGACTTAGCCTAAATCAAATCCAAATCAATTGAAATTCAAGAAATTTTCTCATAACCCATTTATATTCTCATTTATACTCACAAATATAAATGAAATATATATTCAAATATCTACAAATAAATTCAAAATTCAAATCCAAATTCAACCCAAATCCATGCTAAGCCTTTTAAATCAAATTCTTGAACTTAGACGAATCAAATTCAAATCAAGCCAAAAATTTGATTTTTCTTCATGATTCAATCAATCCTTTTAATCATGAATCCAAATATAAATACAAACTTTAATCATCAATCCAAAAATCAATTAAAAACTCAAATCCAAATTCAACCAAAATTCAACCTAAGCCTTTCAAGTCAAATTCTTGAACTTATCCAAATCAATTTCAAATGAAGCCAAACCCTTGATTTCTCTTCATGATTCAATCAATCCTTCAATCATGAATCCAAATATAAACACAAAATTCAATCATCAAATCAAAACTAAATTCAAAAATCAAACCCAAGTCAAACTCATGTTCACCCTTTGAACTTGAAATTGTTAAATGAATCAAAACCCATTTGACTCAAAATCACTTGCAAATGAATTTATATTTCAGTCATAAGTCCATATGTGAGTTCAATAAAACTTGATTCAAACCTTGATCAAGTCAATTGACCCACTTAGGCTCACTTGACCCAAAGTAACCTAAAGTACCCCTTTTGAGCCAAATTCTAATTCTACCCAAATTGGATTGATCTAAGCCCAACTAAGCCTCACATTACGAGCAACAATCATCATGAGATGACCAATCACTCAAATTGGGTCAAACCAAGTCAAACCTAATGGTTGACCAAGTCAACACTTAGACAAAATGAAACCTAAGCTAGCAAAAATCCACCATAGGCCAAATTGATTGAAACCATTGATCAAAACTCATTCATGATCAATGTCTGAACTTGACCAAGTCATCATTTGAGCCTAACCTAGCCTAATTGTCCACTTGACCCAAATTGATCCAACTTGACCTAAAAAGTCAAAATGTGTTAAAACTTGATCTAAGCCAAATTGATTAAAATCAATGGGTCAAGTTCATTCCAAATCACTTGTTGAACTTAAACCAATGCCCCAATTGGCCAACTAGACCCAATCTAGCCTAATTGACCTTGAACCCAACTTGACCTAAAAGGTCATGTTGAGCCAAAATCAAATTAAACCAAAATTGTTTAAAAATAAAGATACAAATATATTTCATATGACCAATGAAATCTAAACCAACCCATGACCTAACCCAAATAGGTTAAATGGGTCAAATTAGTCCGCTCGACCCATTTGACCTAAATGAAATCAAATGAACCAAATCCAAATAGAAATCAAATTGAACCAAACCAATGATTGCAAAATATTTCAAATGGTCATATGAAATTGACCCAACCCTTGGTTTGACCTAATTTGACCAATTAGTCAACTTGACCCAAGTTGACCCATTTTTGACCTAAATGGGTCAACATGAGCCAAATCATTTCAAACCAACACCAAATTCATTGAAACTTGGCTTAACCCATTTTTCAATCATACCAAACATATTCAAATTGAAATCCAACCCAAATGACCATTTTACCCCTAGGTTAATGGGTACCTATGGCCAATTCCACTTGGAATTTGGCCATATCCTTCTAGTGGCCACTTAGCACTCTTGTAGTGGACCAAGTGGACACTAGTGAGCATGGTGCACTTGACCCATTGGGCCCATCCAAACCCAAACCAAAGTTAAAATCGATAACTGCTATCATTTTGAACACATGGGAATCACTCCCACACCTTATTTTGCACATGGCAACTTTTCCACTACCCCCTCTGGCTAAAACCGAACCACATGCAACCGTAAACGGCCTAACAAACCCATTACATAGGGTGAGTTGGATCAAAATGGCAAAGGGAAGCTAGGCCATCCGATTCGCCTAGGGGGAGATGTACTCCCCCTAATTCCACTTCATTCCAAGACTCTCACACTCGATTGAAGCTAGGAAACTCAGAGCAAGTAATTGCAAGTCTCCCCAAGCTTCCTAGAGCCATCTCAAATTCTCCATTTCTTGATTTCTTCAAGCCAAAAATAGGGGAGCTCCACCATATTTCCAACTTACTCAATACACAAAATCAGCTCAATTCATCTTGCAAGCATCTTCAGAGGAGTCAATCGAGTTGATCTAAAGCTTCTCCCATGTTTCAATGGCAAGGGAGGTGGTGTCTAGACCAAAGCCAAATCCATTTGAAGGTGACCATGGCCAATAGAAGGATCTACCCAATACCAAAGCCTCAAACCTTCAACAGGTTTGTCTCCCGTAGACGAAGCTACCTCGATAGTTGGGAGCACCGGTGATACCCACCGATGAGGTACTATTCAAAATCGAGCTTAGGGTAGATTTTTCTTAGTCCTTTTTGAAAGAAAGTTTCCCCTTATGAGAATTTGACCATTAGATCTTCATCCCCTTACCTCTTGATGGTTGTTGACCTTATTTTTAGAATGAGCTCTCAACATTTCCATCTTAGACATAGGACTCCTCTTAGACTTTAAGAGTTTCTTAGTCTTAAGGCACATCTAGTGATTTGGTGGACACTCAACCTAGCCCTAGAGGCTTAGAAAAGTTAGCTATAGGAATAGGTCATGCCTTAGGGGTGTTAGGAAAATTTCTTACCCTTAGCTTAAACCATTCCTTACTTTCCTTACTTCAAGTCAAACTTCAAATCATACTATTTGATTTACTCCAAATTAAAATAAACTCCATATGATTAAAACCCATGATTGAAATCTATGATTGAAACCTATGATCAAAATCCATCAAAAATTCCCAAGTCTAAATTTTGCCTAAGTCCTTAATCTTGCCTTTAAGGACTTAACCAAAATTATGATTCAAACCTATTCAAATCTTTAAGATTTTCTCATAATCTATTTATATTCTCATTTATATTCACACACACACACACACACACACACACACACACACACACACACACACACACACAAACACACACACACACACACACACACACACACACACACATATATATATATATATATATAAGTGAAATATAAATTCAAAGATTTGAATAGCCAAATCAAACTCAAAATTCCAAATCAATTCTTGAAATTTTCTTTAAGTCCTTAATTTTTCATTAATGGACGTAGCCTAAATCTTGATCAAACCATTTCAAACTCATGATATTTTCTCAAAACTCATTTATATTCACATATATAAATAAAATATAAATATAAATTAATCAAATCAAATGCAAAAATGAAAAATTCCCAATTTGAAATTTTCTTAAGCCCTTTAATTTTCTATCAAAGGATTTATCCAAAACCTTAATCAAACTAATTCAAATTCATGGAATTTTCTCAAAACTCATTTATATTCTCATTTATATTCACATATATAAATAAAATATAAATATAAATTAATCAAATCAAACCCTCAAATTAAATTCTCAAATTACATCTCCTTAAGTCATTAATTTTCCATTAATGAACTTAGCCTAAATCTTGATCAAGCTAATTCAAATTCATGGGATTTTCTCATAATTCATTTATATTCTCATTTATATTCACATATATAAATGAAATATAAATATAAATATAAATCAATCAAATCAAAGACAAAAATTCAAATCCGTACTTAATATTTTCCTAAGTCCCTTAAATTCTTCTTATTGAACTTAGGCCAAATCATGATTAAACCAGTTCAAATCCCTGAAATTTTCTTATGATTAATTTATATTCTCATTTATATTAACATATATAAAAGAAATATAAATTCAAACAATCAAAACCAATTCCAAAAATCAAACTCAAATCCACTCAAAATCCAACCTAAGCCTTTCAAGACAAAATCTTGAACTTAGCCAAATAAACTTCAAATCAACCCAAACTCTTGATTTTCTCTCATGATTCAATCAACCCTACAATCATGAGCTCAAATATAAATTCAAACTTAAATCAAACAATCAAAACCCAAGTAAAAAATCAAAGCTAAAACCCTTTCATATTCTTCCTTTGAATATGAAATTATCAAATGGATCAAAACCCATTTGATTTCAAACCACTTATAAATGGATTTATATTTCAATCATGAGTCCATATACAAGATCAACCAACTTCAAATCAAGCTTTGATCAAGCAATTTGACCCAGTTAGGCCCACTTGACCCAAAGTGACCTAAAGTACCCTTGTGAGCCAAAGTCTAATCCTAACCAAATTGGATTGAACCAAACTCATATTTGCCTCTCATCATGATCAACAATTATCATGAGATGATCAATCAACCAAATTAGGTCAAACTAAGTCAAACCTAAGGGTTGACCAAGTCAACACTTAACCCAAAATGAAACCAAACATAGCCAAATTCCACCATAGGCCAAATTGATTGAAACCATTGATCTAAGTTCACTCATGACCTATGTTTGAACTTGACCAAGCCAACATTTGAGTCTAACCTAGCCTAATTGGCAAAAATGTGTCAAAATCTGATCTAAGGCAAATTGATTGAAATCAATGGGTCAAGTCCATTCCAAATCACTTGTGGAACTTGACCAAAGTCTCAATTGACCAACTAGACCTAACCTAGCCCAATTGACCTTAGACACAACATGACTTAAAGGGGTCATGTTGAGCCAAATTTGAACTTAACCCAAATTGATTGGAAAAAAAGATACCAATCCACTCCATATGACTAACCTAACCTAATCCTACCCTTGACCTACCTCAAATAGGTCAAATGGGTCAAATAGGTCAACTTGATCCATTTGACCTAAATGAATTCATATGAGCCAAATTCAAAACTATACCAAATTGAATCAAACCAAAGCCACCAAAATATTTCAAATGGTCATATGAACTTGAACCCTTGGTTTGACCCAATTTGAGGTCAACTTGACCCAAGTTGACCCATTTTGACCTAAATGGGTCAATATGAGCCAAACCTTATCAAATGAATTCTAAATCTCATGAAACTTGGTCAAACCTAGTTTCTCCACATACCCAACATATCTAAATGGAAAGTTAGCAAAATGAACATTCTACCCCTAGTCCATAGAATAAATTTTGGCTTAATGGATGGGTAATTTGGTCATACCCTCTTCACATTCACTTGAGGTTTTCCTAAAAGCTCAAGGGGATCTAGGGAAGAGTGGTGCACCCAATGGGTTTGGGTTACCTGGTGGAGACCAAACGACCCCATGGGTCAAAATACAGAATTCAAAATCCCTCTCCCACTCAAATTCAAGCACATGGAAGGTTAAGAATCCACTCCTTGGCTCAAACCAGCCATGTGCACACTCTTAACTTATCAAACAACCCACCCAATATAATCAACTGGATCAAAATGACACATAAGCTTGTAGTCGTTCGATTCTTCAAGGGGGAGATATACTCCCCCTAATTCAATTTGAATTCAACATCCGCACATTCGAATTGAGTAAGGGAGGGACTTAGGAACCATAAAAGAGCGATCCTTAGCATCCTAGAGCTCCGCCATTTCCCCATTTCTCAGCTTTTAAATAATGAAAAAAATAGGGGAGCTCAATCCATTCTTGAACTTCCTCTTCACTGAATTTCCTTCCAATTGCTCTTGTGCACTTCATCAAGGAGCTAAGTCAAGTGCACCTAAGCTTCCTTTGGAGTTCCCACAATAAGGAAGAGCTAAATTGGATCAAGGTCGCAAGCTAGCTAAGGAGGAGTTGGTCCATACACCAATCCACTCAAACTTAAGTGCTCATACTCTCAACACAACTTCATTTCAACTAGACGAAGCTTCTCCAAGGGAACCTAGTGCTGAAGAGCACATTTAGCGAGGTATGGGATTTTCCAACCATTAAAACTCAATGTAGTGTGGAGCTTTGTGAAAGATTTTAATCCTATGAATTTTTGACCATTGGATTTGCTGCTCTTTAGCCTTAGATGGTGTTGGTTGAATTTGGTCTGAATCTGAGCTAGATCGAGCTTGGATCTTCCCCTTGATCATGGAAAATCTCTGTTGATCAAGGGGAAGAACTTGGGAGATCTCGACCATCCATCCGTGTGTTTTGGATGGATGACCGAGATAATTCCCCACGTTTATATATCCGTTATTCATTTTAAAACAGCTGGGAGATCTCTGGCTGTCTGATCTTTGATCAGACGATGGAGATCAAATCGTGTGCGCTACTAGCCGCCATTTGGGATTTAACATTTAAGTAACCCCCTCACGGCGTGACGTGTGTAAAGTGTGCTGACCATCGTCGCGTTGTGAGCTAGGGGATTAGTTAAAAGCTTTAATTAATTTTTATTAATATAGGGATCATCTAAAATTCATAACTCCTAGAAAATTTAGAAAATTATGAAATAAAATCCTATGGAAAGATAATTCAACCTAGAATATTTTAAAATTAATTTCAATGTGATTTGAATTATATTTTTCTCGAAATTTGGGTTTTGGTGAAAAATTTATTTTAGTAATTACTTTTTAATTAAGCCTCTGATTAATAAAAAATTTCTTGGGTATGTTTTAGGGGATGAATTCTACCTCCCTTAATTATCTTGGGATTTATTGAAGACTTGATTAGAAGAATTACATATAAATTTTTTAATTACCCACCTTATATAATTAAGGATAATTAAGGTGTAATTAGTGATTTTAATCTATGAGTAGGTTTGATTAAGGTTAGATCTAACAAATGAAAGGTTTATGGGATATTTTTGGGGCATTTCAATTCAGCTATTCCCTAAACCCCCTTTTTTCTCCTTAATCTCCTCTTAATTAAGGGTTAATTCATTAATTACCCCCTTAATTAATTTCTAAATTTTTTAAAAAGTTCTAGAACTTAATCAATCTACTTTGGGTAGATGCTTAGGTGTTTAATAACGTAAGTTCAATTAAGGAAATAAAAAGCCAATTCATAAGTGTAAAAGGATGTTTTGAAATTACTTAAGTTAAACCCCTTAGCTTAAGTAACCTTTAATTATGAGCCAAATTGTGTTAGGCCTCTTTCTTATGAGGTGCATTGCAAATTTAAATTCTTTATGAGTTTTATGCCATCTTATTGGCTCATAATTATTTGGTTAATTTTTCTAAGGTGGTGTATGTAAGGTTTAATTAAGTTACATAATTCTTATCTTAACCTAATTAATACATAAAAATGGATTTAATTATCTAAAAATAAAAATATATATAAAACACATGTGGGAATGGGTTAGGAATAGCAAACTCATCTCACCTTTTCAAAATTAAATCAAACTCCAAACTAAACAAAAATCACTTTGAATTCACTTTGATTTATTTTAAAATTTTGTATTCCATAAGAATGTCTTTAGGATTTAAGTGAAGTGAACTTGTTTACATGCTTTCATTCTTTGAATCATTCCCCAACATGTTAAATTTGCATGTCATGTGATTTCATGCATTCATATTTTTCAAATTCAAAATTTAAAATGAAATTGTTTACTTTATGTCAAATTTGCATGTGTTGGCTAAAGTAGAAATATGAATGGCTATTATCACTACTAAATCCAAATTATTTTTAGAACATATAAATCAAATACCAAATCTAAAAGTATGCTACTTATACTTTAATTATAGCCTTGCATGTGAAGATTATAAAGGTATGCTTAGCATAGGTTTCCTTTCCTTCTTATGTTGGTATAGTTTTGAATAGGAATTTGGTGAGATATATGGTTCATTTGAAAGGCCTAATGCTCACCTAATTTCATATTCTATTCATCCCTATGCTACCATCTAATAAGGGTTACCTACACTTGCATACATAAATTGCATAACAAAATGAATCCATGAATGCAATTTTTGCATTCTTCCTTTCCATTTCATTTCTTTCTTACACATGTTTGTATTTAAGGAAAGTGGTATATTAGTTTGGACAACCTCTAGTTGTGAGACTTTAAGTAACCCTAAGTAGGTCTTGTACCTTGCACCTCTGGTTAACAATGGCGCTGTACTCACTTATGCCTTTCTTACTCTCTTGTGTGTATGTGAAAATTTGGATAAGGAAACCTCTTTCTACTTAAGAAAAATCATGTATCTCAACATATAAATTTCCTTAAATGGATTACTTAGCATGCATCATGAAGTGTGTTAAATATTCTTATTTGTATGTATAGATATGCTTAGGGTCCATATATATGCATGTTATATATGTTGGGAAAGAATGAAGTAATGTGTGTTATGTGAATTTTGATTCATTTTATTTAATCTTAAAATGCCTTTCTTTTTTAATAGGTTTTTTTTAGAGTTTATCTAAACTTAGGATTAATTAAAAGGTTTAATCAAAAAATTTACCTAAACAAAACTAAAATGTGAATCTACTTTAGAAATTACTTAGGTTAGGGAAGGAAAGAGAAATTCTCCTCTCTTTCCCTCTCTTCATAACCTTGTAATTAATTATAGGATCCACTTAAATCAAATCAAAACTTGAAAAAATCAACCCAAAATAATTAAACAAGTTGAATGAAACCCTCCTCTAAGTTGAACATGTTCTTCACACTTAGAAAATTTGAACCCAAAGCCACAGCTAAGCATACCACACAAGCTTTCAAAGCACACACATTAGCCTAAGTCACCACTTTTAGCTTTACGTTAGGTCGGTGCATGGTTTGATATTTTGTTTTTATTTTGTGATATATGTTTTAGACTAGATGTTAGGGTGTATGCTCATAGAATGAATGATAGGATATTCATAGTCTAACTATTCTTTTTTGCAGGGGATTGTGCTTAAGGGGTGCTACCATAAATAAAAATATAAATACTTTTTCTTGCAGGTGCTTTATACCCTTATGCATAATCCAATAGGCCTGGTGGACTTAATCACCCATGTATAGGTTGATAAGTCTAATATACATGCATATGGGGTGATAAGTCTAATTTACATGCTTGAGATTTGTGTGGTTTATTTTAGCTAACTTTTGTTTTGTAGGTGTTAGTTCGATTTCCACTTTTCCTTTTCCTGTAAATTTGTGCAATTAGGATTTTGGAATAATTGTTATAGGGAATAGGATGAGCATTGGTCATAAGATCCTATCTTATGCACCATGTGAAGCCTTGGAGCATCCACCTTCCAACCATCCAAAAGAAGGAACCAAAGAAGAAAGAAGAAAAAAAAGAAGAAAAGAAGAAAGAAGAAGTAAAGCTTGAAGACCCCCATGATAATGAATTCCTTTCTTAATTATAATTTAATTCTTTTGTAATCTGGGTTGTACAAGGGTAGAGCTCGGCTACCCACATTTGATATTTTTGGGTTTGTGCAGTGGTGTATGACCATAATGACATTTTATTCTTTTTGCAATTAGCTTTATAAATTGGTTGATGATTTATTTAGCATTTTACATTAAGTGATAAGCTTTTCCTAGTTTTTTCCTTGCTTTATGTATGGCCTAGATGTAGATTAGGCTCTTTAGGGAAAAATAAATCTTTTACCCAACTTAACAATTCAAATTAAAAATAAAGAACTCATAACCTCACCTAAAGCTTAGATTTAAAATCAAGATAAAAGAATTAACAACCCCTTAACTGGATGAGCATTTCTTTTGTAATATCATGCACAAATGCATCTTATTTCACTCTTGATTGGAGGGCTTTCACCTTTGCCAGAGAAACTTGGCTTGACTTTTGAGAGCCATGGTGGAAATTCACCTCCTCCCTTCTCGCTGATTTCGTCCAATAACCTTCTTTCTCATGCATTAGTTATATGAATCCTATTAGCCTGAGTCAAAATAATTGTCCAAAATGAAAATAAAAAAAATGAAATTTGAATTGCATTAGATTTAAGTCATTTGAAGCATGTCCCTTTACATGATCTAGTCTCTTTAGGGAGTGAATGTAAGGACTTAGTCTCTTTCTAAATAAATAACAAGCCTAGTTATCCTGCATAAGCATAAAGACTTACCTACATGTACTTAAAATCATAGGAAGAGTTAGTTGGCGGCCACCCCTAGGCAGTTGAAAGTTTAAGCTATCGGGTTATTTGTCCTCTCTTATAGAGGCAAACTAATTACCCATTTTTGCTTTAGATTTAGGTTATGCTTTCAGCTCTCGCCAAAGCTCCCTAGATTTAGGTTCTGAGGTTGCTTCTCCCCTTTGTGAGCTGTAAGCTTAATTCCTCACCTCTTAGGCATCTTCTTAATCTTGTGTTAAGGAATCTTAAGTCCTAAATTTCTAATGAAAAATGCAACGCAAATAAACTAAATCAATTTTAAAAAAGTAAAACCAAACTATAGGGTAGTTTGAAATGCTCTCTAGGTTTCTTAGCATCATGGGCATATTCTACTTATCTTCCATTTTGGCCTCAATAATAACTCCATCTTTTGATCAATCCCATTTGATATTTCAAAAATAAAGCAATCGATTGATAGTCTTTTCCTATTGAAATCTTCAAAGATAATGATCATTTACCTTATTCGAGAATTTTCTGAAGGAATCCCCATTCCTTAGGATTTAATTAACTATAGGGGCTTTCCCCTATAGGGAACTTAACAAACTTGATTTAAAATAAACCATGCTTTACTTTTTAATGTAAAGTAGGGGAAGAATCTCTGGTACATATTCAGACCCATCATCCTTAGGAGTCCTTATTGAGATGATTAACTCCATTAAAGGGTAGTGACTTCTGTCTTTTGAGATAGTACACTATTTCCTTGATGACTTACTCAGTCACCTGAATAAGTACATCTACGTATCTGTGTGGCATCTTAACAAGATGAATTTCTATAGTGCTTGTGTTGTATTTCATTTCTCCCAATAGATTTGAAGGCGACTCCTACTCGTTATAGAAAATTTTCACCACAATGGTGTAGGCTAAGTTTGAGCTTGATCTGAGCTCAAGCTCGGATCTTGTCCTAAGGAGTAGACGGTTGCTCTCTCCTACAGGTGAGCTCAGTGATGGATCTTGGACCATCCATCTATGCATTTTGGATGGACGATCATGATCAAGCCGTGTAGGATCCACGGATTAATCCCTTAAGAACCGTGGGCTCGATCTAAACTGTCTGATCTCTGATCGGACGATCCAGAGAGAAGGCGCATAGCGCCGCCACTGATGCAGCTTCAAATGTGATGACTTAAATAACTAATCCCATCACACCACATAGAAAGCGTGCACCGTGTCAACAGTCCATGTGGCGCCGATAGGATTCGTTAATAATTAGGGGTTTTAATTAATTATTAATCATTGAATCTTCAAATATTCATTGCTAAATGTAGAAAAATAAAAAAATACAAAATAAAATGCATTGTGAAGATATTTCAAAGGGAAATAATCTAAAATTCAATTTAATTGATTTTGAATTGTGATATTTTTTGAATTTGGCTTTTATTGGAAATGTAATTATGTTAATTACTCTCTAATTATTCCACCAATTAATTCCAAACTTCTCATGTGCATTTAGTGGGATGACTTCTTCCTCCCTTAATTTTTTTGAGATTTATTAGTGGTTTAATTAGGGTAACTGCTTGGTTCATTCCTAATTACTCTCTTAATCAATTAAATGATTAATTAACATTTTAAATAGTGATAATTTATCAATTAAGTTTGCTAATCATCTTAGAATAGTGAATGTACTTAGGGAATGAAATTAGGGGTTCTTTCCCATATATTTTTCCCTAAGTTTATTCTATTTAAATAAAAATTTAATTAAGGTAAAAATTAATTAAATGACTTCATCACTTTGCTAAATGGCTTAATTAATCAAAATTTTAAAATTAAATCAATCTGAACTTAACAAATTCATCTTGTGTAGGTGCTTAGGTGTTCAGTAACCTAAGTAACTTAAGGAAATGAAAATCCAATCCACATGTGTGGGAAGAGTTATGAAAGTACTTAAATTAAACCCTTTACCTTAATTAATCATTTATTATGAGCCAATTGCATTAGACCCTTTCTTTCCTAGGTGCATTACTGATTAAATTACTTGTGTGGTTTTATGTCATACATTGGCTCATAATTATTTGATTAAATATATTAAAGTGGTATAGGAAAGGGATAATTAAGGAATTTAATGTACATATTAACCTAAACAAAGTATAAAACCCACCTATTGGTTCTAAAATAAAACTAAAATAACATACACATGTGGGAAATGGGTTAGTACCAGCAAACCTCTTCACATTTCCTAAATTCAAATAAAACTCAAAACAAAACAAAAAAAATCTCTTTAAAACAAATTTGGTTTACTTTAAATAATTCTATTTCATAAGTTTGTCTTTAGGAATTAATTAGGGTGAATGAATTTACAATGCTTTAATCACTTTATTTCTTTCTCAATATGTTAAATGTGTAAGTCATATGAAAATCATGCATTCATGCATTCATGCTTTTAAAAATCAAATTAAAAAGTAAAATATTTATTTTATGTCAAATTGCCTGTTTTGGCTAAAGTAAGAATATGAATGGATATTATGACTATTAAATCCAAAATTATTTTCAAAACCTATAAATCAAATATCAAAACTGAAATGTATGCTACTTATAATTATTATATGTTTGCATGTGAGTATAAATATAAAGATGTGTATTGTGTGGCTTTCCTTTTCTATTTTTTTAACATGAATTTGGATGGATTTGTAAAATGTATAGTTCTTTTAAAAGAACATAACACTTGCTTATATCCTTTACTATACACTTCCATGTTATGAATTAAGAAAGATTCTCACATTTACACATGTAAATTAAACAACCAACAAATTAACTAAGCTAACATCAACTTTTACATCATTATCTTTCCATATATTTCTTTTTGTACATGCACATGTATTTAAGAAAAGTGGTATATTAGTCTGGACAACCCCGAGGTTGCGAGACTTTAAGTAGCCCTAAGTAGGTCTTGTACCTTACACCCCTGGTGCTAATAATGGCGACGTACTCACTTATGTCTTTTATACTTGTAAATGTGCATATGAAAAATGGATTAAAGATTCACTCTTCTTCTACTTAACAAAATCATGCATCATCAAACATCTAAATTTTATTAGGTAACTCTCTTAGCATTAATCATTAAGGTGTGCTAAATATTTTCATTTGCATGTATAGATATGCTTAGGATTCATCCATATGCATGTCACACATGTTGGAAAAGAAATGAAGTGATGTGTGTTTTGTGATAGTATTTCACTTTACTTAATCTTAAAATGTCTTTCTTTTTGAATAGGTTTGTTTAGGAAAAATCTAAACTTATGATTAATTAAAACACATAATAAATATTTACTAAAAAAAGTTAAATATGAATCTACCTTAGAAATTACTTAAGGTAGGGAAGAAAAAGAAGTTCTCTTCTATTTTTCACTCTTTACAACTTAGTAATTAATTGTAGGACTCATTCAAACTAAATCAAAATACAAAATAAAATCAACCAAAGAAACTAAATCACTAACCCCTCTGAACATTTTCATACTTATAAAACTTCAACCTTAAAGCCTAGCTAAGCATACCACACAAACCTTAAATGCCACACACATTAGGATAAGTCACCATTTATAGCTTTAGGTTAGGGCGGTGCATGGTTTGATGTTTGCTTTTATTTTTTGATGTTTTATTTTAGTTTGGATGCTAAGGTGTATGTGAGTAGACTGAATGGTGGGGCGATATTAGTCTAACTATTATCTTCTACAGAGGATTATGCTTAAGGGGTGCTATAATAAAAATATTACTGCTTTTGTTGTGAAGGTGCTTATACCCCCAAGCATAATCCAAATAGGCCAGTGGATTTGGTTACCCATGTGTGGGGTGCTAAGTCCAATTTATATATATACATGCTTGGGATTGTATGGTTTGTTTAGCTAATCTCTATTTTACAAGTTTTAGTTAGATTTCCTTTTTCCCATTTTTATGTAATTTTTTAATTAGGATTTTGGAATGATTGTTATGGGGGATTAGGATGAACATTGATCATAAGACTATGTCTTATGTACTATGTGAAGCCTTTAGAGCAACCACATTCCAATCAACCAAAAGAAGAAAGAAGAAAGAGGAAAGAAGAAAGAAGAAGAAAGAAAGAAGAAAGAAGAAAGAAGACCCCCATAATAATGAATTCCTTCTTGATTGTAATTTATTCATTTGTAATCCAGGTTGTATGAGTGTAGAGCTCATCTTCTGTTGACCTCATGTTTAGAATGAGCTCTCAAACCCTTCATCTTAGACAAAGGACTCCTCTTAGACTTTAATATTTTCTTAGTCTTAAGACACATCTAGTGATTAGGTGGACACTCAAACCTAGCCTTGGAAGACTTAAAAGAGTTAACCATAGGAATAGGTCATGCCTTAGGGGTATTAGGAAAATTACCTACCCTTAGCTTAAACCATTCCTCACTTTCCTTCTTTCAAGTAAAACTCCAAATCAAATGTATTTGATTTTCTCTAAACTCAAATCGATTCCATTCCATGATTGAAATCTATGATTGAGACCCATGATCAAAATGCATCAAAAATTCCTAAGTCCAAATTTTATCTAAGTCCTTAATCCTTCCCTTAAGGACTTAACCAAAATCATGATAACCTATTCAAACCTTTGAGGTTTTCTCATAACTCATTTATATTCTTATTTATATTCACATATATAAATTAAATATAAATTCAAATCAATCTAATCAAACTCAAAATTCCAAATTAATTCATGCAATTATTCTTAAGTCCTTTAAATCTCCATTAAAGGACTTATCCAAAATCTTGATCAAACCTATTCAAATCCTTGGGATCCTCTCAAAACTTATTTATATTCTCATATATAAATGAAATATAAATATAAATCAATTAAATCAAAGGCAAAAATTAAATTCTCAATTAAAAATCTCCTTAAGTCGTTAATTCCCCATTAATGAACTTAGCCGAAATCTTGATCAAATCAATTCAAACTCATGGAATTTTCTCATAATTCTTTTATATCCTCATTTATATTCACAAATATAAATGAAATATAAATATAAATCAATCAAACCAAATTTAAAAAATATAAATATAAATCAATCAAACCAAATTTAAAAAATTCCTTGGGTTTGCTGTTTGACACTGGATAATAGAAATAGATCCTGTAAAGATTAAAGCTATATTAGAAATGCCATCTCTTACAAGTTTAACTCAACCCAGATCCTTTCAAGGATGGTTGGCATATCTAATATGCTTTATCTAAAACCTTTTAGGGAGATGCAAGACATTCTCAGTACTTGTCAAAAAAGATGCTAATTTCAAGTGGGATGATAAGTGCCAGCATGCTTTTTAAGACATCAAAGAGTACTTGGTGAAGCCGCCAGTTCTAGCAGTCCCTATCCCGGGAAAGCCACTCATCCTTTACACTACTACATTGGACTACACTCTCGACCCTCTATTGGCCCAAGCTAATGACGAGGGGAAGGAAAGCGCTCTCCACTACCTCAGCCATCATCTGATTCCTGCTAAAGTAAACTATCCACCCATTGAGAAACATTGCCTAGCTTTGATCTTAACATCTCAAAAGCTATGGCATTACATGCTTTCTCATAAGGTGAACTTGATCTCTCAAACCAATCCACTTACAAGTACTCATGACACGCCTAATACTTTTGATGCAATACGTAACTGAACGAAGTACACATGCTTCGATATCACATTTGTAACCCTCTGTGCAGTAAAAGGATAGGTACTAACTAATTTTTTTAGTAACACACCTACTTCCTGCTGATTCACTGCTTAGTGACGATCTCCCTGATGTAAAAATCATGAGCTTAGGGGAGGTCGATAACAACCTTTGGGAGATGTATTTTGATGGTGCTGCTTCTTTTCTTAAAGGTGAAGCACCACGATCTACTCTCCCAGGAAAGACAGGGGTAGGAATAATTCTCCTAACTTCAAACTGTGATGTGATGAGATTCTCATACTATCTTTCCAACACTTGCACTAATAACAAAGATAAATATGAGGCTTTGATTGCTGGTCTGGAGTTATCCATTACTATCAACATCTTTGGGGATTCTTACTTGGTCATCAACTAGATTGTCGGGTTCTACCAGGTTCTCAAGCCCAAGCTTCATCATTATTATGAGTATACCATGAAGCTGTTGGCCCAGATTCCCAAAGCCACCATCTACAAGGTTCCCCGAGCAGATAATGTAGTAGCGGGTGCTTTGGCTAAACTTGCCAAAGAATTGGCATGTCCGGAAGATGAGTCCATTTCAATAAGGGTCCAAAATAGACAAGACCTATCCCTTATTGATGCTGAACTCATTTAGAGACTTTCTCTTGAAAGGGAGGTTGCCATTTCCAAAATAGATAAGGAGTTGGATTGGAGGTAACCCTTCATTGATTATTAGATCACTGGCAAACTACCTCAAGAGAAATTACAAGCCCATCAGGTGAAATAGAGGACTCTCTCCTATGCTCTCATTGATGGCACCCTGTACCACTGGTCCTTTGACCAAATATGGTTATGTTATTTAGACAAAAATGAAGCCCATAGCATTATAACTGAGGTACACTCAGGTCTATGTGGAGCTCATCAATCTGGTCTGAAGATGGAGATGAAGATCAAAGGACTTGGATACTAATGTCCTTCGATAATCATAGATTGCATAAATGTAGCAAGGAGATGCCATCAGTGTCAGGTGCACAATGTGGTTCTCCACCAGCCACTCAATATTCTACACCCTACTTTGGCCTCATGGACATTTGAGTGTTAGGGCATTGACTTTATAGGTCTGATCGATCCACCTTCTTCTAAGGGGCATCGGTTCATCTTAGCTATCACTGACTACTTTTCCAAGTGGGCGGAAGCCATCCCACTCAGAGAGGTCACAACTCTCCATGTGCTTCAGTTTTTTAGGAACCATATCATATATAAGTTTGGGGTGCCTCGACAAATTATATCTGATAATGATACTGAATTTAAAAACATAAAGATCAATAGCTTTGCCAGAAAACACGATATAGATTGGAGATACTCCATCATCTACTTCCCCATAGCTAATGGCTTAGCAGAAGCATTCAATAAAACTCTCATTCAGATACTGAAGAAGACTCTTGATGACAATAAATGATAGTAGAACAAGCAGTTGGTTGAAGCCTTGTGGGTCTATCTCACCACATACCAAACTCCAACACAGTCTACCACATTTTTCTTAGTGTTTGGGTCTAAAGTTGTTCTTTCTTTAGAAGTTCAACTTCCATCACTAAGGATAGCATTGGGTAATAAGATCACTACAGAGCATAATGCAAAGTTACGGTTAGAAGAGCTCAAAGGTTTGAAGGAGAGTCGCCTACGGGCATGCCAGAAACTCGAGTTGTACTAGGCCAATATGATTCAAGCTCACAATAAGCTGGTCCACCCTAGGTATTTCTGAATAGGAGAACTTGTGTTAGTCTTAAGGAGACCAATTATTTCCCATCAAAAGATGGGAGGCAAGTTTGAACCCGTTGGGAAGGCCCCTATATTATAGAGAAGGCCTACCAAGGAGAATCTTATCAGCTTATTGATTGTAAAGGGAAACACCCAATGCTTCTAATTAATATGCTCTATCTAAAGAAATATTATCCATGAAATAAATCATGTTTGAAAATAATTCAATAATAAAAAGAACAAAATCTAATTCCATTCATGAAATCTTCTCTTCTTTTGAAGTGTTGTTTGCTTATCTTGTGAATCTGTCGTGACATGTTTAGGGCAGGTGTAAGAGTCTTCTAGTGGCATCCTATCCCTATTTCACAACACAAACACAATCTCCTAATGCTATTAAAATAGGTGTAAGAGAACCCGAGAGGCATCTTAATATGATTAACATAACTAAGTTAGGTGTGAGATAACCCAAGCGACATCCTTTCTTAGTGGGAATTTTTGTTGCCACCTGTGGCATCATTTCATTAATTCTCCAGCATGTTTTAAGATATAAGTAAGAGTCCCCTAGAGGTGTCCTATTCCTTTTAACACATGCATAAAATAAACACAAATCTTTTATTTTGAGCTACTTTGATGTGGGAGCAAGCCCCTTGTGGCACTCACCCATTAGCTGCACTAGGTCGGGTCTACATGCTACCTCGCTAGTATGTCACCCCAATTATCACTTATTTGGAAGATGTGAGTCCCCGTGCTTTCTTCCTAACTTGACCATTGCAAACTAACGAGCACCTTATTAGTATGGTAGGCTTCACTGCCCAGCCAGTAAGCTACCTCATGCTAACTTTGTTTTAGAAGATGTGAGTCCCTGTGCTTTCTTCTTGAACTAGCCATCATGTTCTAGCTAGGTCGAGTATATTTGAGGCTTAGGGTAAGTCCCCCCAGAGGATCTTTTCCTCTTGACCACTCTTGGGTTTATATAAGTCCCCAAATAGCATTCACTCAGTAGTCGTCCTAGGTCGGATAGCACCTATCGAGCCAAAGATAGACTATCCTAGCAGTCAGTTTCGCTATAGGAAGATGTGAGTCCCTGAGCTTTCTTCCTAGGCTAATTGTTGCAAACTGATGGGCACATTAGCTTGGTTGACTTTCACTGCTGACTGTGACTCACCCGGTGGTTACACCACTCTTGGCAGATATGAGTCCCCGAGCTTTCTCCTTGAGTTGGACACTGTATACCTATTGGATATATGACTAGCCATGTCATCTTCTCCATGGTGTTGGAAACCCTTACCAACCCCATTCCCTGTGGGTACTCTATTTGGATCAATTCCTTTGCTAACCTATTTAGACATTACCCAGGTTACTTTCATATTGGACAGTCCCCCTTTCCTAGTAGCCACCCCTGTGGTTGGAGAATTTGTTCAGCAGATGCATAGATTCTTCTTTGGTTCAGTAAATCTGAGATAGATCTAGGCTGAGATAAGCTCCTTCTTAGTTTGATCCCTCACAAACTAACATGGTCCATAATAAACAAACTAAAATAAATAATAAATAACAAAATTAATTCGCTTGTGGATTAGGAATTCAAGCCACTAAAGGGCCCCTTTTTCCAACCAGACATCGTATCTTTAGGGCAGTGTCAGTAGAACTTCCTATAGAAATTGCCTGACTACCGAGAGATAAATTCGGTCGATCACTCAGTACCCCTTAGGGTTCAATCTATTTTGCCACAAGCAGGTTTCCCGACAGTCATTCCGCTTTGGAAGATGTAAGACTATGACACATTCTTTCTAGCATGATTGTCGCAAACCGACGGGCAGCCCTAGGTCAGGTTTGATTTGTTGCCCAAAGAAATTGATCACCCTAGTGGTATTTTCTAGTGGAAGATGTGAGTCCCCGAGCTTTCTTCCCTTAAATTGATTATTGCAAACCAAAATGCACTCCTTTGATCGGATAGTTCTCCCATCAGTCGGGAAGCTACTCCCTTTGGTTTAGTGAATCTTAGATAGGTCTAGGCTTCTATAGGCTCCTTCTCAGTATGATCCATCACAAATCGATGGAATCCACCAAAATAAAATTAAAAATGAAAATTAATCTTGACTATTCTTGACCTAATTTAAGTCCCACAGTGGCATTCACTCAATAGTCAGCCCTAGGTCGGGTTCGATTTGTTGCCCAAAGTAACTGATCACCCTAATGGTTCCTTATTTCTAGAAGATGTGAGTCCCCATGCTTTCTTCTTAAGATTTTACCATTATATACCAAAAGGAATTCCCCTTTGTTGGATGGTCCTATATTGTGGTTGGAAGACTACTCCCTTAGAATTGGTAAATCTGAGTTAGGTCTAGGCTTCCTTGACCCCTGCTCAGTGAAGTTAATCACTAACTTATGTGATCCATCATAAATAAACAAACAAATTTTAAAATGAAATCAATCTTGACTATTCTTGAGCTGATTTAAGTCCCCCAGCAGCATTAACTCAATAGTCAGCCCTAGGTTGGGTTCAATCTATTGCCTTGCCAACTGATCACCCCAGTGGCCTCTTATTTTGGAAGTTGTGAGTCCCCTTGCTTTCTTTCTAACTTGGTCGTTGTATACCAAAAGGCATTTTCTTTGGTTGGTTAGTCCTACCATGTGTTTAGTAGACTACCCCTTTAGATTGGTAAATCTAAATTAGGTCTTAGCCTTCATGGCTCCTATTTAGTACAACCCATTGCAAACCAATAGGGTTCATCTCAAAATTCAAACCTAACAAAAATTCAAAATAAATTCAACCCTCTTCCCTAGCAGAATAAATCAAATCAAACCTCTTATCCCCTTGTGGATGACTTTAACCTACTTCCATAATGGAAGGTTCACACTCTATCCCTTAATGGATTCTTCCCTCTCTCTTATGTCTTGGACATAAGTAAGAGCCACATTGCACTAAGCTCTTGATTGTTTCTTTTTCTTGGGTTAAGGATAGATTGTTTCTGTTAGTGCTTATGATCTTTCGGTGTTGTTGATCATTTTCATCAACACCAATACGTGTGGTGTTCCTTGTCAATCACACCATACCTATTGGGAGCCCTTTGTTGATTTAATTTTTAGAATGAGCTCTCAAACCCTCCATCTTAGACAAAAGACTCTTCTTAGACTTTAAGAGTTCCTTAGTTTTAAGACACATCTAATGATAAGGTGGACACTCAAACCTAGCCCTGGAAGACTTAGAAGAGTTAGCATAGGAACAGGTCATGCCTTAGGGGTATTTGGAAAATTACCTACCCTTAGCTTAAACCATTCCTCACTTTCCTTCTTTCAAGTCAAACTCCAAATCAAATCTATTTGATTTTCTCCAAACTTAAATCAATTCCATTCCATGATTGAAATCTATGATTGAGGCCCATGATCAAAATCCATAAAAAATTCCTAAGTCCAAATTTTGCCTAAGTCCTTAATCATTCCCTTAAGGACTTAACTAAAATCATGATCAAAACCCATTCAAACCTTTGAGGATTTCTCATAACCCATTTATATTCTCATTTATATTCACATATATAAATGAAATATAAATTTAAATCAATCCAATCAAACTCAAAATTCCAAATTAATTCATGCAATTTTTCATAAGTCCTTTAATTCTCCATTAAAGGACTTATCCAATATATTGATCAAACCTATTGAAATCCTTGGGATCCTCTCAAAACTTATTTATATTCTCTTTTATATTCTCATATATAAATGAAATATAAATATAAATCAATTAAATCAAAGGCAAAAAATTAAATTCTCAATTAAAAATCTCCTTAAGTCATTAATTCCCCATTAATGAACATAGCTTAATTCTTGATCAAATCAATTAAAACTCATGGGATTTTCTCATATTCCTTTATATTCTCATTTATATTCACATATATAAATCACTCAAACCAAATTCAAAAAATTCAAAACCCTACTCCAAATTTTCCTAAGTCCCTTAAATCCTTCTTAATGGACTTAGCCCAAATCATGATTAAATCACTTCAAATTCTTAAAATTTTCTCATGATCCATTTATATTCTCATTTATATTCACATATATAAATGAAATATAAATTCAAACAATCAATACCAATTCGAAAAATCAAACTCAAATCCACTCAAAATCTAATCTAAGACTTTCAAGCTAAAATCTTGAACTTAAGTAAATAACTTTCAAATCAAGTCAAACCATTGATTTTCTCTCATGGTTCAATCAACCCTACAATCATGAGCTCATATATAAATCCAAACTTCAATCAAACAATTAAAACCTAGTTCCAAAATCAAAGCTAAAACCCCTTCATATTCTTCCTTTGAATATAAAATTGTCAAATAGATCAAAACCCATTAGACTTCAAACCACTTGTAAATGAATTTATATTTCAATCATGAGTCCATATAAAAGATTAACCAACTTCAAATCAGGCTTTGACCAAGCCATTTGACCTACTTAGGCTCACTTGACCTAAAGCGCCCTAAAGTACCCTTATCAACCAACTTTTGATCATAACCAAATTTGATTGAACCAAACTCATATATCCTTCTCATCATGATCAACATCATGGGATGATCAATCAATCAAATTGGGTCAAACAAAGTCAAACCTAAGGGTTGACCAAGTCAACACTTACCCTAAAATGAAACCCTTACATACCATATATAAATTGATTGAAACCATTGATCTAAGTTCACTCATGACCTATATTTGAACTTGACCAAGCCAACATTTGAGCCTAACCTAGCCTAATTGGGTCACTTGACCCATGTTGACCCATTTTTAGGGTCAAAATGTGTCAAAATTTGATTTAAGACAAATTGATTGAAACCAATGGGTCAAGTCCATGCCAAATCACTTGTGGAACTTGACTAAAGCCTTAATTGGCCAACTATACCCAACCTAGCCCAATTGACTTTAGACCCAACATGACTTAAAGGGGTCATGTTGAGCCAAAATTGAACTTAACCCAAATTGATTGGAAATAAAGATACCAATCCACTCCATATGACTAACCTAACCTAAACTTACCCTTGACCTACCTCAAATAGGTCAAATGGGTCAAATAGATCAACTTGACCCATTTGACCTAGATGAAGTCATATGAGTCAAATCCAAAACTATACCAAATTAAACTAAATCAAAGCCACCAAAATATTTAAAATGGTCATATGAACTTGACCCAACCCTTGGTTTGACCCAATTTGACTTATTGGTCAACTTGACCCAAGTTGACTCATTTTGACCTAAATGGGTCAACATGAGCCAAAACCTATCAAATGAATTCCAAATCTCATGAAACTTGGCCAAACCTAGTTTCTCCACATACCCAACATATCCAAAGTGGAAAAATAACAAAATGACCATCATACTATTAGGCCATAGAATAAATTTTGGCTTAACTCATGAGTAATTCGGTCATACCCTCTTCACTTTCACTTGAGGCATTCTTAAAAGCTCAAGAGGACCTATTGATGAGTGGTGAACCCAATTCAATGGGTTTGGGTCAGCCCATTTGGTCCCTAGATTAAACCCGACCCTGTGGTCAAAAATTGAAATTTCAAACTCCCTCTCAAGCTCAAATTCAAGCACATGAGAGGTTGGCAATCCACTCCTTGGCTCAAACCAACCATGTGCACACTCCTAACTGGTCAAACAGCAACCCTCCTATGATCAATTGGATCAAAATGACATGTCCATTATCGACCGTCCGATCATTCAATGAGGAGATATACTCCCCCTAATTCACTTATGTTTTCATTCACTCAAGGTCGATTGAAGGATAGGAAGCCATAGGAGCCATTGGAGATTGATCTTAAGCTTCCTAGAGCTCTTCCCATTTTCCTTTTCTTAGCTTTTGAACAGTGAAAAATAGGGGAGGTAGAGTGAAATTCCAACTTCTTCTACATTCCATTTTACTCTAATTGCTCTTGCACACTCCATCAGAAAGTCATGTCGAGCTTGCCTACACTCTCTTTGAAGTTCTAAAGGTAGGGGAGGATTGAATTGTATCAAAGTAGAAGCTCAAGCAAGGAGGAGTTGGTCCATACATTGATCTACTTAACCTCAAGTGTGCATACTTTCAGCAAGGCTTTGTCTCAACTAGACGAAGCTTCTCTAAGGGAATCGAGCACCGATGATCACTTTCGGTGAGGTATGAGATTTTCTAACCATTAAACTCAATGTGGTGTGGAGCTTTGTGAAAGAAATTTTCACCCCATCGATTTTTGACCATTAGATTTGTCGCTATCTGTCTTTAGATGGTGTGGGTTGAATTTGTTTTGATTCCATGCTAGATCGAGCTTGGATCTTCCCCTTGATTGACAGTCTCTGTTGATCAAGAGGAAGAACTTGGATGATCTCAGCCGTCCATTCACTCATTTTAGATGGACGGCTGAGATAATTCAGCACGTTAGAAAATCCTTTTACCCTTTTTAAAATGTGGGGAGATCCTTAGCCGCCCGATCTTTGATTGGATGATAGAGGATTAAAGCATGTGCACCGCCACCAGCACCCGTTAGGTGATAACTTAACCCCCTCACAACACGACATGTGTAAAGCGCATTGACCGCCACCACCACACATTGCACTGTGAGCCAGGGATTATCCAGGGATTAGTTAAATGCTTTAATTATTTCCTAATTAACCTAAGGATCTTCTAAAATTCATAACTCCCTCTAAAAAATTTGAAAAATATGAAATAAAATCTTATAGATAGATAATTAAACTTAGAATATTTTAAAATTAATTTTGATGAGTTTTAAGTTATGATTTTTTTTCTAAATTTAGGTTTTATTGGAATATGTATTTTGCTAATTACTCTTTAATTAGGCCTTTGATTAATCCCAAATTTCTTGGGTAAGTTTTAGGAGATGACTTCTATCTCCCCTAATTTTCTTGTGATTTATTGAATGCTTGATTAGAATAATTGCATATAGTTTTTTTAATTACCCTTCTTATGTAATTAAGCATAATTCGGGTATTATTAGTGATTTTAACCTATGATTAGGTTTGATTAAGGTCAGATCCAGTGAGTAGGAGGTTTATGGAATATTTTTGGGGAATTTCCCCTAGGCTATTCCCTAAACTCCCTTTTCTCTTCTTAATCTCCTCTTAATTATGGGTTAATTCATTAATTATCTCCTTATTCAATTTCTAAAAATTCTAAAAAGTTCCAGAACTTAATTAATCTACTTTGGGTAGATGCTTAAGTATTTAATAGCCTATGTTCAATTAAGGAAATTAAAACTCCATTCATAAGTATGGAAGGGTGTTCTGAAATCACTTAAGCTAAATCCTTTAGCTTAATTACCTTTTAATTGTGAGCCAAATTGCATTAGGCCTTTTCATTATTAGGTGCATTGCAAATTTAAATTCCTTGTGGGTTTTATGCCGTCTCATTGGCTCATAATTATTTAGTTAATTCCTCTAAGGTGGTGTAGGTAAGGGTTAATTAAGCTACTTAATTCATACCTTAACCTAATCAATGCATAAAATTGGATCAAATTATCTAAAAATTAAACAAAAATACAAAACACATGTGGGAATGGGTTAGGAACACCAAACTAATCTCACCTTTTCCAAATTAAATCAAACTTCAAACTAAACAAAAATCACTTTTGAATTCACTTTGATTTATTCTAAATTTTCTTATTCCATAAGAATATCTTTAAGCTTTAAGTGAATTGAGTTTGTTTACATGCTTTCGTTACTTTGAATCTTTTCCTAACATGTTAATTTGTATGTCATATGATGTCATGCATTCATAGTTTTGAAATTCAAATTTTAAAATGAAATTGTTTACTTTATATCAAATTTGCATGTGTTGGCTAAAGTAAAAAAATATGAGTGGCTATTATCACTACTAAATCCAAATTATTTTCAAAATACATAAATCAAATACTAAATCTGAAATTATGCTACTTATATTTTAATTATAAGCTTGCATGTGATTGATTATAAAGGTATGCTTAGCATAAGTTTTCTTTCTTTCTTATGTTAGTATAATTTTGAATAGGAATTGGTAAGATGTAGGGTTCATTTGAAAAGAACCCAACACTTACTTAATTCCATACTCTATTCATACCTATGCTATCACCTAAGAAGGGTTGCCTATATTTGCATACATAAATTGCATAAACAAAAATGAATCCATTAAATAATTTTTTGCATTTTTCTTTTCCATTTTGTTTCTTTTATACATATATTTGTATTTAAGGAAAGTAGTATATTAGTTTGGAAAATCCTGAGATTGTGAGGCTTTAAGTAGCCCTAAGTAGGTTTTGTACCTTACACCTCTGGTTAATAATGACGCTGCACTCACTTATGTCTTTCTTACTTTCATGTGTGTATACTAAGAAAAATCATGCATATTTAACTTCTAGATTTTCTTAAATGGATTACTTAGCATGCATTATGAAGTGTGTTAAATACTCTCATTTACATGTACAGATATGCTTAGGATCTTTTCATATGCATGTTATATATGTTGGAAAAGAAATGAAGTAATGTGTGTTATGTGAATTTTGATTCATTTTATTTAATCTTAAAATGCCTTTCTTTTTGAATAGGTTTGTTTAGAATTTCTCTAAACTTAGGATTAATTAATAGATTTAATCAAAACTTTCACCTAAATGAAATTAAAATGTGAATTCACTTTAGAAATTATTTAGGTTAGGGAAGGAAACATAAGTTCTCTTCTCTTTCTCTCTCTTCACAACTTAGTAATTAATTATAGGATTAACTTAAACCAAATCAAAACATGAAATAAAATCAACCTCGAATAACTAAATAACTTAAATTAAACCCTCCTCTAAGTTGAACATGTTCTTCATACTTAGAGAAGTTAAACCTAAATCCATAGCTAAGCATACCATACAAGCCTTCAAAGCACACAGATTAGTCTAAGTCATCACTTCAAGCCTTAGGTTAGGTCAGTGAATGATTTGATGTTTATTTTATTTTGTGATATATGTTTTAGATTGGATGTTAGGGTGTATGATCATATAATGAATGGTAGGACGTTCTTAGCCTAACTATTCTTTTCTGCAGGGGATTGTGCTTAAGGGGTGACATCATAAATATAAAAAAATATAAATGCTTTTGCTTGCAGGTGGTTTATACCCCTAAGCATAATCCATAGGCTAGGTGGACTTAGTCACACATGTCTGGGGTGATAAGACCAATATAAATGGTTGGTATTTGTGTGGTGTATTTTAGCTAACCTTTGTTTTGCAGGTGTTAATTAGATTTCCCCTTTTCCTTTTCATGTAAATTTGCATAATTAGGATTTTTGAATGATTGTTGTGGGGGCTTGGATGAACATTGGTCATAAGATCCTATCTTATGTACCATGTGAAGCCTTGGAGTGTCTACCATCCAACCATCCAAATGAAGGAACCAAAAGAAGAAAGGAAAAGAAGAAGAAGAAGAAAGAAGAAAAGAAGAAAGAAGAAATAAAGCTTGAAGATCCCCATAATAATGAATTCATTACTTAATTATAATTTAATTCATTTATAATTCGGGTTATATAAGGGTAGAGCTTAGCTACCCACATTTAAAATTTTTGGGTTTGTACAGTGGTGCCCGACCACAACGACCATTTATTCTCTTTGTGATTAGCTTTATAAATTGATTGATGATTTATTTAGCTTTTGTATTAAATAGCATGATTTTTTTAGTTTCTTCCTTGCTTTATGTATGGTCCGGATATGGATTAGGCTCTTTAGAAAAAAATAAATCTTTTACCCAACTTAACAACTCAAAATAAAATTAAACAACTCATAATTTCACCTAAAGCTTAGGTTTAAAATCAAAATAAAAGAATTAGCAACCCTTAGCTGGATGAGCTTTTCTTTTGTAATATCATGCACAAATACATCTTATTTCACTCTTGATTGGAGGGCTTTCACATTTTCTAAAGAAACTTGGCTTGACTTTTGAGAGCCATGGTGGAAACTCAACTTCTCCCTTCTCACTGATTTTGGCCAATAACCTTCTTTCTCATGCATTAGTCATATGAATCCTATTAGCTTAAGTCAAAATAATTATCCAAAATAAAAATAAAAAAATGATATTTGAATTGCATTAGATTTAGGTCATTTGAAGCATGTCCCTTTACATTATCTAGTCTCTTTAGGGAGTGAGTTTAAGGACTTAGTCTCTCTCTAAATAAATAACAGCTTAGCTATCTTGCATAAGCACAAAGACTTGCCTACAAGTATTTAAAATCATAGTAGGAATTAATTAGCGGTCACCCCCAGGCGGTTGTAAGTCCAAGCTGTTGGGTTGTTTGTCCTCTCTTGTGGAGGAAAACTAATTACCTATTTTCTCCTTAGATTTAGGTTGTCTTTCCGGCCCTCACTGAAGCTCCCTAGATTTAGGTTTTGAGATTGCTTCTCCCCTTTGCAGGCCATAAGCATAATTCCTCACCTCTTAGGCATTTCCTTAATCTTGTGTTAAGGGATCTTAAGTCCTAAATTTCTAATGAAAAATCAATTTCTAAAATGTAAAGCCCAACTATTGGATAGTTTGAGATGTTTGCTAGGTTTCCTTGCATCGTGGGCATCACCTACTTATCTTTTATTTTGGCTTCAATAATAATTCCCTCTTTTGATCAATCCAATTTGATCTTCAAACATAAACCAATCGATTGATAGTCCTTTCCAATTGAAATATTCAAAGATAATGATCATTTATCTTAATCAAGAGTTTTTCTAAGGGATCCCATCCCTTAGGATGTAATTAAATATAGATGCTTGCTCCTATAGGGAACTTAATGCACCCAATTTAAATTAAATCCTAATTTACTTTTCCATGTAAAGTAGGGGAAGAATCTCTTGTATATCTGTAGACTCATCATCCTTAGGAGTCCTTATTGAGGTGATTAGGTCCAGTAAAGGGTAGTGACTTCTGTCTTTTGAGATAATACACTATTTCCTTGATGATGTACCCGATCACCTGAATAAGTTCATCTGTGGATCTGCGTGGCATCCTAAAAAGATGAATTTTTATAGTGTCTTGCCTTTTCTTTCTCCCCACTGATTTGAAGGTGACTCCCTATAAAAATTTTAAACCAACAGCTATCTAATTTGTTTTTGAGTTTATGCGATGGAGCCTGATCACAAATGACCTTTTATTATTTTATGCTAGCTTTATAAATTGATTGATGTTTGTTTAGCTTATGCATTAAGATGACATCTTTTCTTAGTTTATTCCTTGCTTTGATGTATGGCCTAGATGATGATTAGGCTCTTAGGAAAATAAATTTTCTATCCAACTAATCAATTCAAACTAATAATTAAATAACTCATAACCTCACCTAATGCCTAGGTTATAGGTCAAGATAAAAGACTTAGGAACCCTTTAGCTGAATGTTATATTACTTTTCTCACATCATGCTTAAAATGTATATTATTTCACTCTTGATTAGAGGGCTTCCACCTTTGCTAGAGAACTTGGCTTAATCTTTGAGAGCCATGGTAGAAACACTCCTCCTTATCTTGCTGATTTTGACCCATAATCTAATTCCTCATGCATTAGGCATATGAATCCTAAAGTCTATGTCAAATTGATTGTCCAAAATAAAAATAAAATATGACAAAATTTGTATTAGATTTAAGTCATTAAATCATGCCTAACATGATCTAGTATCTTAGGGAGTGTGTTTAAGGACTTAGTCTCTTTCTAAATAAAGAACAACTTAGCTATCTTGTAAAAATATTTGACTTGCCTACATATTTTAAAATTATAGGAGGAGTTAGTTGGTGGCCATCTCCAGGAGATTGTATGTCTAACACTCGGGTGGTTTATCCGCTCTTGTGGAGGTAAGCCAAATTCTCATTTTTTTCCTTAGATTTAGGTCATACTTTTGGCCCTCGTCAAAGCTTACTAGATTTAGGTTCATAGGTTGCTACTTCCCTTTGCAGGCTATGAGTGTAAAACCTCATCTCTTAGGCATATCCATGACCTTGTATCATGGACTTATAAGCCCTAACTTTCTAATAAAAAAATTCAACTCAAAATAGATCAATTTAATTTCAAAAATATAAAGCCCAATTATAAGGTAGTTTGGAATGCTTATTATGCTTCCTAGTATGCTAAGCATCCCTTACTTATCTTCATTTGGCTTTGATAAGAACTCTTTCCTTTTGATCGACCCCATTTGACCTTCTAAAATTAAACTAATCGATTTATAGTCCTACCTTTCAAAATCTTTGGAGAAAATGATCATTTACCTTAATCGAGAGTATTCCTAAGGAATTCTCTTCCTTAGGATGTAATTAACTATGTAGGCTTGCCCATATAGGAAACTTAACGAACTTGATTTAAAATAAACCCTGCTTTACTTTTTCATGTAAAGTAGGAAAAGAATCTCTAGTACATTCCGAAGACCCATAGTCCTTAGGAGTCCTTATTAAGGTGATTAGGTCCATTATAGGGTGGCGACTTCTATCTTTCAAGATAGTACACCTCTCCTCAATGTCTTACCCGGCCACTCTATTAATAACATCTACAGATCTACGTGGTGTCTTGACCATGGTGTTTTATATATATTTTCTTTCATTTATCCTCATGTTTCCCAAAAGAGGGGCGATAGATGAAGGAAAGAATATAATATAAAAGTTTCACCACAAGTACTTTTATAACTCTCCTACACATATAGTTTGATTATAATTTCCTTTTGAATTCTCTTAGGTTATTGATCACCTAAGAATCTACCCAAGAATTGAATGATTGAGTTCTAGAATGATTTGGTTCTGAGTTTGATTAATTAAACTATTTAATGAAGTGATTAAGCCTTTAATTAGTTGCAAATTGATTAAGTGTTATCCAAATGAAATAAACTTAGGGGAAAAAAATTGGAAAATAAGTCCTAATCTCATTCCCTATGTACATTCACTGTTTCATAATGATTAGCCAACTTACTTAATAAATTTGTTATAGTTTAACATGTTAATTAATCATTTAATTAATTAAGAGAGAGATTAAGAATGAAATAAGTAATTCCCCTAATTAATTAAGCATTAAATTCCAAGAAAATATGGGAGGCAGAGGTCATTCCATTAATCAATCTCAAAAAGTTTGGAATTAATTGTTGGAGTAATTAGAGAGTAATTAGCTTAATTATATTTTTAATAAAATTCAAATTGAGTCAAAATCACTATTCAAAATTAATTACTTTTAATTTTTATATTATTCTTCTCTAAATTAACTTTAAAATGAGTATTTATTTATATTTTTTTAGATTTTTCTATAATTAATTATGAGTTTTGGAATTCACCATTAAAATAAAATTAATTAAGCCTAATTAAACTCCTAATCCTGTCGGGCCACATGGCATCTGACCTTGATATTTTCTTTTCATCGGTCATTTCTCCTTAATAAATTTGAGGACCCGCTGCACTCTTGCATATACAGTTTTGAGTTTTCTCACTGGAGAAGTTGGAACCTAACGTTGTCTAGTCGAGAATGATTATTTGATTTTCCCAATAGAGTTGTTCTACTTTGCCCATCCTATGATGTCAAACCTGTTATGGGTTGGAGCACTCGCTTCTGGTTTCACAGCTGGTTGTACAATTTTTTACTTGAATAATGGCTATTAAGCGCACACTTTAGCATTTCTTTTTCTCCGCAGTCTCTAGGTTAGCTTGTTTCTAGATGAAGCTTTTGTGCTGCTACTTCTTCTCGAGGGCTTCGACCCCATATTTGTTTTTTTTGCCGAGATCTTTCGACAATGGATTCTAGAACATATTGTTCAGGTGTCACACCTCGATGTTCACCGTGCAGGAATTTTTTAGGACGGTCGTGATCATTACCCACTAAGAGTAGCTTTTTTAGTGAAGCCATCTCATTTTCTCTGATAATTGAACATTGATACTTTTTCTTCATTAGACATTTCTCCTTAACAACTTTCAGCACCCTGTGCACTATAGAGGAAAGAGTCTCAAGATGCCTCTTTTGTGGGGTTGGAGCTTGGTACTGCTGCTCCCAGAATGATTGCTTAATATCACCAGTAGAGCTATTCCTTTTCATCCACTTTAGATTTTTAAACTTGTTGTGTGTAGGAACACTCACTTCAAGCATCAAGTCTGGTCACATGGCAAGAGATTTAGGCAACAATTGCTGAGCTCGAAGTTCAACATTTCTTCTCCTTTTCCTTCTAATCAATTTTCCTCTAGAAGAGAAGGCTTCAGCATTATGGCTTCCTAGTGCGAAAGGCTTAACTGGCAGAGTGGTCGCATTCACAGACATGATAGAAACTTTCTGCCAGTGATAGTTCTTTTCATGAGTATCACCTCGGAATGACCCAATCTTTTGAATACAAAGGCTCTCTTGTGAGGAATCTTAGTAGCAGTAGTGGCCCTTTCAATTGTCCTCCTCCCCTTCATAGGTTGGTGTGTATAATATGCAGGTATTTCAGGTAGAGGATTAGTTGCAGCAGCAATGGCTATGAAGTCTACACTATTAAATTGAATAGTAGCTCTAACATCATCAGCATTGATAATAGTGTTAGCCAGACTGATATTATCTCTGTGACCTAGCTACATGATGAACGATGTGTTTTGAAGATCCATTTTTATAAATGAAAGATGGGGATTAGTAATCAAAAATTGATATATCACCCACACTTTCAAAATGCAAATATATACAACAATAACAACAAGCCTTTATCCCACTAAGTGGGGTTGGCTACATGAATCCTTCTGTCATGTCCATTATGTGTCAAATTCTCATTTAATTCAAGTATACTAAGGTCATTTTTATACATCTTAACCAAGTCATTTTAGTCTACCTCTACCTTTCTTAACATGAGGCAAATCTAATACATCTACTCTCCTAACGGGTCATGGACGACTTTGTGACCAAACCATCTAAGCGACTCTCTCTAATCTTATCGCCACTCGAGCTACTCCAACTTTTTTGAACATACTCATTGCATTTTATCTCTAAGAGTAAATCCACTCATCCACCTAAGCATCCTCATCTAACACTTAACTTAGTCTTATGCTTCTCTTTATTGGCCAACATTTTGCACCATAAGTCATTCTTGGTCTTACCACCATCTTATAAAAGTTTCCCTTAAGTTTAAGTGGAACTTTTCTATCACACAATAGGCGGTGCATTCCTCCACTTCAACCATCCAACTTGAATTCTACTAATAACATCTCCATCTATTTCACCATCATTTTGAACAATAGAGCCTAAATAAATCGCCACTCTTATTAATGACTTGTTCACCTTTACCACTAGAACTTACAACTTACACTCCATATATTCAGGTTTTAGATATACTTAAAGCGAAAACCTTTAGACTCTAAAGTTGACCTCCATAATTCAAGTTTCTCTTGGACTCCCTCTCTAGTCTTACCAACAAGAAGAATGTCATCAGCAAAAAGCATACACCAAGGTACATCTTCCTGTAAATGCTTTGTAAGAACATCCATAACTAAAGTAAAAAAGATAAGGGCTTAAAGTTGATCCTTGATGTAATTCAAATAAAATAGGAAAATATTTTGTCAATCCTCCTTGTGTTTGGACACAAGTAATAGCTCAACTATACATATCCTTAATGACTTGAATATAACCAATATTAACTCCTTTCTATTCTAGAACTCTCCAAAGAACATCTCTTGACACTTTATCATAAACATTCTCTAAATCAATAAATATCATATGTAGATCCTCCTTACTTCCTCTATACTTTTCCATCAAACCTCTTAACAAATGTATAACATCCATAGTAGATCTACCTGGCATGAAGCCAAACTGGTTGTAAGAAACTTTTGCATCACATCGTAACTTATGCTCAATTACTCTCTCCCATAATTTTAATGTGTGACACATTACCTTAATTCCTCTATAATTTGCACACTCTTTTGCATCACCTTTATTCTTAAATATTGAAACCAACAAACTCTTTCTCCACTCATCTGACATCTTTTTAGTCTTTAAAATAATATTAAAAAGATTTGTAAGCCAAGAAATTCCATGATCTCCTAAAAATTTCCACACTTCTATTGGAATATTATCAGGTTCAACTATTTTTCCACATTTCATTTTCTTTAAAGCTTCTCTAACTTCAGATTTACTAATACGATGATAAAAATAAAATTCTCTATTTTTGTTTAGGATATTAAGGTTACTAAAATCAATCGTACTTTCATATCCTTCATTAAAAAGTTTATCAAAATACCTCATCCATCTATTTTCAATATCCTTTTCTAAGAAAAGCACTTTATTATTTTCATCCTTAATACACCTCACTTGAACTAGGTCTTCACTTCTCTTATCTCTTTGGTTGGCTAACTTATACGTACATCTTTCACCTTCTTTGGTATCTAATTTATTGTATAAAATAAAGATATATGATAGACAAAATAATAGTGTAATAAATATATACTCTACAGAATAATTCTTTTGATATAAAGTCTCATGCATTAGTAATTTAAATTTATTACTCATTTAAATCACCATTTTTTATTTTCAATTTTTAAATATTTTTTGCTACTATAGCATGTATATGACTAGCCAAAGATGGAAATAGAAACCTATCCCTAGTGGAGTCACGAAAAATCTGTGGGCTCCAAAAATTTACCACCGACCTCTCACAAATGAAGAGAGTATGGTTTAAAATGTTGGCGTAATTTTTAGAAGACAGATAGAATAGTAGATAAGACACCACCCCGAGATTTCGTTCTCATTTTGTGAGGACTTTATATCTCATTCCAGGTTTCCTTTAGACGTAATCACCTATAGTTGATTACCCCTCTCAATGCTGAGAGAGAACTTTCGATTAAGTCTAGTCGTTAGATCGCTAAATGCATATCGTATAGTAGCAGCATGTGGAGTTTAAAATTTAGAATTTTTGAAATTCATCATTTTAACTTAAAGTAAATGGTTGGGAGAATGATGACATGCCTGATCTAGAATCCATAATTCCATCATCTCGGGCTGTCGTGGTCCCTAGTCTACTTAGTCAGGGGAGGTAGTCAACCAACTTGATCGAAGGATCCTTATCAGCAATACATGGGTTACGTCATCTAAGAAATTTTTGTAGGCATGGGGTTTAAAGAGACAATATTAAGTTTACTTTAGCTGATAGAGAGCTTTTTTTCCTATCAAGTGTACCCTATGATTCACAACTCAAAGGGTAGAGCTATTGGGGAGCATTCAGGCTACGATCATGATCATAATATAATGATTTCATTTGGCGGCACCATCCGAGGACTCGATCGCATCATATGTGGAGCCTTCAAATCGAGGGCATGGGCCACATCCTTACTAGCATGAGATTGATTGAGAGTGAACATAGTAGAACACTTGCTTTGACTTTGGCTCCTTTGTGAGCTAGAGTTTTCTTAATTTATCACATCTGATAAATAATTATGAAAGGTGGATTGGGTTAGATTTTACTTTAAATTTTTAAAGATTGAATTTTATTATGCATTTAACACTTAATGACATGTTAAATTTTGCATTTAAATTGATACTTAATTTTAGTTAATTTGATTTGAAATTAGAATCATATTTTGGTGTAAGTATCCCCTCCGGTTGAAATCTTCATTCAACATAGCTATCATCTGGTAGTTTATTATTTTAGATTTTGTCAACTCTATTAGTTTAATAATCGAGAATCAGATTAATTGTTATATGATAGAATTAACTTTTCAGATATTTTAATAAGTTGATATTCTCATAATAATTAGTTCTGTTAACCCGAACCCGGTCCTAAGACCAAACCGGGAAGCAACCCGTGTGACATTCTGAGACACTAAATTTAAGCATTCAGCATAGTGTCAGGGCCCATGCGTGTGTTTAGTAATTTAGGTTATTTTTATTTCTGAATAATGAGATTGATTTCATATTTTCATTTAATTCCAACTTAGCCTGTACAGCCTTTTCAGGCATTAAAATTTGCACTTTAAATCTCTATGTTCGAGCACATGTAAGAATTTATAGCTTAAATAATTTAATCTAATTAATGAAGTCATTGACTTTGAAAATCATAATTAGAATGAAATTCTTAAATTTTTTTTATTGAAAGAAGCTCCATAATTCATGGAAAATTTAACTTAACATCGCCTTCTGTCTGCTTGTACGAAGAATTGCAGATCCGGTGGAATAGAAGATGTTTCACATTTTCGATTCAAAATATTACAACTTTGCTTGTATTTAATTTATTCATTGCATTCTTCAAGTATCAATAATTATTTAGCTTGCGGTCATTAACAATCTTTAAAATATTTATAAACTCATCATATTTAACTTTTGCCCTTACACATATAGTTTATTATGCATACTTTAAGCAAGCTTATTTGAATTCAATCTTCTTTTGAATACAAGTCAATTATTTATTAAGAAGTCTTACTTATACTTGCTAATATGCCATTTGGTTATAGTGAAAACCTCTTATAAATTTTATTTGATTTTCACTTTAGCTTGAAAGAAGCACTCAAACTCAACCAATCTCTTGTGCTTCAAACCTGACTTTAAGCACAAGATCCAAATGATCCTTTTAAAGGCCACATTCATGAATGATCATGAGTTGCCTAATGGAATTTGTGCTTGTGAGAAAGCTACCAAATTACTTGTGCACCTTTATTTTCAAGTTGAAACTGGATATTTAGACTTACCACAAATCATTTGACATTTAATATTCAATTGAGATCTTTACTTCATTTGATATTAAATATGATTTGTTCACATAAAAAGACTTCAGAACCAATATGTATTTATTCTCAACTCCAGATCAAGTTTCATATTTATTTAATAACTGGACTTCAAATTTATCTTAAGTCACTTGTGAGTTTCGGTTCATGTATATCAAAGGAATTCAAGTTTATTTCAAGTTTTATAGGTTTCATGAGTTTGATCCCTATTTTCTTATTTGAAATATGATTTTTAATTTTATTTGTACTCAAGTATCTTTCAAATTCATTTTAAGTTTATTTATATTTAATTTTCAATTCATTTGTTTAAGACTTTATATTTTATATTTAACATAATGTTAAATCATTTTTTTTGTTAAGTCCCAAAAATTTGATGAAATTTTGAGACTTTTGACGTTGTTACCCAACGTGGGAATTAGAAGCTGTTTTACGTCATATCACAATGCGTGATGGTTGGTGTTTTGAAGCTGACTTTCGATTTAATAATAGCATAACGAGGCTTAAATCACCTACATAAAAGTAAATATATGTGCAAATATTCTCCTCTCAGTTTTTTTTAAGTTCGAGATTTAGTCAAAATTTTAGTAGTATTTTGACATAGGGGGATAGAACGTCTTGTTTTGCTACTGGTATGCTAACCAAAATAGCTCTTCTGTCTGCATGTCGATTTTATCTCTCGTGTCTTAAATGCGTATGACGCCTTCAAACCTTATTTATCCTGCATCAGTTCCTCCCAAGAAGACCAGCTTGCCGGTAGATTTCAATAGAATCAATAAGTGTTTCTTCAAATTCCCTGGATTTCTAGCCCAACATCTTTAATTTCTCTGAAGACAATCTATATTCTGGCTGTAGCTCAGTGAAATTCTGCTGATCAAATGCTCTTTAGCTTGGCGATAATATTATCTATCCAGAAGCTTCTACAGACTCATACAATAGAAGCAATGCTTCAACCACATCTAGTACATCCACAAAGTGCCATAATCGATTCGACAGTGGTTCTGATGCTTCTTTCATAATAGTGAGAAGCAACGAGCTACTGAAATTAATTGTGGTCTGAAGTTGTGGTCCAGTCATTGATGGGTCCAGTCATTAGTCCTGAGTCTTAAGCATACTCCAATGCAGCTCTTTCTGCAAGCGACTTTAATAGGCCATACCAGTGCTCAGTTTCCCTCAAAAAGTTCTGATTTGACCAGCAGGACTCATCCATGACCTTATCTTTGGGCCAATTTGGATAAAATATATAGCAGGATGACGCAAGAACTCCCTTGACTCATGCCTCTGAGAGGCTGAACATTGCTAGTTCTAGAGAGGAGAACATCAGGAAGGATCACTCAGTCTTTCTACATTTGGATAAAACCATGTGAAACAGAACTCTGCTTTTTTGAAGGGATCTGAGCCAGTTTTTTTTATGGTTTGGATTAGCGAGGAAACTGGAAGAAACTTGAGATTGATAAGAAAGACTTATTTTCTCTGGTATGGGATAATACAAGGAATAATTCAATAGCATGAGCTTAAGATAAGAAGCAAATTTGCAAGACTTCTCATCAAATTAATTCTATTGTGCAACAAAACAAAAAACCAAAAAATATATTTTTTTATATTAAAAAATTTTTTTTTTTTATCTTATCTTTTATATATATTTAATATAAAAAAATCTATATGATAAAAACATTCCATTTTTTTTTTTTTTTCCTTTCCTTTTTTATTAAAAAAGGGAAATAAGAGATCAAACAGAAAACTCTAATTATTGAGAAAGTATAATTGCAATAGAGAGATCATATAAGGAAATATCTATTACGCATTACAAATTTTGATTAAATCATGAGCCATCTTTTTTTTTTTGTTTATAAGATTGACAAACTCTCAATACTTCTTAAAGTAGCATTATAATATTATTGTTTATTATTATTATTAATATATAATATATATATATATATATATATATATTATATATTTATTATATATTTTCTTAATTATATCTTATTCTATTTCTTATATATAGATATTTCTTTATATGTTTTTTATTTAATAAAAATATTACAATTCTAACTTTTCTATCAATATTCACTTAAAATCATAACATCTAATTAATTTTTTTTGTAATTTTTATTCATCAAATAAATGAATCAAATTTTAAAACAAACCAACCAAAATTGCCCCAAACAATAAATATAATATTGTTATAACATTTAAATCAAATAACATAGCATATTAAAAAAGAAGAAAATAGAAAATTTATTAACTAAATTAAATTTATTACATATCTTAAAGATTCTATTATCAAAAGAAATGAAAAAATGACAATAAAAATTGTAATGAGAAAAATAATTACACACATCATATCCAAAAATTTACTATAATTCATATGTTGACTATTTATTTTTTACATAAATATCACTTGTTAACAAAATTCATTAATATTTTTATTTATTATGCCTATTAATTTGAATCATAACTCTAATCAAAAAATAATTAAAAAAAAAAAGAATATTTATTTTATATATTGATTATTTCATCATTGTTATCATTGTTTTAAATGAAAATTAGAATATAAGCATTTAGTATGAAAAGGCAAACATGGCTTTTAATGATAGTAAATTATAAAAAATAAAGTTGACCATAAATCAAACTAGAAAATCATATACAAAATGGTGATCATGGTAATATAGTAAATCCAACAAAAGCATTAAAATTGGACAACAAAGCTTTTCAAACTTGCAAATAATAACACCATATATTATAAAAAGGTAAAAGACCTAACAAAGTAATCTCATGTATCGAATAGAAAATACTAACAAAGCAAAAGTTTGTGCTATATACTAGAAAAACTCAACAAACCATGAATGAAAATATAGTGACCACACAAATCCCAAACAATAAGAAATCAATCCAAACAAAAATGGTGATCACATGTCAATGGATCTCACTTTTGAGTGAGCTTTCAACTTCTTCATCAAATGACTCCTCTTAGATAACAGTTCCAGTCTTAAGACACTTCTAGTGATTAAGTGAAATCCCTAACCCTTCAAACTTAGAAGAGTTAATAAAGAGGTTATGCATAGTGTTGAAAACTTGCCAACACTATAGCTTGAACCAAATTCTTACTTCATTCTTTCAAGTCAACCTCAAATTCAAATTAACTTCAATTCCAAATCAAACTTTAAATCAATTCCAATGGATTTTCTAAAATCATGTATTAATTCCAAATGATTGCAACCCATGATCAATTCCAAATCAAAAATCCTTCCTAAGCCCTTTTGATTTAATCTTATGGTCTTAGCTCAAATCAAATCCAAATCACTTCAAACTCAAAAGATTTTCTCATAACCCATTTATATTCTCATTTATATTCACAAATATAAATGAAATATAATTTAAAATAACCAAAACCAAATCCAAAACTCAAATCCAAATCTAATCTAAATCTAACCTAAACTCTTTCAAGTCAAATTCTTGAACTTAACCAAATCAAACTCAAACAAATCCAAACATTTGGATTTTCTCTTCAAACAATCAATACTTCAATCATCAAACCAAATTCAATTATAAACTTCAATCATCAAACCAAAACTAAAATAAAAAAATTAAACCTAAATCAAACCCATGTTCATCCTTTGAACTTAAAATTGTCAAATGAATCAAAATATTATTTGACTCCAAATCACTTGCAATTGGATTTATATTTCAATCATAAGTTCATGTGTGAGTTCAACTAAACTTAAATCAAGCCTTGATCAAGCCAATTGACCCACTTAGGCTTACTTTACTCAAAGTGATCTAAAGTACCTTTTTGAGCCAAATTCTAATCCTACCCAAATTGGATTGAACTAAGCCCATCTAAGTCTCACATTGTGAGCAATAATCATCATAAGATGATCAATAACTCAAATTGGGTCAAACCAAGTCAAACTTAGCCTTTGACCAAGTCAACACTTTGCCTAAATAAAATCCAAACTAGCCAAAATACACCATAGGCCAAATTGATTGAAATCATTGATCAAAATCAATTTATGATCAATGATTGAACTTGACCAAGTCATCATTTGAGCCAAACCTAGCCCAATTGGCCACTTCACTCAAGTTGACCTAAAAAGTCAAAATGTGTCAAATCTTGATCTAAGCCAAATTGATTGCAACAAATGCATCAAATTTATTCTAAATCACTTGTTGAACTTGATCAAAGCCTCTTGGCCAAAGACCTTCGAATTAAATGACAAACTTGACTAAAGGTCAAATGAACTTGAAACTTAACCAAATCAAAATTGATTGAAACCAAAGCTTGTAAAACATTTCAACCGATCAACTAAACCTAAAAAAGACCCATGACCTAACCCAATTGGGTCAAATGAGTCAAATTGGTCAACTTGACCCATTTGACCTATGTGAACTCAAATGAACCAAAATAAAATATATATCAAATTGAACCAAACCAATGATACCAAACCACTCCAAATGATCATTTGAACTTAACCTAACCCATGGTTTGACCTAATTTGACCAATTGGTCAACTTGAACCAAGTTGACCCATTTTGACCTAAATGGGTCAACTTGAGCCAAATCATATCAAATAAACTCCAAATTCATTGAAAATTGGCACAACCCATATTTCAATCATTTCAAATCTGCTTAAATCAAAATTAAAGCTAAATGACTATTTTACCCTTGGGTCAAAGGGTTAACCTATGGCCAAATCCACTTGGAATTTGGCCAAATCCTTTTCATGGCCACTTGGCATCCTCCAAGTGGACCATTTGGACACCAAGGGAGGTGGTGCACATGACCCAACCCAAGGCCAAACTGACTCCTCCAATCAAATTTCTCCACTTAGATCACCTCCCACACTCATTTTAAACCAAGTGCACCTCCACACTTCCACTCCTCTGCCAAAAAAGAACCACATGCAGCTCTGTGGAGAAAAAAATTTCTATATGGTTGCCTTCCATCTGTGGGTGAAAAGGCAAGAATATAAAAATTCATCTTTTTGAGATGTCACGTAGATCCACAGATGTGCTTATTCAGGTGATCAGGTATGTCATCAAGGAATAGTATACTATCTCAGAAGATAAAAGTCACCACCCTTTAATGGACCTAATCACCTCAATAAGGACTCTTAAAGATAATGGGTCTACATATATACTAGAGATTCTTCCCCTACTTTACATGAAAAATTAAAGTAAAGTTTATTTTAAATCGGGTTCGTTAAGTTTCCTACAGGGGCAAGCCCCTATACTTAATTACATCCTAAGGGATGGGATCCCATAGGAATACTCTCGATTAAGATAAATGATCATTGTCTTCAAAGATTTTAATAGGAAAAGACTCTCAGTCGATTGGTTCATTTTTGAAGATCAAATAGGATTGATCAAACAGACGGAGTTATTATCGAAGCTAAGAGAAAGATAAGTAGAAGATTGTCGCAATGTTAGGAAAACTAGTGAGTATCTCAAACTATCCTATGGTTGAGCTTTATATTTTTGAAATTGACTTAATTTATTTGAGTTGTATTTTTCATTAGAAATTTAAGACTTATGATTCCATAATACAAGATTAAAGAAATGTTTAAGAGTGAGGATTTAAGCTTAGGGCTCACAAAGGGGAGAAGCAACCTTAGACCTAAATCTAGGGAGATTTGGCGAGGACTGAAAGCATAACCTAAATCTAAGGTGAAAATAAATATTTGGTTTGCCTCCATAAGAGAGGACAAACCACCCAACTGTTTGGACTTACAATCGCCTAAGGGTGGCTGCAAACTAACTCCTGCGATTTTAAATACAAGTAGGCAAGTCATATGCATTATGCAGGATAGCTAGGTTATTATTTATTTAGAAAGAGACTAAGTCCTTAAACTCACTCTCTAAAGAGACTAGATCATGTAGGGATATGCTTCAAATGGCCTAAATCTAATGCAATTCAAATTTTATTTTTATTTTCATTTTTGGACAATTATTTTGGCTTAGGCTAATATGATTCATATGCCTAATGCATGAGAAATAAAATTATTGGCCAAAATCGAGTAGGAGGTGTGTTTCCAATAGCTTTCAAAAAAAGTTTCTCAAGGTGGAAGCCCTCCAATAAAGAGTGCTACAAGATGCATTTGTGCATGATGTTATAAAAGAAATACTCATCCAGCTAAGGGGTTGCTAATTCTTTTATCTTGATTTTAAACTTAAGCTTTAGGTGAGGTCATGAGTTCTTTATTTTTTAGTTTTGAGTTGTTATGTTTGGCAAAAGATTTATTTTTCCCTAAGAGCCTAATCCACATCTAGGTCATACATAAAGTAAGGAAGAAATTAGGAAAAAGATGCCAAATAATTCACAAGCTAAATAAACTATCAAACAATTTATAAAATTAATCACAAAAAGAATAAGAGGCCATTGTGGTCGGGTACCACCCCACAAACTTGAGAATTAAATTGGGTAGCCGAGCTTTACCCTAATACAACCCAAATTATAAATGAATTAAATACAATTAAGTAAGGAATTCAGTGTTATGGGGGTCTTCAAGCTTCATTTGTTCACTCTTCTTTTCTTCTTTTGGATGGTTGGAAGGTGGATGCTCCAAGGCTTTACATGGTGCATAAGATAGGATCTTATGAGCAATGCTCATCTTAATCACCATAACAATTATTCTAAAATCTTAATTATAAAATTTACATGAAAAGAAAAAGTAAAATTTAGCTAACACTTATAAAATACAGGTTAGCTAAACAAATCACCAAATCCCAAGCATGTATATTGGACTTATCATCCCACACATGGGCGACTAAGTTCACCCAGCCTATTGAATTATGCTTATGGGTATAAGCACCTGCATAGAAAAAATATTTATATTTTTATTTATAGAAAATAATGGTTAGACTAAGATCGTCCTACCATTCATTCTACGCACATTCATCTTAACATCCAGTCTAAAACATATATCACAAAAAAAAATCAAGCGTCAAAACATGCACCGCCCTAACCTAAAGCTAGAAGTGGTGACTTAGCCTAATGTGTGTGCTTTGGAGGTTTATGTGGTATGCTTAGCT